>PTFA01000351.1:234475-369035 GCA_003342895.1 Casuarius casuarius
GGGAGCCAATCACGCGGCGGACGCTTCCTCCGCGGCGGACGTGCGTGCGCTCACCCCGCGCGCTCACCCCCCCCCCACTTCCCTTCAGCCAATCAGCAGCCGCGTCCGCACGCCTGCAGCGCGCGCTCTCCTTGCTCCAACGGGCCCCTTGGAGCGCTCGTGGTCTCCAGCCAATCAGCAGCCCGCGCCGCCTCGCGCGCTCGCGTCTGGGGCGCAACGGCCTCGGCCGTGCGCCAGCGCGCGCCCCTCGCTGCTCCCCCCGCCCCCGTGGGGGAGGGGGGAGGGGAAGCGCGCGCGGCCCCGCCCTGTCCCCGGGCTCCCCTGACAGGAGCCGCGTCCGCTGTCGTGGGGGGGAAGAGGGGAGTCCTGTCAGTGGCGCAGGGGGTGGCCCCGCCGCCCGGCTCCGGCGTCCTCACACCATCCCCTGCCAGAGCGATAGCAGTCTTCTCACACAACAGTGTCTCCTGTCCCATTCTTTGACCATCTGTCTCTGGATGACACCATTGCATAGCAATCAACTGTATTACAGCTTGGGTTGCTGGCAACCGACTGCAGTGCAAACAGTCACAGCAGTGCATGAGCGTTTCCTGAGGAAGACTGGAGAGACAGGCATCTGTTTCAGGCCGTGCGTGCGGTCTCCCTCCCTCAGTCTCCCTGTGTGGAAATGCCATGGTTCCTTTTGCAAAACATTTTCTGTTTTTGCAGGAAAGGAACAGAATTCTTACATTGTGTGTGGCGAGAAGGGACTGCTTACATTTTGCATGTGTGGGAGGGAGGTATTTTGTCCTGAGGGAATGGGAAGATGTGGAGTATGAGAGGAAAAAAAGCAGTTTTTTGCTGTGCATGCTTGGCCACTTTAGCTAGTGCTGTGTTAATGYTTATTCTGAACTACGTATGCGCAAATGATAGTACATGGTTTTTTTTCCCCCCAGTCCTGGAGTCAGGCCCTCTGGTAGCAGTGGAACCAGACTGGACAGAAGTGGTGTGGAGGGCTGTTTCTGCTGGCTGCGTCTATGCTAGTAAATTAAATAGCAGCAGGATGTAGGCATGGCACTGGGTATGGACTGTACTGTTTACCTCTTGAAACAGTTAAACAGCTCAAATAGTATGGACCAGCCTAACTGGTCCTCTCCCAAACAACTTCCAGGCACTACTGGGGATGTTACCTGGGATAGGGCCATTGTGGGTGGGCAGCTTGGACAGAGTCACCCTTTTGTGCAGTCKGAAAGGTTCTGATAGTGAGGCCACAGCCCATTCTGTGCCGTATGGTCTCACGCCTGTGAGTAATCCTCAGGTACGTTTCTCACATTAGAATAAATGTAGTTGCTGTGTTCACCCTACAGGGAATAGCTTACCTAAGGCTTTTTTTGCTGGATGTGCAATGGATGTTCTTAATACCACTGTGGAGGCCACAGTCCAGCCCTGAGTACTCCCCACCCTACAGCTAGATAACTGGAAGAACACTCCAGCTTGGCTTTGCTGGAATTGAAAGCCTGTCTGAAGTGCCCATGTGGGCCTTGCTGTCAGAAAACGATGTTAGCCATAGCAGAGAATAGGAAATGTTGGCCACCATGAAGCCAGATGTTGACGCCCTTTGGGGAATGAGTTGCTGGCTTGTTTCAGATGGAAGACAGATAAGTTATGACATGAATACCATGAATTTGGCCAACATAGCTAGATGGGGCTTTTCTAAATCTTCCACAACAGGCCATGTAAATGTCAGTCTGTAAATGGCTGTAAAATAATGCAAGGATAATCTTCATAGTTAATCTAAGTCTAAGGTGGTAGTAGATGTTTTGGTATCAGAATGTGTATATCATTTACTCTCTTCCCACCTGCTGCACTGGGCAGTTCCTGGCAGGTGAAACCCCTTAGATAAAGTACAATAAGAACTCTGCAGAGAAACATGATCTGCAAGGTGGCATCACAGATCTTATCCATCTTATCCACAGTTTTCTCCAGCGTGCCCACATCTGTCTGCCCAGTATTGCTCCATTCTGGGTCATGGTTTCTTCAAGCAGTTCCGGAAGAAAAAGGAAGAACCGCAGCAATGGTACACAGTATGTTTATCCAGCTAATGCAGAACAGCAGCTGAAGGTGTGCATAGCGGGTATTTTCCCTTTGTGAAGCATGCTAATATAGTCTCAAGAAAATGAGCTGAGAGAATAGTGAATGAAAGAGAGGATTATGTTGTCGAGATGCAAAGAATAAAGCTACAGCTGTCATGCTCCAAAGTACCCTGCCTGATTTGCTGCATAGGATCTTGGAGTTAGGACAGTATGAACACAATTTTCCTCTGCTTGGCCTTAGAACCAGTAGCCATTTTCTAACATGGATTAAAAAGACATGGTAATTACTATGTTCGCTATGAAAATATTGGGTAGGGGGGGKTGTGAATATTAACAGCATCTCCATGTTGGATTTAGGTGAATAAAGAGACATTTAAATGCCTGCATCTTTGTGAAGATAACCCTCTGAGCAGGGTTCACGTCACCTAACTTTAGAAATCTAAAAATCGGATACTTAAGTCTCATCTAGATGCCCTCGGATCCCTTCATAGTCAATTGAAAGAAATAGGTACCTTTGGACAGCAGTTCATCCAGCCTTCCTTAAGCACGTCTCCTATGATGCCATGACTTGCCCTCTGAATTCTGTTTCTCTGCATTGACTATAAAGGGAAATCATAACTAGCTCAGATTTAGGCATCTAACTTTTAAATGCCAGAGTTAAGGCAGATGAATCCTGTCTTTTGTTTCTATCGTAATATCAACAACCAGTGCACTCCACGATCTCACTCTTATGGATAATGATTTCTAAAGGAGTGCAGCAGGTACAGCGAGAACCTTCTGAATTATGATAACCCAAAACAATAGCTCTATCTGTCTCCTTCTTGTTTTGAATTTCTACTTTAACTACTTGTAATTAATTGAAGTGCTCTGTAAAATAGTGCATTGTGAAGTGTTACATTTGGTTCTGTGTATTGATAGCGTTTAAAAAAAAAAAAAAAGCCGCTTTTTAAAGTGGATCGAAACAATGAAGCCGAAGAAGCATGTTGGTGTATGGCAAGAGGATGAGAAACAACAGGCATAAATTGAAGCTAGAGAGGTTCAGGTAGGATATAAGGAAAAACTTTCTCCCCATGAGAACAGTCCAGCAGTGGAGCAGGGGCCCAGAGAGGCTGTGCCATCTCCATCCCTGGAGGTTTGCAAGACCCAACTGGGTAGGGCCCTGAGCAACCTGACATGAGCTCAAGCCAACCCTGCTTTGAGCGGGAGGTTGGACTAGAGACCTCCCATGGGTCCCTTTCAGCCTCAGTTGTCTTATGATCCTGTGGTTGCATTCAGGCTCAGGCGTGCTGCTCTCAGATTCTGTACATTCAATGAAGCATAGAATAATTTAAGTTAGAAGGGACCTCTGGAGATCATCTCTGCCAAGCTTTTACTCAGAAGAGGGCCAAATTCATAGAGCCAGCTTTAAAGTTAGATTGAACTGTTTCAGTTCATATTTAAAATAGTTTCCTCCCTCCAGGGACTCTGTTTTTTTAAGTTAAATCTTTAACTTGGATTAAACTAATCATTAAGGGGAACAGTTGTTTGTGAAATCTGTCACTCTTAAGCATTTTGTTAGAAAATGATCATGTGTCTTTTGGTGTGATAGGTTTTTCTTACAAAAACCTCYGTCCTCTTTCAGTAGTGAAAGCAAATGAGTCACATCTCTCATTCACAACTCAAGGAGGTATTGTTTCCCAGTGATATATCTTTCTGTTTCGTGTTCTTATAATGGAATCTAATTTCCTGCTTCCTTCGGAAAAAATAGTAACAGGAACATATTTCCATTTTTAAGTATAGTGCCAGAAAATAAGATTAATTTGTCCCTCCTGAGTAGTGACAATATGTAGTTGTGCACAGTGTTACAGTTTCTTTTAAAATGTCTTTTTATGTCCAAACAATTGGTTTCCTCAGCACGTGCAGAATTTGCCCAGTGCATACATGTAGTAATCAAATATACAGAGTTGATTTTTTTATCTGTGAAATATGCTAGCAACCCAAATTAAAAGTATCTACCATTAGCATTCACACTTAGTGAAATACATTTAAAGCATCATAAATGGCTGAGAAGTAGTTTTACAAAATTTTAATCATCAGTAATCTATAAGCATTTTTCAGTAAAATATTTTTTCCTAATGTTGTCTACTTTATTTTTTGGATCAGGGAAAGCAAGTATTTGGAGAGCCAGCTTACTTCTGTGTACTAAATTACTGGTCAGAATCTGTGAGACAAAAATGCCACACGAGTTTTAAATATTAAGAAAGTAACAGTGCTTAGAAGCTCTGAGCTGTTATTTTCAGCTGCTTCCCATTGGTACAGTTAGCTTTCATGCTGCTTAACAATATCTGTGCAGAGAGGCTAGATATTAAACAAATTTGATTCTCCTTCCAGTATGCGTTTGCACAAATTCTCTTTGTATTTGTGGGCAATGGATGTGCGCATCAGGAGGAGAATAAAACCCTACAGATACTTCTTAATTCAAAATGTCATTCTCCTTAAATGATAAATAAGTAGATTAGAGCTGGTAATATCAAACAGCTTTTCCAGGCCYACAACGTTGCTCTTTTGGATGCAAACCCAATTACATACAAAAGCAGAAGAGGCTGAAGACATCGTTACATATGCTTTGATGATACAATTTTGACAGAAGTTTTTAATCAGGAAAATGTACTTAGCGTTCCATTAGCATTAGTAGTGGTACTAGTTTAAAAAAGAAATGAAATTTGGCACTAGAAATATTTTTTGGCTTGTTGAGACCTTCAGCTTCAGTGTCACCATACATCAATTCATCCAACTGTGAACAAAGCACAAAAATAAAAGGAAACCTCAGATGACGTTACCTCGTATCTGAGCACAGGAGTGATTTTGCGTTTTTGAGCTGTTAAGAGAAACAAACTGTTACGGAAAATTAGGCTCGCCAGCCACCATAACAGGGTCCGACCCTAGGTTCCTGCTGAGACAGAAGTTGAAAACCAAATCAGAGTGAGATAAATATTAATGACACATGTGTGCAGTAATTACAGCTCGAGCTGGGTGCCTCCAGAGAGGGACCCTGTTTGAACAAACCCCTGGGTGATCGTACCCTTCCAGTCTAGCATCCACCCCCTAGTTCTGAACCAGTCATAATATCAGAGTTTGGGGTCTTCCAGCTCCCGGTTGGTCCTTTCCGTAGTTTCCATGTGTGTTTTTACTTCTTATCACACTTCTGCATAGTCGTCAATGGCTCTTTTACTCCCTTATCTTGTCCCTTTTACTCCCTTATCCTGTCTTTGGGAACCAGTGTTGTTACTTATTTCCTTTGTTTCTTTCTTCTGTGTGCTAGGTTAAAGTTCATCTCCCTGCTCATTAATGCTAAACTGCTTATTTCTCTCTACACAAAAACGAACTCAAAATGAGATGATTGTGCTGGAAGGTTTATAATATTCTTTACTTTTGTGTTCTAGTAGAAAAGTATCCTGCTTGTTTGGAATATAGTGTTCCTCTTGGTGCATAGAAAATAAGTTTTGAATGGACTTTTTTGCTGTTCTGTGGAAGAACAAACATAACATACCCATCATGACTAACTTGTTTGTTAAACCTGTTTTTTGCAGTATTAACATTAGGGAGTAATTTCTGCATTACTCTTTGTCCTGCCTCCACTGGGTATTGAGCAAGTTGACTCCCTTCCTCTTCATAGTTATTTCTAGATTGCTGCGGTGTCCCTGGAACTTTCTCTTTTCACAGTTAAACAGCACCCCTCCTTGTAGGGCATGTTTTCTCTGCGTAAGTATTCACATTGCTCTTCTCTGGACTCTTTTCCAGTTGGCCCACTCATCCTTGAACTGTGGTCCCCAAAACAAGATACAGTACGCTGTGTCAGTGCCATACTGATACTGTGTACGGTAAATAACCACTTTGCAGGTCTTAAACATCTCTTTATGCAGTCCAGTATTATGTTTGCCTTTTTCTCTAGTGTGATAACGTTAGTCCGAAACAATTCCTACAGCTTCTTTTACAGTGCTATTGCCTCTTCTGTCCCCCATCCTCTATTTGTGCAGTTGATTGTTTGTACATACATGCATTTGTCTGTGCTGAACTGCTTTTTTTATCAGACCCAAATCATTTCAAATCAAATACTGTCTTCCAAACTGCTTGCTTTTTTCTGTACTTGGTATCATCTGTAGTTTAATTATATATTCTCTATTTCTCTATCCACATCGTTCATGAACTACTATTTTCTTATTTGTGAGACCTGTTCCCCTGGAAATCAGACTGAGTTGATGTGATTTGTTCTTGATAAATCCATGTTGTCAATTACTTGTTTTCTTTTACCTTCTTAGCAAAAAGAAGGTAAAAAAAGCTTTTCCTTCCTCCATGTGTTAATGTAGGCGCTATGTTTGTTCTTTTGCAGTCTTCTGGACCTGTCCAATAACCCAGGACACCTCAGCTGTAACCACTTGATGGTTTTGATTTTGATTCAGTAAGTTTGCTGCATGCCAGGTGGTTTCCCTCACATCAGCTGGGTTGACATCATCTCATTTGTAAGTTCTTTTCCTATTCTGGCCTGTGTTCTTGCCACTTTGTTACAGGCGATAGATGAGTTTTATAGTGAAGACTGAAATATTTCTGCTGTCTCTGCATCATTGGTTGAAAATTTTCCTCCTCAGTCAGTAATGGATGACTTATTTTATTCTCTTGGTCTTCCTCTTACTAGTAGTGTTCCTGTAGGATGTTTTCACCTTACCTCTTGCTAGTTGTGTCTTACTTTGTGGTTTGGCTCTTCTGATTTTGTCCCTGTGTGTTTGTGATGTTTTTAATGATTCTTAGTGAGTAGGCTTAGTTTTTGCACTTTCTTTTATTTTGGGATTATTAAAGGTGCTGGGAGGGTGGGAATGATAACCTCTTTTAAACTGTATTTAATAAATGGCTTACCAGGTGCACTCTGAAGGTAAAATTACTTTCAGTATCTCCTTTATTTTCTTTCTGAGGGGGATGTATCAGAGTATGTGCACCCTTGAAATACAGAATAGCCATTCCTCTTTTCCCCAAGCTTACTCTTCCTAAACATGGTGTTTTCATTTGTTTCTGTGTGGTTGAGCAGTGTAGGGTAGTAGTCAGTGAGCCAGATGAGCCTTATCCGCTTCTCCGTAATAGCTTGTATTCAAATTTCTGATGGATAGCACAGCTCTTGGGATGTCAGTTTTGTTCAACAAATGGCTTCCTCGAGGTCATTCAGGAATAAGCCATCACATAATTTCTGTTTCCTTGTTGGAATGCTGATCATTACCCTTGGAGCATTTGTCCCCTTTTCCACTGTTGGAGTTTATTCCAAACCAAAGCATAACCCAAACTGAAGCATAACTGTAAATAATGAAGATTCCAGTTTTACTTGTCATCTGAAAGACAGGACCAAGAAGCATTCAAATGATCGTGCTAGAGTGGAGCATTCATTCAGTTTTTCCCTGAGATTAGACCACCACACATCGAATTAGCAGGATCATTTCCTACAGAATAGTGGTATTTCCTAGAGAGCTAACGAGTTACTAAGCAGTGTTACCTGCTTAGTTGCGCTGTAACTTTCATTGCCATTAAGTTTTGGAGTTTTTTACTTCAGAGCTGAAAGTTATTCTCATTATGATCACTAATTTTATCTACAACAAATAATTTCCATTCAGGAGCTCGCAACCACAGCCACTTTCATTAGACATGTCAGTTCTCTTCTAAGTTGGTTATTTTATCTTAAGATCGGCCTTCTTGTTCAAGATTTCTTGTTTTCTTAAAATATTTATTTCTCTATAAACTGCGTTTGTATCTTCATATTTTTCTTAGCATTTCCTTTGACGAAAGGAGTGTTTAAGGAGTATCACAGGGATTGTCTTTATAAGAAAATTGTTAAACCAAAGAAAAATTTTCAGGATGTAGCTATTAATGTATTAATATTTGTAATTATATGATTTATGCAGTTGTGTTTTAATAATATTAATATGACTTTGAAGCCATTATAGACTGTACATGTCATCTAATTATGGATAGATGTTATTGAAGCTAAACTTGTTAATTCTGGATAACTAGGATAGTCAGAAGAGAATTGCCAATGGGTTGTGCAACTTATCTTCTGAGAGAAGCAGAAATACCTTGTTCATTTTGTGTTTTTTTTTTTTTTTTACCACCAAAGAAGTTCAAGCTTTAGCTTCTGATAAAACTTCCTACGTGGGAATTGTTTAAGGAAATTTACGTTGATAATCTACCTCCAACGTCCCTTCAGACCTTCTTTCTTACACAGCCAGGTTGTCAAGCATACGTGCTACCTGTTCTAATAGGTACCCAACCAAGTGAGGACTCCAAAGAACTTTTAGCAGCTACTACAGTTTTCTTGGTATTCTTTCAAAAACCTCTCAGCACAGATTTCAAGGGGAACCAAAATATAAAATGCCTCAGTATCTCTTTGCTAAAATTCAGTGTCCCAGGACAGTGTGGAACATTACCATAATTTCAGTTTACAAGGCTCTATATTCAGAGAACTGCAACAGAGAATCAGCTCTTCATTTTAGTTTCATTTTCTAACCATTCAAAACTAAATGCAATTTTAAAGACAAAATATCTACTACAACTATTCTAGTCAGTTTCCCCATACCTAGCACTTAAGAAAATGAGTTTTGGACCAACTTCAGGCACAAAAGGAAAAGATTTCAGTAACTGTGAAGGGAGACTGCTAGACCAAATTTAGTAGGGGTGGAAAAGAAATACAAGCAGAAAAAAAACCTGGAGCTGGTTAGGCATTGCATGGAGAAGGAGTGAAGGATTTGCAATGTCAGTAATAATAAAAGTTGCATAGCAAAGTGAATAGTTTATTTTTTCCATTATGCTGAAGTAAAAAGAAATATTTTCAACAGGATGTATTTTTCTTCTATGTGCTTTTTTCTCAGCAATATGAGAGTATTAAGGCTTCTGTCTGAAAGAACCACAAAGAAACAAGAAAAGTGGGCAGAGCTGACACAGAGACTGGTCTGCCCACTGCAACACTAAGTGATCAACAGTGAAATCTCAACTAATGCTGAGATAGCAAACTCAGACCAGGGTCATTGCAAGGGCAAGTGTTTTCTCAAAGATATATTGTGGAAAAAACATGGCAAAAATTGCAGTGTGTGTGTGGGGGAGAGAGAAGCAAAATCTTTTACATTCTTCCAATTTTATGATTATTGCTTTCTTAGTAAAGTGGCAAGATGTGGCAAATCCTGCTTAAAAATTCATTTGCATCTTCTCATGTCTTGCAGCTGAGATAATAAGATGTTTCAAAAGATAAGCAGTGACTTAAAGATCTTCTTCAGCATGTATTTGATTTTAGTTTTTCTGTACTGCTTACGTAGGTGCCAGTACCCTTTGCAATCTGTATTCCCCTGTTGGACTCCTGAATAAGATGGAAGCGAAACACCAGAGTGTTTGGTCAGGTGCTAATGGTAAATTTGGGGGTCTGATAGCAGAAAGTGGAACCTGCCTGTTCTGTCACTTCCTCATCCAACGATTCCATTCCTTGAKTCTTCTGGTTTTCTCTTCTTACTTCTTCATTCATGCAAGAGTTAGGTGTTAATCCTTTGTTAACTCCTAAGTACGCATCTTCACTGTTAATGGCTTTCAGTCTTGTGTGTTTTACTGATATTTTGATTTTTAACTAATTTATATCTATATAATAGGTTTTCACTCCRTATCTTTCACATTACAGTGTACACATTTAAGATTTCTTTTGATGCCTATGCCCTCAGCATCATCTTTGTCTTTTCACTGTTCTTGATATTTTATCTGCAGACTGTTGGTAACTCTTGTTACATCTTCTTGGCTTGTAATATCTCATTGAAGGCTGTTCTTCACTTAAAAATGCTACCATCTTCATTATGCTATATATTTTTCTTTTATTTCTCTTTATTTCATGTATCATTCCTAATTTTGACCTGATTATCTTTTGCAGCCAGGGTGTTGTATTTGCCCTTGCTCATTCTTCCTGTTCCTCTCAAGTGGCAACAAAAGTGCACTGAGAACAGTGCACTGAAATTAAGCGCTTGTGCATTTGTCTGGTTGTTTGTGATTGCTTGGCATGCAGCACCATCTGAAGAGCGATGTTCAGAAGTCAGAAATCTCTGAGTTTAAATTCTTCTGTAAACTTTCCTCAACTTTTGCATGAAGTTATGATATATATGGCTATAAGGAGAACATAGCTTAGTCCAAAACAAGTATAAATAAAAAGTTGAGGCTGAGAAAGTCCTGACTGAGAAACTAAAATAACCTTTTTGGTATCCTTCTATTTTTATTTACATAATCATTTCAGTATTTTAAATTCTGCATTTAAAATTGTTAATTCAGAATTTTGCACGTTAGGAGCTATCTAAGCACCAAAGAAAGATCCTTACAGATGTGTGTGTGTGTGTGTATATGTGTGTACATACACACACATACAAATAAATAAATATATATATATATATATAGAGCCAGCTGGTGGCTTAGCAACCACTATTTGTTGTTATGCAGTTAACTGTATATCACAGTTTGCTCTTCCATCTCGCAGGTATTCCCAGTTAACAACGAAAATGGCAACTGAGATGATAGAGCAGAAGCTGCGCTCAGGAGAGAGGGAGCATCTCGTGTGTACTCCCTTGTTGTTCCTTTTCAAGGTGACAGGATGATTACCTTGCTTGAGCTAGACATGTGCTGCTTATCTATCTTTAGATGTTGATTCTGCAGCTTTTCTTTCACTTTTTTTTTTTTTTAATTACAGGTTGGCAGAGAACAAAACAAACCAGATGACTGTAAAATTGAAGCAGATTCTGTTAAAATGCAGATGAAATGCCTAAGTTTAATAAGACGTCCTTTATAGAGCTGCCTCCCAAGGGACAGAACTTACCACAGCTGACATTAGAGTGGAGTATGGAGAGCTGAAAGAAAAGAGATGGGAAGGGACAGAAGTCTGACAGTACAAGCACTCATTGGTTACCACCTGCTAGGAGCTATAGTAGCCATATATCTACCTAGAAGGTACACATAATTAGCCRTAATTATATTGTGGTCCAGTTTAACTAAGAAAGAATGAACATACTGCATCAATTTGGGACATGAAGTTAATTTAATTTATTTTTTAGCAGCGTATGATGGGAAAGGGAAACCTAACAAAGGAGCTTTTGCTGCGTTCTTAATTGAAAGATTTTTGGTGTGAAGCATGCTGGATTTCATATGTGCTAGAATCTTCCAAAGGCCAAAGCTTTAGCAAGGGCTGAAAGCCAAGACTCTGAAACAGGAGGAATTAGCACTTGGTAAGTTTGAATCTTAATCTTTTTAATACAGCCAGATAGCATTGTTACCCTTATCTTTCACAAAAGCAGGATATAGTTTCATTTAGTTTTGTAGGCAAGAAAAAATTCTTACTAAAAGCAAACGTGAGGTGTGAGAGGATGGGCTTTGTGAACAGCTACTTAATGCTTTTTTTTTTTTCAGTTGTGTCTGGACTGTACTTTCTGTACCGAGTATTAATGTACAAGCTGAGTGTTTAACAGATACCAAGCRTATGCTGTTACCAGAAATGCAGCTTTACTATAGTGTCACAAAAAGTAATGTCCTGTCAAGAATGCAGATGCTGGGATTTGGGACCTAGTTTGCTCCCTTCCAACACAGAGCTGCAAAAGCAAAGTCTGTTTTATTTGGGAGGGGAAGCAGCAGGGCCCTGTGACTTCTCGGTATGAGTGCCTAATCCAGGGTACGGTAAGCAGTGCCTCTGCTACACAAAATAGTGACATACTATTAAAAGTATTTAGAAAAACTAACATGTAGAGGGAGAAGTTTTTGAACGCGTAAAGAGACTTCCTAAGGAACACAGTCACGTGCAATTAGAGAAGGGCCTTGCAGAACCCATTGTATTTTCGAATAAGATCTTCACACAGGGAAGAACTTAGCAGGATTATTTGGTGTATGGTGCAGAAATTTAAACCAGTAATTAACAGGTAGCTCCACCAGAAATGGTCTCAGGGCCTTGCTGAGGATCCAGCCACTGTCCCTCCTGCTGTGGAGCAGGAGCGGGCAGCAAGCATCCACGCTGACGGGAGGATGGCCATAAGGTGCCCGAGGGAGGAGCTGCCTGGTGACCCACGCAGGGAGCAGAGCAGCTGCTGTAGTGAAACTGTTGTATTGCTTCTCAGTGAGTACAGACTCTACCATATACCAACAAGACGAGGATGCCRAAGCAGACAGAGTGGAAGGCATGCATCCTTCATAACACCCTGTCTCCTGAGCAGTGCGTGGCCAAATTAGCATCTTGGAAAATCCGTTTGACATGTGGTCTGTCGAGAGAAGTGCTGAAGCCTAGAAAAGCAACAGATGGTGCCCTGGCATATTTAGTTATGCCTTTGCCTCTTCATGTTCAGGCTTCAGTGTTTCTTAACTGTGGGTTGTGCCCATCCTCTTCTTCCCAGGGGTCACAGGAGAGTCCAATGGGGCCAACAAAAGCTTACAAGATCTATTTATTTATTTGACAAAGAGCAATTAATTAGTCACATTAATTAAAAAAGAGAAAATTGGGACTCAGGAAGAAAATTAATAGAGTCAAATGATGCTTATTGCTGGCAGCAGCTCAGTTCCTGCAAGGTGAGGCAGTGAGGAGCTGCAGCAATCTCTGATGTACGTATGTATAYACATAACGAGGGAAGAACTGAGTACCTGCAAGTTCCTCCAGGATGAGGAGGTACCTGCTGTGACAAGGAATTACAGCTAATTCTCATTATTTGCCCATGAGGAGCTGAGTTGCTGCCAGAAATTAAAAATAGCTGTCTGTTTTCTGGTTGGGAGGTCCCATACTTGGGTAGGGTGCACAGACCTGGATAATACAACAGGAGCTTTTGACTGGGAAGTGGATTGTATTTCAGCAACGTAATGTGAAATGTTTAGGGACCTTTTAGCTAAGAGGAGGAATAGAGCACAAGTGCATGAGAGACTATTCACATACGCAGGAATAATGTGATATAACAACCTTTAAAGAATAGAACAATATAGATGAAAAAGCAGCACCAAGGACATGACATCAATGTTAACACATACATGATAAGGAATTATAACAATGATATAGCAATAGGAATAATTTAAATTTTTCATACCAATTACTGAATTCTAAAGTGAAATGTTTTATTCAAGAAGGTTATCGGGACATGCCTGTTGACATTTGAAAAAATATTCCTGATGACATTTGGGGGAAATGCTGGTCTGGCTAACTCAGGGAGACAGTTACACRCTTTTGATGAACTCGAGAAGAAATATTTACACAACCATTTGACCCACTCAGCTGAGCTGTTTATCTAAAACGAAGGCCACCCTCCCTCCCATCCCCTTTGTGCTGAGATAAATTCAGCTTTCTGTGCAACATCTGTGGTCCATTGCACCCTGTGTCCTCCCCTGAGCTGCCCAGGTGCATGGCCCTTGCCCAGTTCTGGGGGTTTTCAATCACATGGAGATGTAACAGCTCTGTAACTCTCTTCATGTATTTTTTTTTTTCTGTTTTATGTTGTGCCAACTCTGAGTAACGTTTTTTCTCGCTTCTAAATGAAGTTTATTCACAGCTAATTTATATCCATCTGTTTTTGTACCAGCATTGAATAGCCATTCTTCCCTCTCAGTTTTTATCCTGGTGATAGATAGCCATTTGCTTTTGCTTTTCAGGTTTGGGTTTTTGGCTTCTTACCATGTCAGGTGCTCTCCCTTCCTGATTATTTAGAAGCCTTTCAGTGTGTTTGTTCTGGTTTGAATTAGTCTTTCTTGAATTTGGGGATCTCACTATCTTGTACCTACTTGGTATCCTAGAATCACACTTTCCTTTTCTGTGGCTAAATCACAGTTCACTTGATAAGCACATGTAAAATACATGGTACCCGACCTGCAGTTTTTTTGTGTCAGCTCTTTCAGAAAACTCTCGTCATCCAGTTAAAGTGCTATGTATAACATCATCCTTAGTGGGAATAGAGGAAAAGCATTACTTTTGTTCTGGGGCCATGCCTGTAGACTATCTCACTACCTTTTCTTCTTTTCCTCTCTTTATGGTCTCTTTTTAGATAAGATGGTAGAATTGCTTGGGTTTTTTTGCTAACAGTTGCAAAATCCAACTCAGCTGGACTTCTCATATTCTTACTTCTCTGCACTACAAGACAGATTTCTTTCTGATGTTTCTTTTTCCATTCTTTGTCAACTCTTTACGCTCTTGATCTGATAATTCATGCAAGTAGGTTTCAAGCCCCTTCACATTTCCTTTCTCTCTATACTTGAAATATAGATTATTGATACTTTTAATATATTTCGTGAAAAGAAATCCCAGGCTTCCTACGCATTCTTGGGCTCCCCTGTCCCACTGATTTTACTATCATCTGGGCTGTTAGCGTATTCAAAGTTTACCTGATGTAAATCAAGGACCTTAGTTACAGACCTACTTCTCTATATCCTCCAATTTAAGAGAAATCAACTCGATGAAAGTTTCTTTCTATAACCAGATCTACATCTTCATTACTTACAAAAAGAAGTTCACACCAGTCTTATCATTTGTTGGGTCAGTATCTTTAGTGAAGAAATGAATCAGGAACCACACACAGGAACACGTGTATCCTGTGTTGCATATCAGACAGCCAAATCAGCTCTACATTCACTATATAATGGGCACAGTTATCTAAAAAAGTATACTTACTGAAAGGAGATGTATTTTAAGAAACTGCAGTTGTTGTGTCACAAAGACTGGGAAGGGAGAAGATCTGATGGCTGCACAGCAGAGAGAGTACCTTYGGTCAAGCCTAAAGTTCATCCAGTGATTCAAGCCTATGACTTGGAGAGGACATCTGCAAAGCACCCAGTAGGTCAGTGGCTCATTTTTCTGACCTGTTAATAAGTATATCCTGTATTTACCATGCATAAAGGCCCCTCAAACATTTTGGGACCTCGAGAAGTAAGGCTTGAGAGTACCGCAGAGTGTTTATTAAGGCTTAGCATTAAAGCAAAGTTTTCCCCATGAAATGTGTGGAAAAGACTTTTTTTCAGATATCCCGCAGTTTCTGAACCTAGAAAAATGTATTTCACTCTTGTTTGTCTGGGTCCCTTGAAAGACAAAAGGTAATCACTGAAAAATCATTAGCAGTACTAATGACCATAAAATCATATGCTTTTTATTTAACATAAAATGAAACATTAAGATAAAATACACATTTGTCCATGTGTTGAAGAACTACTGTATTTTACATTCATTTATAAAGCAGGTAGTTTTACATGACAAAAATAAGTGAGGGGAAGAGGAACAGAATCTGCAATAAGACAAGCCACAGGGCAAGCTTTTGCTTTTCAAAGTGCTATTTCCTAAGGGCACGCAGATCTCAAAGTAACAGGTTAGAAACAGGCTGTTTTTAGCACTCCTCAGATCCCTCTTAATGCTGGTGAGAAGCTAAGGTGGAATCTTATACAGCAAAACAAGTGAAAACTTGTTCACAAAACAACCCTTGCCAATATGCATAGCTGCAGCACAACGAACCACATTTGTCCCTGATTTGATTGCTCATTTGCTGGAACTGGCCCATGCAGTTTTCAAATGCCTAGAAATTATGTTACTTTATTGTAAAGAAGCATGCTGAACTATGATCATTTTTTTCCTGGTACAAACCTTGCCACATTTCCTATTTGACTGTTAACTTGCAAAAGGGCTGCGGTAGGTACGGGCTTACGATTGCACAGAAGATAAATGGCAACGGAAGGCGCTACCACCTGTCAGCTAAGTCAGCTGTTTGTGGGCACATCCTTGGTACACCTCAGGGTAAAAGATAAGAAAAACGGTAACTGAAACCTCTGTCGCTGAGGTTGRAGATGATGCCTATCACCTCTCAGCTACAGGTGGGCTAAGAGCATGCACGCGGTTAAAAATAGCTCAGTTGGCAGACAGTCCTGTATTAAGCTGCAGTAGCTCCATCATGTTCATTTACGTGCCTTTTCTCTCAAAACCAAATTGCTGACGGTGCTGCCTGTTAGTTCACATTCCTGGTGTTGGCTCTGGAAATCAGCTGTGACTGACTTTGGAGGCCTAACCCCCAAACGTCAAACTGCTGGCGCAGCCTTTCCGATATAAAATCTGTAATGCAGCATTTGAGAAGCCTAACCAAAAGATACAGGAGACCGATTAGCTTTAAGTTTTAAATTGGGATAGGAAGGGATGGGAGATGCAGCAGTACCAGGGGATTTAGGAATGTTTTTTTTTAAAAAGTGCAGCAGATCAAAACACATTACTAGTATATATTTTTTTCTAACCCATATATGTTAAATATGAAAACAAATATAAAAGCTGTAATTCCATCTCAGCACTGTGGTAACTTTCCAAGGTGTAATGTTACCACAAGACTGGGATGAAGCTGGTCTTATTATGTACACTTAGCTAAAATATAGCTCTGTGAGTGTACATATGTATATACAGACACACATCTGCACAGCCCCCCCCACATATACACTCTATGCATATATATATTTACCCAAACAGTGGGACCTCCTTATAGTGCAACTGTTTAGAGTGAAAGCCCCACTCAATGTGCAGATAGCAAGTTTTAACAAAATATTTGGGTGCCTTGTTTCGTTTTGTTTTCCAAGAGATTACAACAATAACTGAAGTGGTATAAAAATACCAGTTGCCTGCTTTTTCAGTTTTCAGATTTTTACTTTCAAAGCCTGACTTGTTAACGCCTCTTCTTTTTCCCACATTCAGCTTCCTTCCCCGTAAGTCCCAGAAACAGAGAATTGCTGTAAACACTTCCAATTTGTATACAGCATTCCTGCAACTGCTTGCAGGAATAGTGGGATAGTGTAAATGTAATCTGAGATCCATCGGAGCCAAAACTGACATCATAAAAAATAGGGATGAGGCAAGTATGCTCTGCCTCCTCATACATTGTGGAGCTATTTCCAGGCTTATCTCATTGATCACTAATTATGGCTCCAGCTGAGGACCTGGCAAAGGGCCTTATATTTTACTACTAATATACTACTACTCACACCTCTCTCAGTGGAGAGATTTGTATTCTCACTATACATATAGAGGTGGGGCCAGCAATTTAAAGGGGCTGCAAATCTAATAGAGTCTTTCAGAAATAGGTATTTATAGAACAAGCAGTATTAACCTGCTGTATAYTGTAATAAACAGGTAGCTCCATGTAGTATTCTCATGGGCGCAAGGGCATGGATGCAGTCATTTGCAACACGTGTTTTTTACTTCAACCTAATCCTAGAAGGTATTTAGCAACCTTAGCTCTTACCAATTTCGGTGAGACTAAAAGTACGACAACCTCATGATTTGGACCCTTTTGTTGACTAATGTGCTCTGCAGCTGCTTTTTGCAGTGTGTGCTGGATAATTGCTCCTGAAGTTTGCAACCTTTATCATTTCTCATCTAGCTGCCATTTCTGAATACATAAAATTATGGCCAAAACTAATATTCCATTGAAACTGGTAGGAATTAAAACAGCAATGCTTGGCAAAGATGTTCTACCTCCGTAAATTCATGCTACTGCATCCTGGAAATAGGATTGCTCTTGGGAATAAGACCAGCAGCCTTAACAGATTGACTGGAGCTTCCTCTTAGGAGGATCTCTATGGATCCCATTCGAGACGTCTTTCCATTTCTAACAGCTGCAAAGGTGTATCATCCTCTACTGTGAGATTTTGACCTAAATTCCTACAAAGTAAAAAATCTGCTTTGACAGTGTTTCCTTGAAATCACTGGACTTTTGGTATGCTGTTTGCATTCCTCATAAGCACCATAGCATGCTCATGCAAGAAATCAAGCTATCAGCAATATGTATTAAAATTCCAGTGGCACAAAAAGACTGAGTAGCTTCTGATTTTGTTTTGGTTGAGTAGCTTCAGTACCAGTAGGTCTCTTTGGCTATAAAGGCAGCATTGCTTGTATAAAAGATCCACCTCAACTTCTTGCCTTCTCACCATAGATTAATTATTCTGGGTGGTTATGAGGCAAAATAGAGTATTAATGGAAGGAAACACAAACAGGACACAGGACTGAAAAATGTTCTGTATGCTCTACCTAAAACTGCTAAACTATTCCAAAATTCATTCTCGGCTGAACTTCTGGTTTCTCTACTACTCTGTAGTCTGCTGAACAGCAGCTACTGCAGTGGTGCAGTACTCACAGCCCCTCTCCCTCTCTTTTATTCCTCTTCCTTTTTTTTTCTTTTAACATTATTACATACTCAAATCCAACCAGCTCAAATACTTTTTAATACACTGAAAATGTAAAATAAAGAATATATGACATACATACAGTATATATATACATATTTCAAATACTTAAAATTCTTATGTAAAATATGATTTTCTATATTATTTGTGTAAAAATACAACTTTTAAAATGGTGTCAACTTGATTTTTCTGTACATACCCTCTATTCCAATTTAAGTCCCTTTTAAAAAGGCAACAGACAGACAAAGTTTTAGTATCTTCTAAATTGTGTTTACAGGCCTGTTGTCAAAACAAGAAAAGCATTTAGTAAACAATATTGGATTTCTTTTTTTTTTTTAAAGAATTCCCATTTTTATTGCATTAATGGAAAAACCGGAATCTTTTCAGTTCTTCTGCCAGTAAAACTATTCTTGGCCTTGCTGAGAAACTGCATACTTCCAATACCCTGTTTATCTAGTTCATAAATCATCCTTTATCAATTTTTTTATAGATACTAAAAATATATATTACTTAAAATATATTACTGTAAGCTCTTAAAATTGATCTTCAGTTCTATCAAATGTATAGCATTAAAAAAAATAGGTAACAAAGAAAATTCTGGATATCATTATTGTAGCAAATGCTTGAGCTGTTCTCCCTGTAAGACACCAGTGGCAAACAGACTCAAAGTCCGTGAGACACCTCTCCCACCACGTTAATTCTGCATATATCGGATTAGCTGAGGATGCTTTTCAAAGCTGCACGGTGCCAGCAGCACTAATAGCCCAGGAATGGTTGTCTTCCCTCCTGCAATTAAGAGCCATGCTAATCACAGCAGGGGTAATTCACAGTGTGAACATGCCTCCTACCTCCACTGTAACCACTGCATTTTCAGAAGTGGGCTTCAATTTTGGAAGTTCAAACSGGTGCCAGTCCACTCAGCCTGTGACTGGTGGGAGAGCTGAGCACAACCCTTTATTAACCCCCGTAACGAATACAGTCACTTGGCAAAGCCAGGTTCTCAAGGCCAGTGGTGGCTTCTAAAGAACTGAGCCTAAGCAAAAAAATCCCAAAACTCAAAAAAATCCCCCAGGACTTCAAGCATTCCTGGGGAGACAGTTCTAACGAAGACAGACTGCAGGCTGTTCAGCCACTTCCCTGAAACAAATCCACATTTCCCGTGTCCAAGCTGCTTTGCTTTGAGATGCCACAAGTGCAGCCTACCACCAGCAAGGTGGTGGCTTTGCTTCCAGCCCTGCTGCTGGCCACGTGCTTCCCTAGCTGCCCTGCCACTTTGCTGCACAGCACCGAAAGCTTACCGAAAAAATAAAGCAGGTGGGAGGAAGCATGGCCAGGGCTGGCACTAATCCTTTTGCCGGCAGCCCCCATTCGGCTGGTTTAAGTCGCTTAGACTGCAGCCTCCCTGGAGGAATGGAGCCAGTGTCCCAGTCCAACTGGCCCCATGGTATTTACCGCCTCGGTGGCAGTGTAAGTGACACCTGTAAGAAGTAAAGACCTGTGAGCACACCTCCTGGCAACCGCTATCTGACCAGGAACTTGCTTCCCCATCAGCTATTGCTTACTGCCATAGAAACGACAAAACTCTGGATGAGGRTAACTGCAAAGAGTACTGGCCTTTCCTTTTGATTGAAGAAGGGACATAAAAGTTTCAAGCAAATTTCCTTCCCTGTGTTACTAATCTGTATCTCAAAACCTTAAACTCATTTCTAGAACTGCATTCATTCCTCCACTGCAGCAACTTGCATGTGATTTTTTCCCCCTTTTTTTTTTTTGCATAATCAGTGTATGTTTCTAGTTCTCATACTGCAGGGTTTGCCTGTGATCCAAAAGGGAATATTTAAATCTGAGTATCTTTTCTTACTCCRGTGGCTGTCACTGCCACAAACATGGTTTGACGTTAAGCTTTGTAAAATGTTTTATCTCAGCATTTTATTTGTTATGAGAGCATTTACTATAAAGTGCTATTAATTTTATACCTGGGGCATCAAAGTCTAATGTTTTAAACTATGTCACAACAACCCTTTTAATTATAAATCCAGTGTGAAAGCAGGTTCATTACCTTGCTGGAAGGAACAGTAGGAAGGTCAGATGATGGGAGGAGTGGAGACTGAAGAGAGGAGCCTCGACAGTAAGGCAGCAGGCTAATACAACTTAGGGGATACTCCTACACAGGCAGCAGCATTTTCCCCTTCTAAAATACATTATTCAATAACCACCACTATAAAACATGCAAAAGTATCAATGTTCTATGTAGACTTGTACTTATATTATGATTATTACACAGATACCTGTTATCTCTTATGGTTTCCTAACTACTTAATGCCCTCTTGCAAACCTATAGATATTGTTCCATCAGGTTCCTCCTAGGAGCTCATTGCATATGGTAAAATCAAAGACATGCAGTTAAAAGAATTTTTTGTCTTAAAAAGGAATAGAATAAAAGTAGCCCAATAAAAGTGCTGATCCATTAAAATGTAACTAAGGCACTGAACAGAGTTGTAAACTTCCAAGTCATCATATAAGATGGCTATACTGCCCAATAAAAAGTCTGGGATCCTACTGAAATCTTAGTGGTCACTATATAGCCAGTCTTCGCAGATCTCRGATCTAGTTCCCTCCTTGCTGGGGTGGTAACTGCAAAGCAGACGTGAGTTCCTGCAGCACTGCTAATGAAGCAGCAGCTTCTTGAATTTCCAAGCAGACTCACAGAGAGGATATGTGGCATAGAAAACTAAATCCATATGCTTCAGGGGACACGCGTAAAATTTAAAGGAAATAATGAGTAGGAATCATAGCTAGGGTCTCTACTTGACTATTTTAAAAAGGCTGAGAAGAGTAATGAAACAGTCTTTTAAAGTGACAGCAAATTTAAACAAATTTACATTTTTTAATTTATAAACTTAAATTTGACAACAAATTTAAAAGCTCATCAAAACTAAGAGCAAGCCTACAGATCACAGTGCGCTGCTCCTTCATTATCTTCTCTTTCCTTTTCTTATGCAGCCTTGTCAGCATAGAAAAATTACATGGATAAAAGTCAAGGTGTGAACAGATTTGGTCTAATTATGCCAGTAAAGTCTCTTTGCTCTTATTTGATGTGACTTTTTCGGTTTAGTTTGTAATGAGGAACAATCTYTAAAATAGATTATACTTGAGTAACTGCCTAATTCAGACATATTCATTCCTGTATAAGAATTACAATGCTGTAACTCTTCTTTTCTRTGTAGACAAAGGCTTGAGCTAATAAGGGAACTGAGAAAGGAAACATCCTGCCATCAGTTCTTCACTTCCTAAGGTACACAACTTGAAACCACATCAGTGTGTCCTGGATTAAAAAGAAGAAAAAATGCAGAAATTCATGTTACAGAAGAGGGAAGCAGGCAGTWAGAGGTTAGTGTCCAAATCAGTATTATTCTTATGGACAAGTCAACCCAGAAAACAGGATTATCCCTTTTACAGAGCGTCCACGATTGCAACAGCAGACGCCAACCTGGGTTTGCTGGTTTGGGTCTCTGCACATACAGGCGTGAGGATGGCAGCTGGAACACACCCAAATCGCGTGTGGTGTTTTCTGGGCAACGACCACTAACGATGCACGTTTAGTATTGGGAGTAATTTTTGTGGGTTTTTTTTCTAAGATTTAAGTGGTAGATTAAAAAAATATGTCCTATTTATAATAACTACATTCTTTTCACCACGGGATATCTAAGCAGCTAAGCATAATTCGAAAGCAGGGATCACTTGCTCCCCAGTAAATTTAAGATGAGCAAAACTAAGACAAAGATATACTGCAGGTCTCGTTAATTCACACATAATAATCCTGGTTTGGAGGATACCATGCACTGCTGACAGGGAAGGAAAGTTTTTTATTACCAAGTGATTAAGTTTGCAAACTCTTTTTATCATTAACAAATAAATCACCACCCACTCCTTGGAAAAACACACCGTGTTTCACAGGCAGTATTTCTGATCTTTTACAATAGCGTGCCAGGTTCTCTTCTCATACGAGAGGGAGGGAAAAGGGGAAAAGCAGTAGTATAGTCAAATGGAACAAAGAAAAAAAGACTTAGGACCCCAGCTAGTAATACAGCTTGTCATACTGACTTTGTTAATATTGCTTCATCTTAAAAAGGCCTTTGGATTAAAAGTGAATTCAGTGCTTTTCCATCAAAAAGATACATAGATTTTTACCTGACCAAGATCCAGTATTCCCGCCCCTCCCGACCCCCCCAACAGTGACAGTATGGAACTGGATGTGATCACTGAACCKGATGTTGTTTTGGAAGAGAAATAACATATAGATCCTTGATATGATGTGGACATGTTGCAATACATCAAAATGCAGATTGGTCTATGTTTTTTAGCCAGCTTATCATAAATTCTTGTTCTTGAGAATATAGTACCATTTTGTAACTGTTTTAATTTTGATTGATCAAAGTGAATGAATTTGTGAACGCTGACACTCCTGAAAGTGAGGAATGAACATCACCAGCTATGTCCCATGATTATGGAAGGGACTAGCTACGTCCCGTTACTGCGGTCCCTAAGCACAACATACCTCTGCCGGTCTTCCCCAGTCCTGACCTAACGCAATCCTGGACCTCACTGAGTAAAAACCAGGAGTCAGGTCAAAGGATTTGGTATGTTAAAACACGAAGAGACATCCAGTGAGGGATAGCGATGAGGCCCAACATGATGCTTGTTTTCCTTGCCCTATACTTAGCTAAATAAAAAATCTGCTATAGAAATTAGAGAAGTCTGACTATTGTGGAGATTTGATGAGCCACAGCAAGCTTTCTGGAAAACAGTATGACAGAGGGTGACGTTTAGTGCACTTCACTTCTGTAACGTGCTGTAACGATTGATGGGTGGTAGCTGTGGGAATGGCACTTTCCAGCTCACTTGAAATGCCTAATAAAGCAGGTTTCTACCGAATCCTGACGGTCCAGAAATGAAATGCAGTTCAGCACATATTAGTGATCTCTGCTTTAAATGGTTCCTGGARTTACTGATAATCACAGTTACGGAGTTGTTTTAGTGATTTAAATTCTTGAATCCTATGGTTAGTACAGTTGCCTTTTTCAGTATTTACCAGGAGCAAATCGAGATATTACCTTCCTAAAAACAATGTTACTGCAACTGACTGCTTGAAGAGGAGAGGATATGCAAATCAAAAACACCAGCCAATATTGCACAACCCAGTATGCCTTCCAGAAAGAGTCAGGTCACAACTGATGGGCAATTGTTTGAAAGGCTGGTATAATGTTAAAGCCTTCCACTTCAGACAAATTTGAACTAAAAATCAGAGCAACAGAAGCGAGCCCATTCTGGGGCTCCTGCTTCAGTGCTCTGGGATCAGTCAGTACAAATGTTTAGTTTCTTGATTATCCAGTTCTTCTCTTTGTCAAGAGAAAACCAACAGGCTAAGGTTTTGCTGGGGGCTCATTCCCCCATCTAGAGCAGAGCTCAGCAAACATGCTGGATAGCAGGCTGGGGTTAATGAAACTGCAGTACAAGTCAAACACTATCTCCTAAAAGACTGAAAAAATATTTTTAAACAAAATAATGTGACATATTTACATAATTCCTTAAGTGCAAACTCTTGTCACAATTCACGTAGTTGAGCTCAATTTAGACTCACTGTACAAGGTGCTCTTTCTTTAATGAAAGAAGAACTCTACTSTGTATTCCTGATTCAGTAACGTGTCTCTTGTGCAAGGCAGTAAATTTCCTGTTTCTTCCCACAGTACTTTCAAAAGCAAAGACAAAAGCCATCTTCTTCCCCATTTCACGTCTCAGTTACCGCACGACAAGGCAGGAGACACAGAGCTTAGAGGGGCCAATGCAATCGTCATGGCAGAAGGCACCACAACCCTTGCACATGATCATGGCTTTCAACCTGCAGTAACATTTGGAAGGGGAATCCTCCATGCTGTTGTCTTCAGCAAAGGCTTGAACCGGGATGGTCTGACTGTGGTTGCCAGAGTTCATAGCTTGGCTGGTGGGAATGGTGGTTACAGTCACCGAGAAGGACATGACATTCCCCATGCTACTAGACAGCTGATTGCATTCAGACAGCCCAGTCATAAGAGACCCTTGGTTCACATCTGGAGAGGTGGAGACATTAATTGTGCCACTATAACTGGGACCAATGAGCTGTGCTGCAGCACTGCCACACAGCTTCGGAGGATGCGAATGAGAATGCAGGGGAGACTGGTGCTGAACAGAGTCTGACGATGGTACAGAAGAACCGAAAAGCTCAGGATTGCTATGCATTTTTCCCCTCATTGCATGTGCCATTTGCTCTTGAGCTGCTTGAATAAAATCCCTTGCTAACGTAGTTCCATCAAATGTCTGAACAGTCTCCTTGTTGACTGCTGCTTGCTGAGACACGACTGCTTCTGTCTTGACACTCTTTTTAGCAAGAACGCTGTAATCTGAAGTATTTACGCTATGTGATACCTGTTCTTTTTCACACTGATCAGAAACCTGGGTAGTCAGGGGTTCCTCTTTTACACTGGTATGTTCACGTTCGTCACCAGTACTCTCATCATCTGCATCTCCTTCATCACTGCTACTGCCGTTGCCGGGTATCTCCTCACATTCCCCAAATTCTGTTTTTGGAGCATCAGCAGGACTGTTCAGACACAAGCGGTTTTCAGGGTTCAGGGAGAAGCCTCTCCTCAAACTCTCTGAACCACGACCGTACGTGGAAATGTTGAGCAGATAATGACCAGACATAGCAGGCTTGGATGTCCTTCTGCCCATGAAACCCAGCATAAACCTCTGGCTGGTGGAGCTGTTTTCTAACTGGAAACCTGAGTGGGTAAGGTTCAGTTGTGAAGGCTGAAGGACTGGGAATAAATTCTGCCTCTGGACCCTCTTGATAAGAGTCTGAAGGATCTGCTCTTGCGTTGTTTTACTGAGCGTCTCTTGGCACTGGTGCTGGTCAACACTGGGGTCCTTTCCTGAGAGGAGCTGAAATGTCCTGGGAATGTTAGGCAGAGGCCTGTTCTGGCAGAAGATCTTTCCAAGCTGTTGCGTGGGTAAATTTGACTGTCTGTCTCCACCTTCAGCTCCAGTGCCATTCCCTGCTATGCCTGTAGCGCCGGACAGTGCCGCTCCTTTTTCTTCATTAGAAGCTAATGGGATAGTTTTCATTTCTACTTTGGTGAGAGGCTTAGGCAGGATTTGTTCCAGGGGCACATCCTTCCCTTGGAGAAGCTGGGTAACCAACGGGTTGTTAGCAGGAATACTGGAGCTCGTTTTGGGAAGGGCCCCACTTGCACTTGAAGTTACGTGAGTTTTAAGGCTAGATGCTACCGACAAAGTGTTAGAGGATGGAATAGATGTGGCAGATGTTACCGCACCACCAGCCTGGGCTTCTGAGCTTATGGATGCTAGTGAAGACGTCAGAGGGGAAGGAGATTTGCTTTTAGAAACATCTAAACTGGTCCCTCCTAAGGCCGTAGGTGCTACCTTAGTTACGTTTGCGTTGGTATCTGCTGTGGACACAGTGACACAGACTGTTCCATCCCTGACAGCAGATGCCCCGCAGGCCTGGCCTGGACCTGCTGGAGCAGAAGGTGCTTTCTCTTGTCTGTCATTGCTAACAGCATATGGGGAGCCTGAAACCTGATTTGCAGTCTTACTTGGGGGGCTCTGTTTCATTCTGTTAATTTTGTCTAATGCTGATACCGCTGATGAGGAGGAGTTGGCGCCTGTATTGCTGGCGGGAGTTCTGGATTGTAACGGGGAAGTTTGCTGTAGTTGTGCTCCAGAAAGACTGTGAGGTGGTGTCTGGTCCGCGGCCGGGGTCTCCATTTGGGAACGGGTCCCCGCACCATGGGGAAGAAACCTTCGCGAACTTCCCCCGCTTCCAGTTCCTGCCAGTTCCAGTGCATTGCCTCCAATTCCAGTTCCGCCGATCCCACTTGCTGCTGTGTCACTCTTCTCTCCTCCACCGCCGGCTGGGCCCCCGCCACCTCCCGGCCCCGGCCCCGGCACGGCTCCCCCCGCGGAGGCGGCGGCGGCGGCGGCTGCGGCGGCAGCGGCGGCTGCCGCCCTCTGAGCCTTGGCTTGCTGGGCTTTCGCCTTGATGTCTGCCAAGGTCCTGGCGCCCGTTCTTCCCGGACTGGTGACGGAGGCTGGGAAACGTGCCCTGGGAGAGACCTGGCCCCCAGGAAATGGCATCGGGGAGATTCTGGAAACAGGAATCTGAAACAGAGGAGGACGAAAGTACGACTGAGACACAGGGAACACTTAACCCAAGTATTTAAGAACCGAAGCATTGGGAATGGTAGTCTTGGGGAAGTCCCTTAGTTCTTACCTAAGATAAATATAAAAAAGGACACGTATGATCTTTAGATGCCTGGCACACCTATATTAAATCTATTTCAATCTTAGTAACTCAGACTGGAAGCTCAGCCCTTGCAATCACAGGTCAGTACACCATACACTATTATTCTTAAGTTTACAAGCTCCCCCAGAAAACGTAGGACTTGTAACTCAACACCTACCATCCCTTCTTCTAAGTTTCCAAGCTAAATGTTATCCTATGCAACTTATATACATTTAAAGGTTTGCGTCAGCATTCTGCTTTATTTTCAATTGCTCTTCTACCCCTGCATATCCACGCTTCTCTCCTCAATGTCTTTTTACGGTTCTCTTTTATTGACGGTTTTCCGCCAGTTTTGCGTCATTAACAAATTTTGTTAGTGCTTGCTTACTTTTGTGCCATACTACTAGTGAACATAACTTAAATAATGAACCATTTTAAAAATTTTGCTTGCACACCGCCTAGGATAAAGAAATCTTAATGTGAGATCAGAACTCCTAGGAGATACAGTGACACAGTAACTAAGCAGTTTCCCATTTACAACTTATGCCTAAGGCCCCAAACCAGGGAGTTAAATTTTAAATAGAGGAAATTCTAGGTAGAAGAAGCATAGACCCTATCCTACAGAAATCAAACTTGCGTATTCATGCACACATGACTGTAAAAAATAATGTGGTGCTGATTCATGCATTTAATATCTACTGTTCAGTATAACATCACTGAGGAAAGAATCAGAATTATCTGTACGCACGCAATCTTGTACCTGCTTTGACTGAAAGAGTATCCAATGTCTGAAAAGAGGTTGTTTATTATTTGCCAACTGGGTATTTCCCGGAGGAAAATGCGCTTCCATTTTCCTTATTCTAGTGGTGATTTACTGCCTGTTTCCTCTTACATGTAGATTCTTGCTGAGCCTCAGCAGCTAAAGGGCTTTTGGAATCGAGATGTTCCCTAAAATAGTCTTTCCCCGCTACTTAGTCTGACACCACGCTGCATTCGGCTGGCATAAACGGTAACTATATCATTTCCAGGTGGTCTTGTTTTAATCACAGGTACATAATTTAGTTTCTTGGCTTGAGATAATATAGGATGCTGATACCATTCTTTCTGGGCCTATTATTGTAAGCTTCTGGCCAACATGTCTTTTAACAGATGCATGTGTACGAGAGAGACTTAACTGCACTTCATCAGCCAGCCAGCAGACTCCCTTTAGCAAACAGCTAAGCTTTCACATTTTTGAATTAAATACTTTCATCGCTGTCATAAGCAGGTAACAAAATTTACAAACATTGATAGAATTGAACTGACAAAGCATTTCTGTGAGAGCTCCCAGCTGAACTGACCAACATAAAGCCACTCTATGGATCTGTCTTCAGTTCCCTTTACCTTGAGCGGGGGTACACGGGGCACCTGGGTCCCAGCTGCAGGAAAGGACTGCGGCTGGGTCCGAAATGACTGCTGGTGCTGACAGTTCTCCATGACGCGTGGCTTTTTTTCAGGAGTGATTAGAGCTTCTTCCCGGTTCTCTGACTTCCTCTTATGGCCTTCGACACTGACTTCCATCTCTTCGTTTACAGGGGACTTCTTCTCCGGTGTTTCTGGAGTCGTTGCTTGACTGGTCATGCTTGCTACCACTTCACCTGCTCCAGGACTCTTTGGTTTACTTGCGGCCAAAGCTGAGGTACTCGTAGTCTCTTTTACTAATATTTCCTTGGATGCAGCATGCTTTTTCTCTTCTTCTGGCTTTTGACTAATGGCAGCTTGTGGTTTCTCTTGAATGGATTCTCCACCACCTTTTAAAGGCCTGGAGAGAGGATGGTCACTGGGTTTCACTGCACCACCACCTGAGGAAACCGAGGCCTCTGCAGATTTGGCTGGTTTTGGCTGCGTGTCCTCTCTTCTTTCCTCTCCCCCTTTTTTCACTGCTGGTGCTTCCTGGACTGCTTGTGCTTTAGGCTCTAATGGAGGAGGAGTCTCCTCTGCGAGTGGTGCCGGAACGGCTGGCACGCATTTTGGCTGTTCAGCTGCTGGATTTCCAGTGTCTGGCTCAGCAGGACTGGTGCTTGCCGTCAGTCTCTTGGACTCTTCAGGGCTTAGTCCAGAACTAAAAAGAAAAACAGAATGTTTATTTTATAAAACATTTCTGAAAAAAGCATACCATCCTTATGATTCTCGGCATACCATGCCCTAACGAAGTATGCCACACCCCCCTAATTTTATACCACAGTCTTTGAAAACCTCCAGTGCTGCTCGTACTTCCAAGTGAAACAGAACTTAATAGCTGAGTTTAAAACCAGCTACATGAAATCCATGTAACATATGCCTTCCTGCATCATCAAAAACCTGGGAGTATTTCACTGTATTGTTCATCCCTCTTACTTTGTGGAAGAAATGAGCAAACTGGGAATCTAACTCCCAGAGAGACATCTGATATAGGATTAAATTCATACCTCCCTCTTAACTAAATATCAAATCTGTTTTTTTCCCCAAACATGAATCCATAAAGCCTGATGAAGCCAGTCTGATGAAGACTGCTATGGGATTTATATCTACCAAACAAGCTCTTACGAACTTGATTTTCAACACTTTCTCATGCAATAGTTTCAGAACCATCATTTCTTTCAGAAGCTGCTCTTGACAGAGGTGTTTCATGTGGTAAAATAGCTTTCGTCTCTGAGAGCTTCAGAGCTTAGGCCTTCAGTTCTCTCTAGTACTGCCACTCTGCAAGACACGTCCACGCTGTCCTGCTGTCCCGCTGTCCCTTGGAGGAGCATAAAGCTTGAATAATAAGGCTGTCACATTTTCATCTTCCAGCACAGAAGGCCATAATTATTTACATTCTGGTTTTCAGCACTGGGAGAATTGAGTAAGTTAAACGAGTAAAGCTCTGTCCTAACACCACTTGCAAGATCACTTGCATTCTCAAACTGGTTATTTGATAAGTATGTGTATTCCTTTACTCAGTATTGCAATCTGTCATATATATAAGTGCATACATACCAGCCTCCTACTCAGCCACAAAGCCCCAAACTATCAGACCATGGAATGATAAAAATAGGGTTTAGAATAAGCCAAATGCTGTAAAGGGTTAAAACATCACAGATGAATGGAAGGGAGACTGCTGATAGTCCAATGACAAGTATAAAAGCTAACTGTAAAGATGCAGGAGGGAAAAATATCCCTTATTAGCTATTTATATGCATCTGTTCATTTTCAACTTTCTTAGTGTAAAATTATTCACACAGAAACCTAAGATCTTCTCCACACTGCAAAAGGATAGGAAAATCTTGAAGCAAAAGGAAACAGAGTGAAATACAGACTTGGGAGTCAAACCAAGCAGGTGTCTCATTCAAGATATGGGGAAATACACTGGATTCTGTATAGCAGGTGACTTACTGAGAGTCCAAGTACACTCAAATACCATATACCTGTGAATCATTCAGATGCCTGGAATTACACTAAGGAACCATAAGAGAGGAGCTTCTCAAAACGTCAGAGTAAGGAGTGGGAAAGGTTAAAGGTGTAAAGCCTAAATCACATCCTCAAATCAAGGTTACAGCGTTAGAAACCATATGAAAGCAAACACACTGGTTCTGACCTAGATCACTCAGGCGATACTTTCTCAGTTCTGTGACAGCGAGATGAAACTGGACCTTGTTACAGGACCAATGAAAAGCAATGTTTATTAAAGGAGAGCGAGTGAAAAACTTAGGAACTGATACTCCTAGACAGGCAAGAAGGGGGAGAGGAAGGGGAAGAGTTGAATGTCTTACCTCTGACCATAGTAACTCTCAAAAAAATGTTCCTTCCACAGCTCCACCTTCTTTTCTTTTTCTATCTCTTGACGTATTCTTAGCTGCATTTCTGGTGTAAACTCACCTGTAAAATGCAATAAAGGATATCTGCAAGGAAAGCTAGGGGTAAGGTGAATTAGGACAACTGCAGGAGCCTTCTCGCTTGCCGCTTAAAGGATGCTATCACACAGAAGTCCCCTCCACAGGTTGCTACAGCCCTGCCCATGATACTTCAGCATTTGTCCTGAGCTGCAAGGTGTTTCTGTGCTGTCATCTCCTTGCAGAGGACATGCAACCGCTCATGCCTGACAGTCAGAGCTACTTTCCCTGGCAGTGTCAGCCCTTGCTCTGGCCCTGGAGGTTGGCAGGTACCTTCTTCCAGCCCTTGAGTCCCCACAAAATGATCAGGACATAACTTCCCAGTGAATGCCAGCACATACCACTTTATTTGAATTTGCCTCTAGAATCTCAGTATTTCCCAAGTATAACTTCATTTGGACTTGCTGCTGACACAAGATAACCCTGAGGGTGATACGAAACAAAGGTTTACTTCAGCCAAACACAAAGTAACCTCACATTTGAACAAGTGGAAATAGAGAGTTATGATCAAGCAAAACAAACATAATCCTTGCCTAAACTTAACAATTGGGAACCGGGAACTCAGAATTTTCTTGCCAAAGGTCTCGAGATGTGAATCAGCCAGAAGAATGAGGGCAAAGAGTTTACAGCAGTCCTTTTGACTCCTGGATGCTTCCCCAAGAAAGCTTATCTAGAAAGCTGGAAATTCCACTCATCAAAGCCATTCCTAAATTTTACAGTCTGTCTTGTTTCATCTTCCTTGCATGAAGTCTTGTGTATTAACTTCCATCCAGGGAAGAACGGACTCTTCCCAGACAGCTTAACGTGCCTTCTGGGAATCTTTTCCAGTCTCACGATCTATCATTACTGAATATCATACAAATGGTTTTAAGTATTCTGTGAAGCTTACGCTTCTTGGTACGTTATCAGCTTTGCATGCAGATCATAGACAAAACATTAGCAAAATAGCTGATCAACTTAGCTACAAGGAGCTCTGACTAAAATGCGTCTATACCACTTTTCTCCAAACTGCACTTGAGTCTCGAAGGAATTTTGCACCACAGGAATACAAAGGCCTTGTTGTGTAATTCAAGTAGCTGCTATAGCTGTCTTAGACATGGTATGCAAAACCAAAGCTTTAATTTCTTCCAGCCATCCCAGGATCATCTTTGCAACTGTTAGGAAGTGTTAAGCCTCTGCTGTGATGTTCAACATTTTAACTCTTGACATAAGGGTCAGCTAAGTCCTCCTCAGCCACAGTCTGACTGCTTGTTTGGGATGGAAGGCGATCACTCCTAGACCTCCCTCTGTCTACAGCAAAGCATCTCTTGGGTGCACGAGCACAAGTGAGGGGGTGGTGAACTCTAACGGAAGAAAGGACTAAGGAAAGGAAAGGAAAAGGCCTTCCAGTAACATCCACAAGCTTCCAACCAAACCAAACCAGCTGCAGAGTTCTTCAGAACGTGGTCGTGCACAACACTGAACTGGCACGACTGAGAAAGCACTAACTTCCCAGTGGATGAAGAAATCAAAACTTTCTTAAACAAATCAGCTACCAAAGGATTTGCAATCTCCTGATTAGCCTTAACAAATTCCCGTATGAGAAACTGGCTTTCTAAATTTAGCATCAATGATCAAGATGCTTCTTCATTTCACATCCTAAATTACCAAACAGCTTGCCACAGTGTAGATCTTGTGTTCAAACCCAGTGTCAGCTGTGATCCTGTGACCTGTGAAACAGCTCATACAGGGTTTAATTCTCCAGCTGTCACTACCTCAAAATTTTTGCAATTTTTAGAAGAACAGACTGCCCAAAAACCTTCCCACACCAAAACACTCTCTCCCCCCAGCATCACTCTCTTCTGCTAAACCAACCTTCCTTTCTGTTACAAAGCCTTGGAAACCCCTGAGGTATGTTATACATTATTAAGGTCAGAAAAGCCAGGCTTGCCCTAGCCATGTGAAGGTCCAACACTGCTGAGCCAGGAACTCTCAACCAACAGCAAACCGTCCCTTATGCTACAGAGCTCTTAAATAAGATGGCTCAAAAGATCATAATTGGCATGATATTATACTGGAAGAGACAACATTTCCCAGGATAGCTGGGGGCTAACTAATCAAGGACTGTGCAAGTCAGAGGGCATGCTTTCTAATCAGGTTAACATAAATAGAAGCAGGGATAATATATTCTTTAGGTCAAATAGTGCTTATTAAATAAATATGAATGTATACACAAACGTATGTTAGATGTACACAGGCACTATATAATTGCCATTTTCTGAAGGAACTGAAGATGTTGCCTATTCAGAGAGCACAGCACTATATCAGCTTGAAAAGACAGTCATGGATGGCTGTGGTGAGGTCTGCATGCAAGAACACCAAAAATTTCTTGCCAGGCACAAATGACAGAAAATATTCTTGGCAACTCATGCTACTCAGTCACAGGCAGGTGGGCAACAAAAAAACCTGCAAGACATCTGAAGGGCACATTTCACACACACATCTATCTCAGTTTGTAAGACTGTATGTTAATATTTTAAGATTTTGTCATTAGAAAAAGAGAAAGCATTTTTTTTTTGCCACAACTGTAGATCTTCTCATGGTGGAAATGTGACCTTCAGCCTCATATTTAATTCATTCCAAAGGTTTATCGAGTTCTCACAGCAGTTCTCTTGCACTCTTTATTATTGGAGGAACTAGTTATTAGATCTTTCCCAACAATGAAGCTACCAAAGAGAGGATTCTTTAGAAAAAGTCATAGAAATTGGATACTTTTATCAGTGCTTAGTTTGTTTCTCAGCAATTTTCCCCCTTCAAATAAGGGGATCCCAAGAAATCCTCACTGGGGAATCCTTTTCATCTAATGCCTTGCCTGTGTGTTGGTACCACTCAGTTTACTGGCATAGACACAATCAGAATTCAGAAAATAAAGAGTGATCCATACAGAAATAGATCAACTTCCATGTCACGTCACGACTGGTGCCAGCCTTTATCAGAAGCTCTGGAGATAGGCTGAATGGTTGAAATCTGGAGAGGAAACAGTCCCTACCCGTACTGAATGAATGCACCTCTGATTACATATCTGATCAAGTCGCAGACTTAAGCATCTCTAAGTTCAAGACAGGCAACTAATTCCCCTTGTTGAAGGTGCAGCACTCCTACAGCTTAGTAAATGGCTGTCTTTAACTTATATTAAAAAATTATGGCTTAAAAATTGCCAGAACCAACTGTGTGGCTAGATGACTTGGCTGCTGCTGAGTATTACTCTGGAAATATAATTTACCTTACTCTGTTGGGTTTAGCAGTGGGCTATATTTAGCTACCACAGCCTGAGAATAACATATCCCTACTGTCATTTCACCAGTATTTTTAAAGCATTTATATTTCTTTTCTCATTTTGTCCAGAGACTCAGTCACTTTGCCATGTGTTAAGTTCAAAGATAATTCCTCACTGCAGCCCCCTCTCTGCCCTTCAGTCTACGTAGCTCTGGACTCATGTTTACTCTCCCAGGCCATACGGAGCATAACTAGCTTCACCTAGGAAACTCCGCTAAACCTAGTCACTCCAGCACTTCAGTTTCTCTTCTATCGTTTTACTTCTTTGTCAGGGGAAGATTTACCTTCAGACAGCCTCTCCTTCCAGCCTTGGGCAGCTGAAGTGAAGAACTCGTTGTTGAGCGCTGAACCACTCAGCTTCATCAAACCATCTGCCCCGACCTGGAACACGACAAAACAACTACTATTAGTTAACTGAAAAGGCAAATGTGTCACGCGTTGTCACATGGGATCTGAAAACAGAGCAAGAGTCCCAATATTACCACAAATCTCTCCAGAATCTGTCTTTAACTCACTTGGAAGAAAATTAACAGCCTTCTGAAGGCCGCGCTAAGCCAAGTCTGGTAAATTTTCCTTGTCCTCACTTAAGCCCAAATCCCCCATAGTCCTGCTGCTGCACAAACATACATGCGCAACAGACGGTACAGGTGGCAAGGAGAAGCCCAAGGAAGTGCAATAGCACAGCCTCCGAAAAGCTTCTGCAGATGCCTTCTGCCCTGCAAAATGAATGCAAGGTATCACTGAGCTTCTGTCCAAAGCAACAGCCCTGCTTTCTCGTGGGGAACAGAAGAAGGTACGTGAAGGCAAATCAAGGGGCAGAAAAGGAATCATTTTAAAGTAACTTTCAAATGTTTATAATCATAACCATGGATGTTTCAGGAAGAACAGGGATAAATGGAGCTCAAAACCCATTCAGTCTTCACAATAGCGATTAACCAATTAGGACATGCATACAATAGTGCAGGACATCATGAAGAAAACGTGAGGCCAAGACTGGAACATAACATTGTGCAAAATCATAACAAGGGTAAGATATCATACGTGAGGCTTCCTTTTGCTTGTCATCCCACAGAACTAAACATGGAATTTTTCTACTAGGAACACAAAAACTCCACATACTGTTCAGTAAGCCAGAAAAACAGTTCTGCTTCCATTTCTTGCATAAATAATAAATAAGAATGAACAAACAAAATCCAACTGTCCAACTGTAGGCTCTATCTGAGTATGCTGGGAGATCTGTGCAGCAGACTTTCAACGATGCAGGATTTGGTAAACAGAAATGCTGCTTTTACTGAGGCAGCATTTGCGTGCAGATAATTCCATTTAAAACAAGGGATGTAGCAGAAGGTTGCATAGGTAAGACTGAGTTAGAGATTTTAAGTGAGGAGCTGCTGTGTAGCCACTGTAGGGATTTACAAAAGCAGAGATTTATTTTCTAATCCGGATCTCAATTGATCAACTGTAGGGAGCAGAATTCGTAAGACTATCGTCTCCTACACATACGGTGCTGCCAGTACCTTGCATTGGCAGAGAAGCAGCTACTGAAGGGCTCACGGGGTCTTGGTGCACAAAGTGCCCACAGCAGCATTTGTCTTTCTGTCCTACAGAAGCATCGTCTCTAAGAGCACAGACTGAGCCGCTGCCAAGCAAACCAGAACAGATAGGCAACCTTTTGCGTTTGGCATATCCTGTGCTTTCACCTCTTCTCCTGTTTACTACAGCAAAGGCTTTGACTTTCCCTAAGGAACACCACCATCTGATGTGGTGGACTGCTCTACGAGTTTTACTACAGTGAAACGTAAAACTTGGCAGCTCAGGAGCCAAGCCTATTATTTAGCTAGTCCATTTGCTCTCAGTCAAATTCGAAGTTAATTCAAGGACACTTAAACTTTGAAGTCAAGACGGAAATGTCTTGCCATCTGCTGTTGAGCTTCTTGCCAGTAAACTCCAGCTGCAAACTCCATCAATTCATATTTTGATACATACCTAATTATTACAAAGGCCACAGAACTTATAAAGCAATTCCTTTGAATATTTATTGGATCAGCCTTGGCCTAACAAGTCCCTGATGAACACTGATTGAAGATTAGAATTTATGAGGCAACGTAAAATGTTACAACTCCTCCAAACTCCAGAAGAACAGTATCTGTTTAGTAAAGTGTCCTCTGCAAAGCAGACCACGGAGCAGCTGTCAGGCCCACATGCATCCTTAACATGCTGCAAGAGTCAAAGAGCAGCACAACTTCTAGGATGGATATAATTTCGCTAAACACAGATGTCTGCATGTAAGTGTCCACATCTAAGCTATCCTCCCTGAGCAGCTTATAGTGATCTAGAAAACTAAGTAAATGGAGATCAGGACTCAGTTCATCTCATCCTGAAGTAGACACCGATATTTTGTCGCATGCTGGTGAATGTACCAGCTAGATTTCCACTTACTAGAAAAGAAGCCTAGAGAAACTACCTGAGATGTAGACTCCTGGGGAGTGAAAAAGGTGTGTAAACATAAGTATCTAGTACTAATTCAGATATTACGAAGTCTAATATCTTCAAGGACTCGCAGATCTGATATAGGACATACAGAAGATTTTTTTATGGAGTGATATCTTGAAGCCAGACTTGATACCAAAGGACATTTCAGATGGCTCTAGGCACATATGTTAAGGCATATAAATCTGTAGGCATCCTGTACAATTAAGTGAAAGCACAAGGCAGGATCCCATTTTATTCTGAAAGTCCCAGGCCAATATGGGTAGGAATGCTGAAGAGGTAATACATGAACAGGATAAAAGGAAAAAGGTATCCTTCTTTTGCTCCCCAAAGACTCATTTTAACAAGATAGGATCCAAGCTAAAATGAGGTCAGTGCTCTTCACCAGAAAAGATGAGTTAGTCTGGCTTTTTGATGGAGAAAAAAAGGATGAAAGTAGTTCTTATCATTTATTGCACGAAAGGAAAACACTACCATAAATGAAAGCAAGGACACTGAAGAATATAGAAATTCCATCCTGGCCTCCTTTAGAAACGTTTATTTGCTTATCATATCATTGATCAAACATGACTTGAAGCTGTACAGTGAGAGAAGGGCCAGTTCTATCTACAGACTCCAGCTATTTCCAAACACACAGATCTCAAATCTGACACCTCCGTGCTGCTCCTTCAACCTTGTGTCTCTTACTGTCTCTTATACAGCCTGGGCTTATCTAACACTCACTCATGGCGAAGATCAAAGCTGCAGGTTACATCATTCACTGGAAAATCTTCACTGCACTGACCTGGTACCACTCCCCGACTTACCTAAGTTGTGGCATGTAGCTGATAGCTGAGCTACCTGAGGATGTGTGTGAATACACCAGGTCAGTACAGAAGCTCAAGAAATAATCATTTGCTCTTCTTTTCTTCATTATCACTTGACCAACACAGATTCAGTTTAAATGTTTGGGCCCAGTCCTACCCACACACCTACCAAAACCTCTCATTTGAGGTCTGGAGGACTGAAGTCTCTGGTCTTTAGTAACTACAACAACATGTGTATAAAATAAAACTTTATTTCTACTTACTTCTTCCACAAACCTATGGACCTATTAAATCATGGTCCTTTTATGTCCTCTTTACAGTCTCCTCTCACTCGTCTTAGAATCATAGAAAAAAAAGCTGGACTGAACTCAGAGCTCATCCAGTCCACTCCACTTCCCAAAGCAGCATCACTGTATAGTATCTGGCACACGTTTGGCTAATGTGTTTGCAACTACCTCCAATGAGCGAGGGACTACTTTCGAGCAGAAACAAGATCCAGCCAGTTCAGATCCAAAATATTTCCTTAAATGTCTAATCTGATTTTAAATGGCTGTAATTTAAATCCGTTACATCCTGTCCTATCTACTACAAGCAAAAAAATCAGGTTATTTCCTTCCTCTTTGCAACAGCCTTTAACACCTCAGAAGACAAGTTCTCCTTGTCTTCCCTTTCAGCTTTTCAGCTCTGGATTGGTTTTCAAAGCTACTTTGTGTTCACCTTCTAGTAGCTTCATCTAGGCCACATTTCCCTACCTTGATTATGTGAAGCAGTGTCAAAAGCCTTACAAAAAGCAAAACACGACACCAACTCCTATCTTTTCTACAAGGCCTACTGGGTAGCATACTGATTAAACAATTAGATTGGTATGACACAATTAAAAAAAAATCCTTGTTAGCTATTGTTTATCTCTTTTTAATTATTTTACAAATAGTTTGTTTTATCTACAAATATTCTGGTATATAAATAAACAGTTTGAACATACTTCCTGAACTCATTGTTTTTTCTTCCTTTTACATGTAAAGGCAATATTTGTTTTTTTCTTGTCTCTCAGCATCATCCTTGTCTTCCACAAACTATCAAAGAAAACTGCTGTCGTGTTGAGATTGCTTCAGCCAGTTTTTAATGTATTCTTTAGGATGAAATTTGGATCCAGCTGACTTGAAAATAACTGTCTCATTATCAAGAGTCCCTCAGCTGCTCTGCCAGTACTGAAGGTTGAGTTCTTACCCCTTTGTCATTAATCGTTCCAGTTATCTCTAACCAGTTAAGTGAAGAGTTCAGTGAAAACCTTCATGGTTTCTTCTGTGCCACTTCCAGCACAAAGGAACCCATTCCTCCTCACTGAAAACTTTTCCATTTTTTTAAATGCTCTTTTAGCCCACAACAAGGACTTAAACAGATAATCCACAAAAAAAACTGCATCCAAAGCAGACGTCTATTGCAGGCTTGGTACCTTTAATCTAGTACGTGCGTTTCAGGTTAGGACACAAGCTCTTTGGAGCAGGTCCAGCCTACTCTGCAATCTGGACAGAAAAATCATTCAGTTTTCACTTTACCAAATTCAGTATTTTACAGCAGTAATGTAAGGTAATGAAATTCAGAAGAGGATGAAACTAAATTACAGCGTCGGATTAGGTAAGATGTGGGAAGGCACCTGTCTAAAAGGTTGTAGGGTTAATCCTGTATTGAAGAGTTTGGGAGGGGGCTGGAGAAAGAAAGGGAGGAAGATACTGAAATCACTCCATTCCCATCACTCCTGGCCCTTATCAGGTCCGACACAACAGAAACATTCACCATAACTGGGAACATGGAGTTCATTGAATGGAATTAAGCCACTGGTTTATGAAATCTGAATTCTTTTTTTCAGGCAGCAACAAACACTGAAAGGAATTGCTGAAGAATTTTCTGATTTTTTCCACACCGTGCAAGAAGATAAAGTCTATCCCATTAGATATTAATGCAGTATTTGACTATCTACTCGGTTATTCCCGGAGACAGTACTGACGCCGAAGAGCGTTGCGGCTCTCTCGACGGCGCACGCGACGTACCTGCCTGTCCACCTCGGGGAGCAGCAGCAGCAGGCGCTGCTGGCACTCTGCGGGCAGCACGGAGAACGTGTGCTTGTTGATCAGCGCCCGCAGGTTGGTGTTCACGAGGATGGAGTCGGGGGTTTCCACATCGATTTCGGCACACTTTGTCCTCTTCAGCTGCCCTGCAAAGAACCGCAAAGACCTAAGTAGCATCCTACCTAAGAGGGGATTACAGGCTCCTCGGCGGAGTTCACCGTGCCTCAGACATTCATAATGCCACTTTAGTAACTCATTTCAAAACTCGACATACGTGGTTTACCTTTGCGCATACGGTTAAGAAAAAAACGTAGGTAGTCTTTTCTGGCAGAGGAAATTCCAGTACCTAACATAGTGTACCCCTGTGTCCATTCACCTAACTTTTCTAGGAATCCTGGCTATCTCACTGGAGACTGGCAAGGAGTCTTTTTTCAGGAGGGTTTTTAGAAATGTTTTTAGCCATGTTAATTTTCTATTTTAAGCCTCTAGTTAAGGTCAGTCTGTTCCTCTGGATTTCTCCTTGCGCATTCCTGTGTTTTTCTCAGCAAAAGCATTTCAGAAAAATTCAGCAGCCCCTTGTGCTTGTCCAGAAACCACATCACTACAGGCAGCAGTAAAAATGAGCAACTGTTCTCTTCTTTCCTCTTCTGTCTTTGAAGACCACCACTTCCAGCATTAACCCTCTCGTTAGAGCCAGCTACATGTACGTGCTGCAACTTCAGAAAAAAATAACGGAGAAGGCGTTTGTACTGTGTACACCTTTTCCTTTGGATTCATCCACTGCCTGTTATTGGCAAAAAGCCATGTATTAGGAAGCTTCAATTAAAATTGCACTGTTAGAAAAATGGCTAATATTAAGACAGACCCTGCTCCACCTGACTGCAGGGATGATAGTGATTATTTTTAAGGTAACAGGAGTTGACAGAATAACTTCCCCAGAGGCTTATTTCATCAGGGGAAGATGCTCTCTTAGAAGCCACTGAGAAAATGGCTCTGCAGATTTACAGTCTACCTAAGTTGCAGAATTTTCTAACCACAGTGGGAGCCGAACCTAAGCTACCGAGCAGGTGTCTCCAGCTGGCTGCATGGTACCCACGCAGGGGAGAGCTGGCAGATGCCAGTGCCTGGAGTGGCACCTGGGCATTCCTCTGCCTCATGTTTCTTTCCAGTATTTTATTCACGTGATCTTTAGAGCCTGGAAAGTCCTAGCTCAATGGATTGCAATCCGTTCTTTATACTCAGGATAAGAATAGCAAAGGTAACCTTATCCCACGTGGCTCTATTAATGTGTCTGAGCCTTGAGATAGTGGTGAGAGAAGGGGAATTTGGTCCTGGGAATGAGACAAAAAAGTTGACAAATCAGGCCAGTTGCGATAGTGATGTGTGTAATGCAGACAGCAGAACCAGGACCAAGGCCACGTCCTTCTTCTAAGCTTGGTAAAAGTGACTAAATTTAATCAGTAGCTCTTCCTTAAACCACGGTTGGCTGTTGTCAAAGGAAGGGTCACTTACAAGCTGGAGGATGGGGGAATAGAGAAATCCCAGGGAATGCAGAACAGATGGTGAATGGAACCGGTCAACTGATGGGATTTGGGGCCAGCATGTCATGAGAGGCTACAGGCTGAGAACACATTATCCCCCCATTCCTGTGGCCTCCAGGGACAAGGCAAGGTGCCATTTAAATAACAGTATCACATTTCATTCCACCAAATGCAAATGTCTAAAATATAGGCATTTACAACTAAGCTAGCTGCCTGGACGCCCCGAAGAGAGGAACAGGTACTTCTAGGGTGCAAGGGATCTGGCTCAGAGGTGGAATCATCATGGAGGACAAATGCAACGTGCCCTGAAACGTGCCTGGTTTTCTGTGATAATGGAGACCTCAGCATAGTTCAAAGTCAACTCCATCATTGGTCTACGTAAAAGAAACCACAAAAGGTCAGGAGAGCTGAGAAAGATCTAACTTCAGTGCATGGGAGGAAGCCAAGTAGCAGTGGGGCTTGAAGCATAAAGATCTGGGAAAGATTTCTTTTTATGTTACCAAAGTACCTTAAGTACATTAAAAAGCCTGCTAAATAATGCAAGTCTTTTTTTACTTCTCAAACAGTAAGCTGCAAATTCATAAACAGAAATCCCTGATGACAAGAAATGAGCAAAGGCTTATTTGCTTATGTAAGATGTGAATTATCCTTCCTAATTCATGCAGAATAATAGCAGTACCTGCCAGGATTTTCCAAAAATCACTTTAGTAATGGAATTAAATTAGACATTTTACTCAGTTTTCCTATTTGGGCTTTCGTTCTGTCATCAGAGCAACTAAATCTCTGTAAGCAGAAAAATAAATATCTTACTTGCATGGAGCCTGTCAGATCTCTGGAAGGGTTTCTTCCCCAAGCCTGGCAAGGAGTTACCGAGCTTAACAGAGGGAGAGGAGCTGGAGGTGGAGTTCTGGGGGCTGCTTGACTGTCCATCTGATTGCTTTCCTTCCCAAGCTGCACAGGAAATTGAAACGTTTAAACACAGGGAGGTACAAAGAAATATTACATGAGACATCTGTTTGGCCTGAAACGAAGATTCTTTAACACGCATACCCTAATCCCAGCAGCTCGGGGACAAGCAGTTCCACGATACTCACTCGTAGCACTTATTTTCCAACAGGCTGTAAAAGCAGAAGAGCCCTTTGTAGCTATCAAACTATCACAAAACAAAGAGGTGGAAAACCATTTTGATTATTGTTTGAATCTATTTCGCAGTTAGTCCCATCTTATTTCCCATCATTACCCAATCCAGTAATGATCTTGTTAAAACTTCCTTTCAGGTGCAGCTTTAGGGTCTGGTAGAGTTCACTGTAAGTCAAAATCTCTTGAAACCTTGGGCATACTTTCTAAATTTTACCTGTTCTTGATTTTGTTCTTTTAGACCAACCTCAATAATTCCTCCTCCTCTTTCAAATACTGAGATATTTTCATGTTCTTCTCCAAAGTCACTGCTCAGCCAAACTAGACAGATCTCACCATCGTGATCTCTCCTTACAAATCAGTGCCACCCATGTGCTCTTTTGTGTAGCTATAGTTTTTCTGCTGGTGGGAAGCGTTTTCCCCTGGATTCCCCCTGCCTTCCTTTCTCCTCTTTTCCAAAATGAAATAAGAGCACGAGCAGATCTTCTCTCTGCTCTCTTTAGGTTTGTGTGCAATAACCGGTATTCACTCGATCACGGAGAGGTGCTCAAGTCCCATGCCTCAAAAGAGAAACTCAGCAATACATGACTGAGTCGCAAACTGGTCAGCCTGGAGAAGAGAGGCTGTGGGAGCACCTGATAGAAGCCCCCCTGTACCTACGAGGAGGCCATCGACAAGACAGAGCCAGGCTCACAGTGATGCATGGCAGGAAGACGAGAAAACAGACATAAGTTAAATGGGACATGAGGAAAACCTTTTTCTCCATGAGGACAGTGGAGAAGGGGCCCAGAGTGATTGTACGATCTTCTTTGATGGTTTTCAAGACCCCACTCAATAGAGACCTGAGTAACCTGACGTGAGCTCAAGCCGCCAGCCCTGCTTTGAGCAGGAGGTTGGACTAGAGACCTCCTGAGGTCCCCTCCAACTCGAGCTATCCTGTGATACTGGAAACCTGCTTTCAGAGCAGTACCAGAAAGGCTGGGTAAGCTGAGAGGCAGAATGCGTGATACGTTCCAACCATGATGTAGCAGCAAAATTTAGGGAATTCAGGGAGGAAAACAGAGATGCTGGAATAAAACAACTAAATCTGTATTAAAGGCTTTGTACACCTGGCACTGCATTTTCTAAACACAGTCATAGTTTTCCACTGGATTAATTTTGGCTTCCTTCTTAGAGCACACCACCCCAGGTATGCAGGACACAAGCACAGCTTAGGACTGATTTTCAAACAAGCAAGGTGAGATTAACCTTTTCCCCCTTACTCTTTTTGAACTACAAAGCTGCCTGGAAACATTACCTACCGTTAAATGCCCCCATCACTTACTCTGCTATTAAATGATGCATGAAGCACAGCTGACAATATATGCCTGTTCCTTTCAATCGGATATATGGAGCATTGCCTCAGCCCTGCATTTGTCTGAACAGATGTTACAAGAAACGTTCCAGCAGTATATAACCAGCAAGCCAGAACAGATTAGTTTCAGTTTGGATTTTTTAGGGCTATTTAGAAAGGGAGAATAAATAAATACACTAAAACACAGAAAAAAAATCTCCTAAAGAAAGGCAACAGGGGATGAGGAAACATCTCCAATTATGTAAAAGGCTGTAGAGAGAAGATATTGAATAATCTGGTCTCTATGTCCATGGTGGATAAGACAGGAAATCTTGGAATTAAATCAGAGCAATAAAAAAAATCCTAATTAGATGTTGAGAAAAACATTTTAAGGATAAAGTAAGCAAAGCAGGGGGGACCAGATTGGCTAGGAGTTTTTGGTCTTTGCATCAATTGGAGATCCCTGAGCACAGACTGAAGAAACATCTGCCAGGACTGTATACTAGATCCCGCCTTGAGGATCAGCTCTCAGCGGTACTCCTGGCCCTGGTTTCTGATGAGTCTATGAAATTTCTCACCTGAAATATTTCACAGTGAAATATAGCTTTCAGCTAAACAGTCATGGGGTAATTACCCAAATTACCAGACCACTCCCCTGGCCCTGATGCCAGCTGGCACGCGCTGCCCGTGTTTACATCCTTGGGCTTCCTCTCCCCCAAGCAGGGTGGCCACATTCACGCTGCCTGCAGGGAAGGGGTTTGGGCTGTGCTCACCCCAAACCGTGCCAGGGATCGCCTAGGAGGCTGCTAGCTCGCTCCGAGCCAAAACCGTGCCGGGGGTTCGGCAGAAGGGAGGAGCGAGTGCCAGCTCCGACGCCTCCACTTCAGCACTGATTAACTCAGCGGCAGAGACGCAGCTCCCCGCTGCCTGTGCGGCCGCTGCTTCTTGCCCTGAGCACAGGCTCGCCGGCTGCCGGACTGGCTGCTTGGAAGGGGAAGGACCATTAGGCTGGGAATCAGGATAATAGCTGCTCCGATAATAATAATCATGTGGCACAGTTCCCGTTTGCAGCTAATGGTTCACTGCGTTACTGACATTATCAGGCTTTACCGAAAAATCAGTTTAAGAAGACTGAAAATAGCTTAGGATTTGGGATTGGAGATGTAGTTTTGTTGTGATCTGACCATTTTCTCTCCCTTTTTAGGCAGCCTTCATGATCCGTCAGTCTCAGGCACTGTGTCTATGAGGGACAACACCCTACAGAGATCTTTCAGTGCGAGCGTTCCTGCTGCCTGCCTCTGAACCTTTATGTTTTCATCATCTTTCTGAGATGAATCAAGATTAGTAAAATAAATCAAGAGTGAAGGATGGAAAAAATGGGAGGAGGGGAATTCCCACGTCACAGATAAAGCGTCTGAGCTTGACACACCGCAAAGCAGTTTTAGCATTCGAATTAATGTAATAGATGGGGGTAAGCGCAGGGACTTGAGAAGTGCACACAACTTCAGTGGACAGGGACCGTGTACAGGTTGCAGAGGATGGTGACGCGGGATGAGAACCAGCAGGGCTGTGGATCAGGGGAGGAGACCCTCACTCTCTGGAAGAGACCTCAGCCTCCAAAGAGCCGGTCCTCGCTTCCTCTAGCACACAGCGCTGCTGCTCCTGCCTCTCCATCCTCCAAACCGTATCTAATGAGCTGCATATTTAAGCTTGAGGAGGGCTTGACCATGGTGCACGGGCAACTGCAAGGGGAAGATACTTGCCACATAAAAAAGCTCTTCAAGCAGACAATGGCCCAGGAAGATCTGTTCTTAACCGAATGCACGCCAAATAAAGTCAAAGCCAGAAGCACAGAGCTAGAATGTTTCAGAAGCAAAAAGCATATACAAAGAGCACTCTCCTCTCTCGTCCCCTAAAAACAAGCAAAGCAAAAGAAAACATAGGAGGGTCCCTGTCACGTACCCGCTTTTGCCGGTGCGGAGTCACTGGCTGCCTTCACAGCCTTCAGGAGGACGTGCTGGTTAGCCGACACGGGCATGCCTGCCCTGCATTGCTGCTGCTGCTGCTTCTGCTGCTGCTGCTTCAGGGCCTGGGGAAGAGGACGGGAGAACGTCACCGGAGAGAAATGCAAAATAATCGTCGTAGTTACTAACGCGCTGTACAAACAGCTTGTCTCGTAGCATCTGATAATTGGATTCTGATTACAGCTAAGTCAAAAGTTTTAAACGGCTTCTGAAGCACCGTTTGTACGGGATACTGATACTGCCCATTAAATACTGTATTACAAGTAGACATTTCCTACCTTCACATCTAAAGCAAAAAGTTAATGGTTGCAGAACATCTTAAGTTGTGTTGTTTCACGGAAAAATGATTTCTAGAGAATGCAAAGAGAAGGAGTTCTAAATCTGGAGTTGGTTCAAGGAGCAATTATATAAATAACTTCAAAGTAAAAGTACCATAACTTAACTCATTTCAGTCTCCTGGAGGAGCAAGTAGCAACTCCCTAAAAACATTCAACAGAGACAATACCCATTAGGAAAGACTTCTTTAATTAGGGAAGTAATAAAGACTAAAATACTAAAGGGAAGAAATTAAAATCCTTTGTTTGAGAAAAGAGCCTTTAAGGCAACTATAATACACCCTAAAGGCACAAATGACTAATTAGACAAGGAACCAGGAAGGCAATTTGGCAAAACTGCAGCATTTACCTTACCCAAACCGAAGCATCGGATTTCAAAAAATGAATCCCAAACCCAAATAAACTTAACAGCAGAATAAATTTTTGCAGATCAAGTATACAGGAGAATTTGAAATAGGAAGCAACTCTGAAAATATTATGCTATGTATATACAAATTAGTGGGGTTGTTGACTAGAGGTCATCACCCTATCTTAAAAAAACAAACAAACAAAAATGAAAACAAAAAGGAAAGAACACAATTAGGACTAGGGAGAGACAATGAAAATATTTAAGAGCCCACAGATTCTGCCACATGAAGAGAACAGAAAAAGACAGACTATCTGTTTGGAAAAGACACAAAAGAGAGAGACTGACAACAAAATGATAGGAATAATAAGCTGATATATTAGATTCCTATTTATTAAATAGTTCCTACTTAGCCACTTGCACCATAGGGCAAAAAAAAACCATTCAAGCTGAAATGCTGCAAAATTACGTTGGATCCACTGGGTCGAGAGAGAGCGCGAGACATTTCACATTTACACGAAGAACACAAAAATCCATAAAATAACATAGTTTGAGAAAGCTTTTACAAACTCCTCTTCTGGGCTGAAGATGAACCACAAGCAAGAGTGAATGCCAAGAAAACAGCAGACTATAAAGACCACTACACATTCCAGTACGTGCAATGGTGTGTGAATTCAAACTTATATTACTCAAATCACTTCAAATATTTAAAGTTTTCTATACTCAGTTCCTCTCTTATTCTGCATGCCATTTGTTTAATTGCTGCATTTTTGTCAGCTTAGGTAAAAGTTTTGCTTTTGTTCGTTGCGTCACCTCACAATTCTCGGTCACGCAGTGTCTGAGGTGCCCACGCCAACAGTGGCTGAGACGCGTAGGAAGAGAGGGAAGTGATTACTCATCTAGACATCTCTTTCTAAATTCCATTTTCAACCTTACATTGTTTTTTCTGGTATATATATATTCTTAACTAAATCTTCATTTTGAGCCCTGTCATAATTGCAGAATAATTCAGGTGAGAAAAGACCTCAGGAGGTCTCTAGTCCAACCTCCCACTCAAAGCAGGGTTGGCTTGAGCTCATACCAGGTTGCTCAGGGCCCTACCCAGTTGGGTCTTGCAAACCTCCAGGGATGGAGATGGCACAGCCTCTCTGGGCCCCTGCTCCACTGCTGGACTGTTCTCATGGGGAAAAGTTTTTCCTTATATCCCACCTGAACTTCTCTTCTTTCAACTTATGCCTGGTGTCTCTCATCCGCCCACCTCCTTCACCACGTAGTGAAGAGCCTGGCTCCATCTTCTCAATAACCTCCACGTAAGTACTTGGGGGCTGCTATCTGGTCTCCCCCTCAGCCTTCTCTTCCCCAGCCGAACAAGCCCCACTCCCCTAGTGGGGGGCTCTTCTCCTCATGGGGGCAAATGGGGCTCTTCTCCTCAAAGGGGGCCCTAGAGGGGCCCCCTCTTCTCCTCATGGGGCAAATGCCCACTTCTGGTGGTCCTCACCTGAACTCCTTCCAATTAACTGATGTCTGTCTTACACTGGGGGCCCCAAAACTGGACACAGTATTTTAGCAGTGGTCTAATGAGTGCAGAGTAGAAAGGCTTAATCACTTCCCTTATCTCCTGTTCATATAGCCCAAGGTACTACTGGCCTTCTTTGGTGCCAGGGCACACTGCTAGTTCTTGTTTAACTCATGTCTGTCGGGACCCTAGGTCCTTTCTGGTAGAGCTGCTCCCCAGCCCATACTGTTGGAAGGGGTTAATCTGACCATGGCACAGACGTTGCATTTGTTCTTACTAAATTTCATTAAGTTCCTTTCAGCAGGATCCTCCAGCTTGTCTAGGTCCCTCTGAACAGCGGCTCTGCCCTCGAGTGTATTAACCGCATCCCCCAGCTTGGTGTGGTCTGTAAACTTGATAAGGTTCCTCCCATCTCCTACAGGACACTGAGATATTTAATGGGAGAAGTGCCAGGATAGACATGTGACGAATTCCACTTCTGACCAGTGTCCAAGTCAAGTATGAACATACCTCACTACCCTCTGAGCCTGAGGAGCCAGGCAGCTTTTTAATCAATCTAGCAGTCTAAATCCCAGCTTGGACACATGGGCAGTGTGGGAGACCATGTCAGAGGCTTTGATAAGGTCAAGGTATATAATATCCATTGTTCTCCCCTTATCCACAGATACAGTCGTTCCATCACAGAAGGCAATCAGGTTGGTCAAGCATGATTTACCCTTCCCAAATCCATGCTAGCTATTCCCAGTCATTTTCCTCTCCATCATGTGTCCAGAAATGGCTTCCAACAGGACTTGGCCAACATTTTTTCAGGGACCAAACTTCCATCAGTGTCGCCTTCACTGGCCTCTCCTCTGATCCCGACCCACTAGCTCTCAGCCAGCCTGGCCCCCTGTCCGTATAACTCCGTACATTCAAACCGCTTCTGCACACGCAGGGCACCCCATTGCCCTTTCTTCCCTGCCTCTTTCCTGAAGAGCCTTCATCACAACACTCCAGTCCTACAAGCCATCCCACCACCTCTCAGTTATTCCAATGATGCCGCCATTCTGCATCCACACATGGAGCCCTGGTTCCTTCTGTTTTTTTCCCCAGGCTGTGTGCATTTGGGTACAGGCATTTGAGGAGGATCCCCCTTTTCAGCCTCATTCTTGAGGACCTTCTCACTCCATCACTGTGCCTCAGGCACTTATCACCCTGACCTCTGTTCATTCCCCCAATTCTCTGCAAGCTATTTTCACCATCCATTGACAAACCTAGTTTAAAGCCCTCCTCATCAGGTCGCCAAGGCTCCTGGCAAACGTGCTCTTTCCTCGCTTTGTCAAAGAGATCTCATCTCTCAAAGAGRGACTGATAAGCATGAAAGCCAAAGTGCTGCCTGCCACACTTGCCCTGCAGCCAGTTGTTAACTCACAGGATGTGTCAGTCCTGCTGAAGCCTTACTCCTTCATCCACAGCATTGAAGAAAGCACTACTCAGGCTCCCAGGTCCTTCGTTTTTGCCCCTATAGCTCTGTTGTCACTCTCCATTTGTCCCAGGTCTCCTTTGGCCGTGTCAGTACTGCCCATGAGGATAAACAACACAGAGGAACAGACCGAGGGGCAGAAGAGCCTCGGYGCGCTCTCTGCAACATCCTTGATCTGGGCTCCTGGCAAACACCATAGTTCATGTGACAGCATGTCTGGTCCGCAGGTGGATGCCTCTGCTCCCTGCGAAGGGAATCTCCAGCCACTAGCACCAAGAGGAACTGGTGGGTGTCAGTGCTCCGCTCAGGCCCAGCTGGCTCTGAAGCKTTGCCCAACAGAGCTTGCTCCCCCTCCTTGGCCATTAGGGCATCGCGCCGACTCTGTAGGTTCAGATCTGCGGGAAGGGAAGGTGTATCTAGGACTGCAGCTGCAATGCGAATCAGCATGCAGAGAACAGCTTGCCCCAGTTTTAGACCATTTCCTGGAGGACTATTTCTTTTTGTTTCCCTTTAAGTTGTCCTTCTTTTTGTCATACATCCTACCACCTCATACATCCTACCACCTACCTCARCGGAGGGCAGATGTTTCTGAGAAACGGGTGCATTTGCACAAAGGACAGCTCTGAAGTAAACATCCCTCTGAAGGGCGGAAACCATCACTTTATTTCTATAGAGTTGAAAAAGAACCATTGCTCCTCCTCCGGTCATTCAAAACAGCATCATTCAGCATCCCAGGTAGTGCTTGAGAAAGACTCTTTAATCCTAACACTTTGATAATGAAGGGAAGTTCAACAGAAGACAATAACAGAGGAAAGTGAAACACCAACAGTGTGAGACTGATAGTGACTCTTATCAGAACAGAGGGTGAATTTCTAACCTCCAAATATCACGATATCTGAATTCTGATAACAGTGGGATGGCGGCTCAAGCTACATAAGGATGACATGAGGTCAGTAGATTGGAGATGACAGGAAACAACAGAGCTAATAGCTGCATTTCCCAGCAAAGGGTGAGAAATTGCCCGTTTCCTGAAACTGATAATCCAGATCCAGAGCACCARTGTGTTCCCTCTGGATCACCGCACCATCAYGGTAACCAGGGATGTTTTCCCTCAYGATTTTTCATCTTTCCAGCAGGATGCAGAAACACAGTGGCTTGTCTCCGCCAAATTAGCTTCAGATATTGCAAACCTCTTTTCTTACGACTCTTCCAAAAGATGGTAAGGAAAATTTAGTTTGTAGAGCAGGCAGCCACCTGCTTACTTACCGTACTGYGTGGTGGCAGCACTCTACTGGATGCCACCTGATTTGGCTGTAGTTTACAGTTTTAGCTCTGATCTGTTTATGAACTGAATCCTGTTCCTTATTTCTTAAAGGATCTGGTACTTAAGGCCAGCATAGCTGCAGCGCAGTGTTCCAGGGTTAAAAGTCCTCGCTTAGAAATCGGCTCTCTCTTCCCTCAAATAGTGTGATAATCACTAACCTTCAAGTGGGAGCACTGAATCCGGCCAGCTGGCTTTGCCAGTGCGTAATAGGAAATAATCTAGGCACCAGTCAATTAAAAATATGAAAGCTTTTTTAAGACCCTGAGCCTTTAAGTGGAAAAAAAGAATTATGTTTTTCCTACTGCTATAACTCACCACACTGCTGCTCTTTCCTGCCATGTGTATTTGCTCATTCTATCTACTTTTTATGACTTTTCATGCTCAGAGTTGCAACTGGGTTTAGGAAGAGGTGAAACATATAAAATTTGGTCAAAAGGAAAAATTCCACTGGAATAGTTAAACAATGGATTTGGCATGCAATGCTCTTAATTTGTTCCAAAGCTAGAGAAAACGATTAGGCAGGTAAGTTGGAGTGCTGTTTTTCCCAGTGTGCCTGAGGATAAGTTATTCACTACGCTRCAATCTGATGCTCTACCCTGGGACAGAAGCGTTGACTTCAGGGGAGAAGAGCTGCTGTGGCAGAAGATAACCCTCAAAAACTGCTTTTTTGCTTTATAAGCAACTACAGCATGGCTCAGAATAAATAGTTATGCTACGGACATGTAGGTCTCCCTGTGGGTTTTCTGGGTTTCTGATTTTTTCCCAAACAAATTTGATTCTGGACAGTGAAGCGGCAGCAGAGGGAATCCAGAGATGAGAAGTGGAGAATGATTAGGCAGGTAGGACCAGGCTGGGGAGGGAGGAGAAAAGTAGAGGGAGTGCAGGTTTGCAAAGAGGGGCCTAGAGCATGCAGAAGAGAACAGAGGAGATGAAGAGGAGCTGCTGAAAACAGAGGGGAAAGATGACCATTTTTGACAAACCCTGAGTCTGTTTGATGACTTTTCTTCAAAGAGAAAGACCTTTGTGGATGTTGGAGAGAAAAAACTGCCAGCAAGGCTTGAAGAGGGATGAGGAAGGGAAGACGAAGAGTATAATTAACATCACTCTCAATTAGTGACAAGCGATACTCTGAGGAYTGAAATGAAAGTGGAAGCTTGACTCTGAACTTTAGAAGAAAACCTGCCTAAAGTGACAACACAGTCTCACTTCTCTATTTCAGCTATTGGCAATGAGCAGCACCACCGTAAGGCTGATGCTTCTGTCAAGAAACAGCCAAGTGGGAAAAGACAGATGAGAGACGATTCCCTAAAGCCGGTGTCTCTCTCTTGCTGGAAACGGGGCTCCAGCTCTCTCAGCTGCCTTATCCTCCCCAGTAATACTCTCCTCACGAAGATGCCCTAATTAGATCCTTCTCCCTCCCTGCAGATCCTTCTCCCAACACCACGGATGCCTCTGTTAGCTGAACGCCATCGCGTAATCCCCGGGCGAGAGCCTCCTCTGCAACTCGATTCGTAACTCTTACAGATTTGTGCTTTACCAAGGAGTAAATCTAACCCTGATAAAGCATTTCCTCAGTAGGGACCACAGAAAACTAAACCGTGCAGTTGGGGAAACACCTGCAAATAAGACACTCCGGGGACTAATTCATCTTGCATTTTTCACTTAAAGAAACAAACCCTCTGAAGCATATACACTTACCCGTTCCAGACCGCGCGCATGTAATAAACACTATATGCAAAATGGTCATTCCCTAGGCATGGAGAATAATCAGTCCTCCACCTTCTCTTATAATGCAGATGTCCAATGCAAATTCAGTGAGCTCTCCTTCCCTTTCCTCCCTCCCTATAGACACACACATGGGACCCACAGAATCCCCTGAAAGTGCACCTCTGCCCCTAAYGCGGAGAGGAAGTCAGTGGATCTAGTTCTTTTCCCCAAAAGAGCTGCCATTTTCTAAAACAGACTGTGGAAAGCTAAGGGCAGCCATTGAAAGGCTGGGTGAAATAACATATTACATCCATTCCCTAAAATAATAATAATAAAATTGTCCAGATACTTTTTAGGGAAAAAGCAAGGGACTGACTAGCACAGTATTTTGAATCTCCCTTGACAGAGAGGGACATTTGAAGCAAAACCCTGTTTACTATGAGACAGACAGGAAGGCCTGACTTATTCCCCTGCAGAGCACAGTTTCACTTAGCAAGGTGATTTATCARAGAAATAAAATGACTGCAAGAACCCCTAGAGCAGGTCCAGATCGTCCCACTTACCTGTTTGAGCGCCTTCTTGCTGTGCTTCTGGGATGGGGAGATGACTTTGCCTGTTTGGATGGAGGGYGACGGGCAGCCCGACTGAGGGGAGGATGCCTGTGACAGTCTAGATGACACTAGAGGGGAAGAAAAAAAACATAGATGATACATAATCCAGTCTTTATATGTTTGCTTGCTGTGCATTAGCCAGTCTGCACCATTTCAGATCGTCTCACGAGGCTCRTGAAAATTGCACCTCTAGCAAGTGTTACTTTTAGCATGAAGAACCATTTCTACTTCTTTCCCACCAAGAGGGCACGTTTCCTCTGCAAGGCAATAAGAATTTCTGCAGCCAACTTCACAGCTTTCATCTCTCGCCCAGCTCTTTCTTTTATGAGCTTAGTCTCACAGCAGCTGCTCTCAAACAACACTGCGGCTTGACCAAAAGCTTCAGCTTCATGCGGGTTTAGGTATTTCAAATCTAAATGGAAACACAGGCGTGGACAATTGTTGCCTTCACCTGGTTACGCTGGAATGACCTGTGATCAGACACCTAACTGACAGCAGTGTCTGCTCAGATTAAATCTGCATCCCATGCAAGAGGGGGAAGATAAACGACACRCAAAGAAAATGGAACATGACCATCACCTGTTCCTTTTTAAAAGGAAATATTGGGAATACACACAATATACTGGTAAACAAGCCTATATGCTCAGTGAATGAGCCTAGATGCTTAACAGAAATGTCATCCTAGCCATATGGAGCCCTAAAGCAGGGCTTCTAGCTACAGCTAATTCAGACTTTCAAATGGTTTCATTGCAACCAGCAAGCCAGGGCCGGGAATTAAACCATAGTTGCTCATGTGGTCTGAGGACCCCTATTTGGCCCAGGAGACTCCAGACCCTCCTGGCCACACTCTGGCAGCAGCTGATGCACATGCGGCCACCAGCCAGGTGAATCACTCTATATTCGTTATCAGCCACACCTGATCACATTTTTGCCTCTACTGTCTTGGCAAACTTGTACATATATAAAAAGCTGAGTAATCAGCAGACTAGGGCCAGCCAAAGCTGTTTAGCTGCTGAGCCTGGARCAGGGCAACCAGCACCGCCTGGACGGCAGCAAGGGCAGAGCTAAGGAGGCAAAGGCAGCGTGAGCCAAGTTCTTGTGTTGGCACCCACGGCTGAACCAATGAGGGACACTAACTAGAGCCAACTTGGAATAAAATCATAAAACATTTGCTAAATACTCAAAGATCCAGATATAAAACATATTTGATCTATTGTAAGCAGTGGAAAATGCCAGATGACTAAGATCAGCAGGCTTCAGGCTTTCATGCGGTTCTAAATGGACCGATAAAAACAGGCATCAACACGAAAAAACTTGTCCTTAAGTATCTGCATATGAACAGAAGAATCTTAAAAGCAAAACTACATTAATGAGCRTGACCTGCATTGCATGATGGCCATGACAAAACAGGCACTATGTCAACACGGCCAAGACCATCAGTGAGATATGGCTGCACTGCGCTGAACTCCAGAGGTAGATCTACAAGACTGATTGGGTAGAGATGCTTTGGATGATAAGACTGTAGGATCAAGTTAAAAAAAACTAAGTGCAAAAGAAGGTTAGATTCCAGATGGGGGTGGGGGGAGAAACCCTYGCATTAAGGACAATAAATGGCTTCACATGTAAACTATGTAATTTATTGCTTCCTGCATAGCTCCGTTAGTTGGAGAACACGTATGAGGCTAAACCAGCATCCTTCTCTAACAGCAAGGACTTAAGTGATAACGTGGACAGGGCTATTCGTTAGCGATAGCTGCAGCGGGATTCTGTTCAGCATCCACGGGGAAGGGAAGCTCCCCAAAATAATGCAGTGACAGGGAGCATCAGAAAGYGACACTGCAATAAAAATGCACTGAACTAGTACCAAGTTATAGAAAGTAAAATTCTCATATGTGGCAGAGACACTTAAGTGAGAAAAAGCCATTGAGATTCTTAGAAGGCATCCACAATTGAGATGAGGTAATACTGGACTCTGAAATGTCATGAAAAACAGCTCACAGGCAAGGAGATAGTAAGAAAATAGTCATTTAAAAGTCACTGATAAGCATTACCATACCCAGATGATCTATATGTGTGATAAAGATGATACGGCTGCACAGCAAGCAGCATTACACTGAAAAATTAAAGAAACCTTTATAACAAAGAGCCGGAAATCAAAGGTTATACCTGTATTTTAAAATAACAGTAAGAATGTCCCAGAGATTTACKGGCTTTGCAGACTTGCATTTGTCTCTCAATTTGGTTCAAACCATGGTTCTAGAAGAAAAATAAGATGCTGGAAAGACCACAGTGCGAGAGCACCTGGAGAGGAGCATCACGTCTCACCGAGGCATGGGAATCCTTTCAATGCATCAACAAAGAGCGCTGGAAAAAAGGAAAGCTTGGCGACACGAGTTCGTTTCGACTTCCAGAGATTTTCAACCTGCCTTAAAAAGAAGCCTTAAAAAGGCTTCTAAAATTATTTCCTTATTGGGTAAAAGACAAAGAATTATCATTAGTCTAATGCTGAATGGGACAGAAAGCAAAGAGCAGAGAAGAACAGCGATCAGGCAAGAAGTTACAAAAAATTCTTCAAGGTTACCTACTAAATGGGAAGCTTTTTAGTGCTTAGCGATAAACTGGAAGGCAGGAATAGGAAAATAATAAACACTTAGGCTGGTTAAGATCAGAGAGAATCAAGTGAAACTTCAGAGAAATACAACCCAGAGAGCAGAGGACCAAAAATACAATGTCAAATGTCCAAAAGAAAAAAGTAAGTAAATTTTTGGAGGAAAAAAAAAAAAAACACAAGCCACACACAGAAGCTGTAGAAATCTAAATTAACTGTGTCAGCTCAGGGAAGAGCTCCGTTGCGGCTGGAGGGTATATGAGAATGGAYGAAAGGTGATGCAGTGCGTAAGGATGGAAAAGTGTCTAAAATTCTTAGTGTCCTGCACTACCTGTGGCACTTGCACCCTGCAGTGCTCACCACAACATCCAGAAACTTATTACAGAGCTTGATGGGACTCAGGAAAGTAAAGAAAAAGGTTAATTGCATGGAAAAATTAGGGAGATTCAGAGATCTGGGATTATTCTAAGAAGAAGGAACATGATCAAAATGTGCAAAATCCAGTTTTGCAGCTTGATGCCTGGATGCTCCAGTCGTGCGGGTACCTGGGGTTGCCCGGCGTGGTCCCAGCACAGCCCCTACCTGGGCGAGCACGGCACCCCGTCCCGGCAACGCTACATCTCGCTTGCAGTAATCGAACGCGCAGAAAACACGAGCTCAGCTGCACATCTAACACGGGCACAGGAGCAGGTTGACTGTTGCTGGTTTTGAGACATTTGAACAGCGGGAACATAAACCACATCCTCTCCGAAGCCTGTCGAGGCAGAAACTACCAGTTCTGGGTGAAGCAGAAGCATCAAGCCAACGACAGGCGACTTTCCTCCTTCCCGGTTTCTCAGCCGCTGCGAGCCGCATCCTGGATCGAAGCAAAGGATCCGAGCAAAGCATCGCTGCGGCTGCTCCGGGCGCCCGAAAGTGCTGGAGGACAAACTTAAAAAAGCTAAAGCAAGCCTCGGCCTTGCTGGGAGGACATAGCAGCGGGCATAGGAAGAAACTATGCGATTTTAAAACACTGGATGAGTAGCTTGGCGCTGCTTGCACATAAATAAGGGTTTCCTTGAGCAGCTACAGCTCAGGGAGACCGTGGGACTGCACCGGACAGAAGAGAATTTCGGCAAATCTCGTGAAACAGGAAGCGATCTCCCAATCCCGCAGACAGGCACGGGAGATGGATGGAGACGCTCTCTTGATAATAAGCGGTTAAGGACAGAAACATCACTAAAGAGCAGTGCCAAAAACCCCCACTCAGGTGYTTGAGAGTGTTGGGAAAGCACTGAACACACGCACAGCTAGGCAAGACTATCTAGCCCCAAAACGAGCAACTGCAAACCCAGCCTGAGGCTGTTACAACATCTGGTTCATTCACAAGGTTTCATCGCTTCCTGCTGTTGGTTTGGCTGGGAAAAGAGTTTTCTGCTGGGGAAATTTTAGCAGTTCTCTCTCAGATTAAAGGAGATGAGACAGAGTGGAACATGTGTCAGCAAAACCTCACCAGACCTGGGGTGGTACCCGACGCACAGACCAACGCGACGTCTTCCCGYGTCCCCTTGCAAGAACGGATGCTGGCAGAGGATCTCTGCAGTCAACCACAACTGACAGCGACTCGCCTGCACTTCAGTTTTCTTACTTGAAGTGCAATGGACCCAAAAGTATTTCTTGTAAGAAATGGAATTACAACAAAACTTCAGTTACGTTAAAGGTCGATTAAACAAGAAATTTCAGTCTGGTAAGATCTGATGGCGTTTTACAAGGCAGCTGATTCCCTTTAAGATTTTCAAACTCTAAACCATTAGTCAATCAATATTCTTATGAATTTTTATAAAGAAATGGTGCTAACAGCAGCCGAGAGATAGTTAGACTTATTTAACAGTCATTTATGAAAGAAGAAGATGGGTAATTAATTCTTTTAGAAAAACTGGGGTAATTTACTGCAAATATTAAGCGCAGGATGCAGTCTAAGCATCTTTCCTAATACACATAGCAAGACYGATGCAGTTGCATCGAGATGCTGCCTCATGCCTTCGCTTGGTCGAGTCTGAGGACTTCTGCTTGAGCCTCCTGGATAACGAGCACACGGATGAACCACAGCCCCAACTTGGCAACTAAAGCACCATCCGGCTGCGCATCCAGTTTAATAGCGTACGACACCATTTGTTTTTTCAATGCTGCCAAAGGCACTGGTGGCAGGAGGCCAAGAGCTCCTCTCCGACCAGCCCGGTGCGCCCATCACCACCAGGACAAGAAGGGCCACAACCRAACCGGGTCCCGTGGCTGGTAACGGCCTATGCTGCTACCTAAAGAGAAGCACCAAGGCTCAGAAAGTTTCCTCTGATATTAGCTATCAGCACAGTCCTGTACAATACACGACACTGAAAATAACAGCAAAGTGAAGACGCTTATATCATTTTTCCTTTTTTTTTAGTTCCTTTTTCTTAGAAGTCTTGTAACAGGTTATTTACTTTTTGGGGTGCAAACACAGCAGGACATTTGTCTGTTTGAAATCCCATTAGCTTCCAGAATACATATGCTGACTTTCYTAAAAAGATATTTAATAATCATATTCCAGCTCATGTTTGTCTTTCATAAATAATATCGGATATCAATGTCGAGAAAATGCATGGATGCCGCTGATCCTGCTTTGGGGCAGCAAGACTGAGCGCATGACTGTAAYGTTCCTTTAAACCCAGCATTTCTGTTAGGCAGAACTACAAAAATATTAGCTCATTCAGCCAGTAATTCACTGTTTGATTTACTGCATATCCTCCCTTGTCACCTGCRAGGAGCAGCTGGCAGGAGGACGGGACCATCGAGAGAAAGGTTCAGTCCAACCAAGAGCTCCACGGGTCCAGCCAGCGCCGGGAAGCACCTGGAGGCGGACGGAGCCGGGGGAGCGGGGAAGCAGGGAGGCGGCACGGATGACGATGGAAGCCCGTCTTTTGGCAGGCGCTCAGGCAATTCCTAAATCGAGATGAAGATTAAGATTTTTCTCTGCAACTCATGCTGCAGAAATGCCCGGCGGGTTCTCGCAGACTTGCTTCGGAAGAGCTGCAGCGGGAGCTGCTGGAGAAAGCAGGCAGACAAACCGCCCTACATGCACACAACAGTTTTATTTCAGTGGCTCCAAAAGATGAGTCTCAGGTCGCTCAGCATAAGGCAAACGCTGAAAGTTCACTTTACCAAATCCTGGCACAYGGAGAGCTTGACTGGGATAAAACAAACTGTTTCACAGCATGAAACAAAACAACTACTAAAAAAAGAGCGCTCAGAAGAAAGCCAATATACATCTGTAATCGTTGGAGAATTTGGGAAGCAAAATATTTTGAAATCAGAAGAAATAAACAACATGAACGCTGCTAAACCTTGCGAGACTAACTGATACGGACAAGAGCGATCTTGCGCGTGAGCGACGAAAGCAAACCCAAGGTGGGCAACCTCTGCTAGTGCAAAGCCAGCACGTGCACCCCATCCTTCGGCACCGCGGCAGGTCCGGGGATGCACGCAAGGGCACAGCATCCGCGCAGCCCCCCGGCTGTCCGGGGCTGAGCTTTTCCTGCATCTCTCGTTTATGTTTTAAAGACTGGAGATAATCATAGCCCGAAACRCACTACGCAGCAGGCGAACCAGCAGCTCTCCTCTTCCAGTAACGAGGATCAAGCTGCTCTGGAGCAACGAGCAGGCCTGACATCGCTGCTCTCTGCCTTTCCAAGGACCAAAACGCAGCGCGACSTGGACGGAGCGGGAGATGCTACGCCGTCGGGAGCGCTCGGCAGAGCCCGCGGCGCAGTGCYGTACTCACCTCCGCCCGCTCGCGGCGGCCCCGCAGCAGCAGCAGCTCCGCTGGCGTTTTCTCTGGGCTTGGGGCGTGCGATGCGAAAAGAGATTAAAACCRTAGCTCCAGAGGTCCCGTTCAAGGGTTTGCATGCATTTCCATGGGGCTTTCTGCCTTGAAATCCACGCTTTCGGAAAGCAAAGGCTGGACTTCGCTCATTGGGAAGGAGAGTACAGTCAAGCTGAACTAAAAATACAATACTCCCCCCTTCAACTATGTGCAGTCATAAGCTTAAAATAACCCAATTTTAAACAGCTAATGGGATCCAGATGTATTGCTTGAAGAACTCCTAGTGAAAGTCATTAAAATACATTTTGAGGAGCGCGGAAATGTCTCCTGGTGATCTAGTGCCTTTCTGACTTCCCGGGTATACGGTTGAGCAGAAGGAGAACGTAAGCTCAGCCTTGAATTCACACCAAAACAAGATCAAACTTACAAGTGAGACCAACCGGTCTAAGAGTGCTCCCSCCACAGCCGCTCCTCACCAAAGGAGGGAAGAAATAAGCCCCCAAATACCGCCCAACTGCAGCTTCCCAAACTCCCGCTCCTGCACGGGCCCTGGGTAAAGCTGAAACTAAACTAGGATCATACGTTCCTATCACCAGATTAGGCTTTTACAAACATAAAATAGGCCAACTGTTTGCTCCATACCGAGAGACTGGCCCAAAAGCTGCCCATTTGTCCCCAGGCGCCAGCCGGCTTGTCCGAGCTCTCCATCCTCCTCCTCTCCCAGTCTAAAGCTTCCGTAGAGCACGCTTATTCACACATACTTTCTTGGTGACACTGGGTAGTTCCTCTACTCCAGGAAAGAACATCACTTTAATACTAAAAAACACCTTAAGAAAGAGGGGAGAAGAGGAGGGGAAAGACATGGCTCTCCGGGTGGAGGTGAAGAAGTGAAGCGAGCTCCAAGGAGCTCCCCGGAGCACCGAGCCCCCCGGAGAGAGCAGCACGGGAGCTTTGGGAGGAACCCGACAGCCCAAGCTGCCCGGACCAGGCACACGTCCCGCATCAGCGGCACGAGCCCCCGGACCGACCCCGGTCGGCGACGGCTCTGCGCCGGAGCAAGGGGCCAGCGGAGCTTTGCATCGGGGCCGCGCCGCTCTCCAGCCCGCGCACAGCAACGCCAGCCGGCACCGAGGAGTTTCAGGCGTCGGCATCACCTGTGGCCATCTCCCCACTAACCAAGCCCTGGTTAACATTAATGAGTTTTGTTTTTTTAAAGAACCAACACTGCAGCAGACGCACGGCTTTAGGAAAAAGGAAGGACCGTAAGGATGACCGACAAATCCAAGCTGTCCATGACACGCGTTGGGGTAGCCCAGGGGTTTGATGGAAGCAGTCGGTCCCTCCATCGATGAATGTTCAACGCTTGCTGGTCTGAAAGTCCTTCGACAACCGCTCTTGCCAGCTGCCACTCTCTCAGCTCACCCCGGTACAGAAGACGGTATTTTGCCAGCACTGTTCCTGTCCTGCTCCGTTTGATCTTGCATCCTGAACACGCGACAACTCAAATCAGCAAGTGGTACATCACTGCAAGGATTTGGGCATTTGCTTCTTACTTTACAAAAAATACCAGTTTTCATGTCACTAACACTTCCCTCTTACCTAAAAATCACCTTTAGGGCTCAAAGAGTGTAACTCATCAGCGAAAAAGAGCTGAAACACTTGGTAAGACCAAAACCTGCCAACACAGGCTGTGAGTAACAGTACAGATGAAGAGAAATACTCGGAAGAGTTGTATTCACAGCTAAACCTCTGACCAAAGGTGGCCAAACTGCTGCCATTAGTGCAAAGGMGGATTAGAGAGAGACTTCTCCACCGAGATGGCAATTGATGCTGCCAACTCGCAATGGCCTTAAAACAGAGCGTGAGGAGGCTGCRCTGTCCCACGAGAAAAAAACCTTGTGATATGGACTGTATCTAGAAAAATATAAAAGAGAGGAGGTAAACATAAAATTTAGCTTGATTCAGCACTCCGCGACACAAACAGGTACAGAGAACGCCACGCTGACGTGATGAAACCGGCTATCAGAGCTGTGCAAGACCCAGCTCAGCTCCCGCACCGCGCTGCGAGAGGCAGAGCAGCTCGCCCCGACAGCAGCACACCTCYGAGGCACGCTTTCGTGAGACAAGCCTTTATTTTTGGCTTCCTGATTAGCTGTAARCACAGACGGCTAGAGCGCGCGATGCGCCGTGGCAGCCTCATAATGCGATGCCTGACCTTTATCACACCAGGCACTAACTGCGAGCTCCAGGCAAGGGCCGAAGAGACTCGTTGTTTTGCAAAGCAAACTTCTGGATGCGCTCCCAGCGCGAAATGTCCTTTTCTCAGTGTCAGAGGAGCTTTGGCTTTTAGTATGAAGGCCCAGTAACTATTTCGCTGATTAAGATTCAGCCCTGAAGCCACCATCCTGTGGATGGTTTCACTTGCAATTTCAGTGCTATCATGTTCTCACTATATATCAAATAGGGATATTTACACATAAGCCCCGAAGCTCATGCACTCTAGGAGAAAGTGATGGAAAACACGGAGAGCATCTTCTGAGCAGGTTGGCATGAGAATGATCTTGAAAAACRGCAAGATTTTATGCTCTCATGCCACAAAGATTTCCAGGATTAACATCCAGCTATCGGAGAGGACAGTCTTGATGTGGCTGGTACCAAATGGATGGTATTTTCTTTTCTGGTATCCTTTCATTGCTCAATTTGAAGGTGGCATCTGCTCCAAGGCTCCTTGGACATGACTCTTCCCATCCTTTAAGGTATTCTCCTTCCCTGTACCYGAGCTGATACACATCAACTAGAAATCAGGTGTGATTTCAACAGGTTATTCCTGGACTTTTGAGTCCTTTAGGAAGRAAATTTGTACCATATGGAAAAGGCACCTCCTTGAATAACAGATGCACCGCACGTCGGGCAGGATACGGTCTCTGCCACGCCAGTACCTGCTGCAGCTACAGGGAGGCAGACGTGCGAGAAGCTGCAGAGAATCTCTTTTCCCTCTCATTTTTCAGATATTCAGTTAAAAAAGGAGCATGAAGGGGACTTCTTTAGCCCATGTGTGAAGAAGGAGAGCTTAATTACGCAACAGCACACCCACTCAGGGGCTCTGGCTGTCGCAGACCATAGGAGGAAGCGAAGGCAGGTCACGGCCACCTCGCCCTCTGCGCTGCAGCAGAGCGTTTGGCAGCTCTGCAGACGCGGTTGCTCAGAAAACCTGGTATCTCGTGTGCGCAGGAGACGCGTTTCAGTAAAGCTTCTTCCGATACGTACTCAAAAGCAAATATGTGGATACAAGAACAGAGCRTCAGGCCAGAATCAGCAACGAGGCGCTGTGGAAACAGCAGCCCAGGAGGTCTCCTGAGAAGCAGAAAGATGCACAGATGCAGCTCGTTCTTCCTCTCTGTCCTGAAAAGTTCACCCTGCAACATCCTTCAACAATTTGGCTGAACAGCAGCAATGCCAAATTCACATCAAGTGAGAAGAGCTTACACCCGTTTGCTCCTATTGAACTGTATCAGTGCATCTGAGTGTAATAGTCTGAACACCRGATTGCTAGGAATATACGGCTTTCCACAAGTGCAATAGAAATACCAGCAACAGCACCACCAAAAAAAAAAAGGCAGCGACAGACCTATGATTTCMAGCCCGTTTGCAAGCAGGACTCGCCCCCGAACAGCTCGCAGAACCCAGAGTTTCACCTCGCAGTTTCAGGTCTGAGACGCTCACAGAGCTCAAGGGAATTTCTGTTGACTGACGTGAATGCTATCGCTCTATCGGTAATAACATTTTTTCTTAAGCGAGCAACCCAATTGCTATATAGGTCACTCAGCATGAGAGTATTCCTACCGAGGAAGTAACACACCTGCAACTAAAATAAACCACCAGCACACGCAGTGGTGGTGCAAAGCAAACCCCTCCAGCGAGCACGTTGCCTTGAAGAAACCCCCACGGTTATAGCGAAGACTCTTCTTCTGCTTCTATTCTTAAGAGAATCGCTCGGTAAAATATTCTCTATTTGGACTATTACTTCTGACCGCCCACTGCGGATACGTGGGTTCACGACTGGCACGATGCACCTAGAGCGGAGCAGGTTTGTTAGGCAGCAGCAGAAAGGCCGTGAGCAAACGCACTCCTCTAATGGTTAGCTGTCACCAAAATGAGGTCTTACGCCACCCACGTCGACATGAGCAGCCCCATCCCTTCCCTCGGACCGTCCTGGCATGCATCAAACCCCTCTACGAGCCCACTCAAATTGCTCATCAGGCACAAGTGTCTCCAGTCTTTTTTCCCTCTGCTAATTCGTGTTTTGCAGGACTACTGAGATGCGCTGGCTGCCCGCGGGGTCCGGGGACGGCCAAAGCCTGYGCAGGGCACGAGGCGAGAGCAGAAAGCCCCCGAGCAGTCAGCCCCGCTCTTGGAGGCCGATGGAAAGGGGACCGCGGGCCTGTAAATGCCGTACGTACGTGAACGTGAGCGGGACTGCACGGCGCGGAGCCGTGGAAGGGGGCATCAGCACAGGCGTCCAGGTTGCTGAGTCAAACACAGCCCATCGGAGGTGGCCAAACACGAAACATAGGAAGTTCATGTAGGCGTGTGAAGAGGGGAAGATGTGGTCGCGTTTCTGTGAACTGTCCTCTAGGTTCCTGCCTCGCACGTGTCTACGGTACGGCCGCATCAGAAGAGACGGGCAGYGGCGCTGCTCTCTCCCTGCGGTCTGAACGGCTTCATCGCAGACYGACGACAACTAATTTTCCTGCGCCTGCAAGGTGTCTTGCTCGCCAACCCCCTTAGGACAGTCTGTCACCCAGATAGGCCTGACTCAAAACAAGCATCCACGGGCAGTGCTAGTGCCTGGGAGAGGATGATTTGRTGCACACGAGCATGAGAAGCACTGGACTGTAACAGTGGTGACACTAATGCAGCTGCTGTTGAGATGGCACTATTACCAGTGGTTTTTTGGAGCAGAACAATAAATTACCCGTTACATAGAAACATCCTAATTTTCATCCCATAAAGTAGCATTTTACTGCGTTGGTGAATTTAAGTTAAATATAGGTGAGGGAGGAGCACAGTTGATTCAGGCAATTTTAGGAATTCTCCACATGTTCCCCCCAGCGCTCAAGTTAACTCTGTCGACTGCTGAAGAAAAGGAAGTAAATGAGCTCTTCTGACCTTGCAATTCAGGGAACCGAGAAATAAAGAATGACTGCTTTGTTAGGAAATGATATAAATTCTACCCCAAACTCAACTTTCATGCAGCGAAACCGCAGAAGGGTAACACAAACAACGTGATCACCGGGGTCTTAACACCGGCTTAGGCGATGGGAGAGCTGCATAGCCSAAATACAGGCCTCTGGCTTGGACTCCTAAATTAGGGGTCAAAATATAGTCAGCGTAGATGAACTTAAACTGCTTCCCTGTATTTTCCTTATCTGTTTTTACCTACTGTCATCTGTCTTAAGCGACTTGACTATACGGTCCCCGAGGGGAGGAATCCTGTGCACGGCATCCAGCACAGCGCAGTTCTCATCCATTAGCGGGTGCTAAAACACATCTAATTAAGTGTTTTCTACCGGAGAGGAGGAAATTTAGCTAAGATTAAATTTAGCTTTTTCTGCTGTTGAGAGRCCATTTCTAGAGACTACTGTCAATAAAATTAAAATGACGCTGTTACGGCTTTTCCTCATACAGTTGGTTGTGATTAACTCTCCCTGACTGACTCCAGATGTGAACAGTWACTCAGGAAGAAAAATGTCCACACATGGAGCTAATCGGGAACAGCACTTCCAACTCGCACCCTCATTTAATTTTCATTAATTTGCATGTGTGCAGTAAAAAGAACCTAGAATTATTAAATCTTGTCAGTCGCAACCCAAGCGCACATCAGGCCTATCGGCAAATTTAGCACGCGCTGCAGCACAGCCCTCGAAACAGCGGATCTAATAAAAGCGGCCAACATGGGCCAGCCACGAAAGCGAGTCCCTCGGTCTGCCGACGGGTGCCACAGCTATCTGTTGAAAGCAAAGAAATAGCCAAGCTTAGACGACCCACAGTTCTGGTGGAAAACGAACAAGCGCTTAAAAACTTGCCTCTCCATCAGCACCAAGGTTGCCCGTTTCTGCAAAGCAGTTCAACRGAGTCTCTAGGCGTAGCGAGTTGAGATGCATTTTCATGGAGGACTCCCGGCCGCCCCGCCGTTCAATGGCATGTATACACAGAGCATGCACAGTATGGGCTCAGAGCTGCTAAATCTACTTTAAATAGTAGCTGGACAGGAAATTCAGCCAAATTCAGTGCACTTAAAACAGTCGTCATACTGCAGTCACGTCCCGCTAGAGACACATAGCGTGGACAGAACTGCCACCGCGTCCAGAGCTCGACGTGCTGGTGGCAGCAGCCTTGGCAGCTGTAGAGCCTCACGGCATCACCGAACACCCTCATCTGCCAAAATCCAGGTTGGCCTATGGCAAACATGGCAAAACTCTCGAAGGGCGACAGGTTCCACCCAAACACAACACGTTTGCTCCTTCGACAGGACTCGCACAGGCACAAGCGAGGCCCTTGCACGAGACCGATACTGTCCATGCAAGGCYGACCTGAGCAAAACAAGGCTCTGCTTGTTCCTCTAACCAACACCATACACTTTCGGCCGGTCTCTCTCYGGCGTTTCTGAGCTACACAGCTACACACGGCCTTCGTGTGTTTACTATGATCTCCCGGTTTCTGCATTAGCGAGGAGGAAGTCGAGCGTGCAGACGTCACGGGCCGCCTGCTTGGCTCCACGCCATCGGACCCAGCTGCTGCTTCTCGCCTGTCCTAGCGCTTCCTCGTGAGGAGCCTTTGGCAGAGTCAAGCGTTGCACATGCGTACAACGAAAACGCATCTGATGGCAAAGAACAGCACGAGGTTTTCAAGATATTCAAGTATCATATTCATACGCGGTATGGAAAGACCGGCAAACAGTGAAGCAGCAAAGTTGGCTCGTGATACTGAGGTGTTCAAGGAAAAACACAAGGGCAGACTGCAGGAGACAACTACCACGGAGAAACGTTCTCGAGGTATAAACACTCCTATAAAAGCCTCAGGTCAACAGTGGTTACAAGCAAGTGGAATGACAGGAATTACCAGGAAATAAATACAGAACAGAAAAAAAAAGCCATACACGCACCTACTTCTTGCATGTCGCGTGCTATTTTGGCCCCATCTCACAGAACGAGAGAAACTAGAGAAGCACAAGGATGGGATGGCTTTTACGTGAGCAATGATAAAATACGAGGATTATTCAGCCTAGAAGAGATGACTGACAAGGAATATGATGATGGTCTGTAAAATCATGGATCGCATGAACGAAGTGAACAACTACTCAAATCCAAGAGCTGGGGAGCATGCAATGGATTTAGAAGATGCTAGGATAAAGGAAACAAAACCAGCAAAAGGAGGTATTTCTTTGCACAGCATGTTAAGCTGAGGATATCCTTACCAGAGGACACTGCAAATGCTAAAATTATACCCCAGTTAAAAAAAGCATAGGACCACTCCATGGATGGGTATTAAGGAATAAGACACTCTCTTGCTCTCCAAGTCTCTGAGCCGCTGATCACTGGATGATGGGAAAATCCATACTTGTTCCGTTCCTGTACTCCTGTATTTTCTCTCTGGGTAACTTGTCGATCAATACTAGAGACAGGAGACTGGGCTATCTTTTGTCTGACTCATTCTTGGTGTTTTTAAGCCCTCTGAATTTCAAGAGACTGAGGTGGGTTTTTCACTTTTAAGAGGACCAATGACCTTGAGTGGTCAAGGACTGCTAGTCCTGAGGATGATTTCTGCCTTCAGAAGAAACTATCCTAGCAAGGTTTCTTCTGTATGTAGATATAGCGAACACACAACCTCAATACCACAGTAACTCCAAAGAACTACACATGGTTTAAAAAAAAAAAAAAGTGCTGATTCAATACAGAACAACAGGTTTTAGTTTTAAGGTGTAAGGAAAAAATGGATGGATGGATGGAGAGAGGTTTTTGCTGGGCAGCAAAAGTATTTTTAACTGTAATGCAATATAGTTGGAAAAGTGGAATGAAAGCCAGTGCTTCTGTTAACCAACGTCCATGCAATGGAGTTTCAGCCTCTAGATAAGAGAAACAGCACCAGAATGGAGCAAGAAAGCAAAATGAAAGGCCGAGACGGAGCTGCTTTTACTGCTTTTCTGATCTAGGCAGCTGCAGCCGTATGCAACAGGTTTCGGTTCCTCCTTGGTCCCAAACGCCGGCTCTTTGGCTAGGATCTCCCCAGGTCACCCAGCCCGGGCTGCGGGTGGTAACCCYGAGGCTCCGGGGGCAGCGACGAGGGCCGGGCAGGCCGCCCACCACGCCGCTCCCTGCCAGCACCGTGCCCACTGGCGAGGTCCCATGGAGYGGCTCCGAGCCGCTGCTGTCTTCTGCAGGCAGCTCTTTCGGGCTCTGCGGCCACGAGCATCTTCCCCCAGCAAGAACGGTCTCCAACAAAACTTGCATTGCTCCACTTTCCATCTGCGTTTGTTCACTTACAGTCAGATCCTTCAATCAATGGTAATCCCTGCCCATTTGAACTACTCCATTGCATTCATGAGAAACTCATGCAAAAAATCTACTCTAAATTCTAAATTTGCAACCTTTCTAAACACCTAAAATGCCTTCCARACTTGAAGCCACATAAAAGTGCCTGTAATGACAACCCAATGACCATCTCTCACCCCGCTTCCTAGCACAGACTTAAAAAACGCGGTGCCTGCTGTAAAATCTGATGAAAGCAAAACTTTCCTGCTACAAAATAAGCCTTCATCTGTTTTCCAGCAGATTATGAAAAACTACAGATCACTCAAAACCTGGACACTACGATACACTAACCTAAATAAAGGACAGACTAACCTAAACAATGGAAGAAAAAAAAAAGCAAAAGGAACACTTTTGACTCTGTGTTTGCTGGTTTCCTTGCTAAGTTGCACAACGCGATCCTTGGGACGGTTTCCGAGCCAGTCACGAGTGCAAGCAGGAACTCGCTATATTTAGAAAAGCCAATATTTCTACCAAATCTTTAACAGGAAGAACCAAAATTATATAAACCAAATAGATWKTTTTTTTGTTTGAAACTGTTACGGGCACGCAGTAGCGAAGCACCTTCTGAAGCCAGTGCCGTGATCAGGCYGTTGGGGTTGATTATGGAAACCAAGCAGAATCACCAGCGCGAAGCTCTTAGAGGAAAAGCAGGTCAAGCCCTTCAACTATGAACGGACATTTCTGTGCATCAGGACTCCAAAACTTTCCTCTATACGAAAGGATAATGCACAAAATTCCAGGTATGGTTTTATCTAGTGTTTATTTTTCTAGTTTGTATTTTCTTAACTATTACCATKTGCAGTGAACACTATGTAGAAGATTAATTATTCCAGGTATTTCTGTTCACTATATTGTTTAAGAAGAGTTCAGTAAAAGTATTTATTTCAACCTTACTAGAATGCTCTGATCTGTTTTCAGTAAATGAAATTCAGGCAAAAGTCATAGAGTTACTCTTYGCTTTGAACACTGAAGTGGCTGCAAAACTTTCTGACCTCCTAGATGCCATGAGGGACCCACCAGTACGCAGGCGTTGTGCTGAAACGCAAGGTAGGCTGACAACCGGCCAGGGGAGAAGGCAGAGCCATGAGTGGTGAGATGACGTCTGTGCGTGCTCATCGGGGTCGGAAACACCACCCCGAGCAAGCYGGGAGAGCGGCTTGGGTGGCTCCTCTTTGGCTCTCATCAGCAGAAGCCAACGACTCTCCATGAAGAGCAGCTCAGGGGTAAGCACATAGGTCCTACAAAGTTTACAGGCTGATGACAGTGCACACTATCTGATATTGGGGAGATTTTCAAGACATCTACATTAAAAGTGTCATTAGTATTTATTGCCAGAGTGACTGCTAGAAAACCACTTCTGGAAAGACTGATTTGCAGTTATCAYGCCCAGTTTATTTCCCCCTTTATCCTTAAAGCTTACTTTACCACCTGATTTTTTTCTCTCCCTTTTGCTTGCTTTTAAATACAGCAAATTTACTTTGCGATTTGCTRTATAGAACAGAGCTATGACCACCATGACTCTCACAGGAGGTGTCAGTTTATAGAAGTTAAGTAAGATCCTTCTCTTTCAGGATGATTCTGATTAGAAAAGGCACACAAGGGACATGACAAATGTCAGAAATTATATAAAAATCCAATTCCCACAGCCGTATTTACTGTTAGAAGCCATGAAAGTTCAGGCAGGTCTTCGGGGAACCAGTATCTTTTGTTCATTTGTACCAGCTTGCAAAGCCAGGCTGATGCACCAATTGCAATTCCATTTAAGTCAGCTGAAGTTCTGCAGCCGCCTACAGACACAAGATTAAGTTCTACGTATTTTATTTCCAGACCCCATAAGCACAAACTGTATTAGTAAACCTGAGCTCAGGAACAATCCTAGATGTACAACAAGGTGTGCACACAGACAGCAACGCTGAGCGACTGCATCACTTGCCCGTGGAGCGCACTGCAAACCACTCACCAGTTGCCCTGCGAGACAGCAGTGAAACCATCTGGAATGGAGGCATTGACATTTTAAGTTTCAGGATGATTTAACATCACGGAATCCAAAGAGTCTTGGCAGTTTCCCTTTACAAATACCGCGCTGTGTCCAGAAAGGCTTGTTTGTTATTGTCAAACTCAAAAGACAACTGTTCAGTGGCCGTTTCATTTCAAGGCCAAAGAGAAGATATCTGTCACAACCTCTCATCGCCACAGAAGAACCCAATCCAAAGCAGCACCCATTTCATCCCTTAGAGCAAAAATCTGCAGCAGCCGCCCRCTGAAGCGACTTCGTCTTACCTTCCAGGGGAATCGCACAAAGCTGCTCCATGAACATTGCTTCTTGCTAGGAAGATCTGCAGCCAATGCTCCTGGCTTCCTCCAGCCTTCTGCTCATACACAGATGTACGGACTGCAATGTATGAGGTTTGTTTTTAAATTTTTTCCCCTGTGCTCCTGATTGGCTCAGTGCAATGCCCATGTGGGTCTATAAATGCTAGGTTTCTATCGTTTTTAAAATCAAAGTGTCAGTTTTGCTGCTGTCAGAGCACTTTATTTTTGTACATATAAGGAAGTGGCTGCTGATGTTATCTGAACATGCTTCCTGTTTTATATGTATATGAGTGAAAATATGTCACGTTAAGCTAAACTGCACGCTCAAAGAGCTCAAGTCAAAGCCTCTAAGCAAAATAAAATAATATGAACACAGCTCATCTGTTCACTGTCTAACCCAGTTTGCATTCACTTTGTTGATTCTCATTAAAGTCTGTGTTCTCCCAGCAGAAGCCGAGCTCACCAACCCTTGCAAAAAATGAGCCACATACTGTAGTACCACTGCTTGCTATCGAGATTTGCAGGATAATCCAAATTACAGAGGACTTGGCCAATGATGACATCCATATGAGTATCTCGAACATTACAGAGGTGAAGAAAACGGTCAGCAACCAAACAACGCCACAAAACTTTTCTGGCTGAATTTTGGCTGTTCTTGAATCCGAATGACTAGATTTTTAAGTGAGGAAGGAGGTTTCTATCTGTTTTATRTAAGAGCACACAGCCCAGGAAGTGGGAGTGTAGGAGTGTTTCATTCCAGGGTTGATACTACAGAGCTAAACACTGAAGGAATCTTTTTAATTGGAATTTAATGTCTTTCTGGTTATTTTTAAGCAGAGCAAACAAATGCAACTAACTAAAAATAAAACTTGTCTCTGTGCACTCCCGCAGAGGAGAAGGGCAGTAAAACGCAAGGAGGTTGGTTCCTCTCCGTGCACCTCTAAGGAGCATCACTGGTGCTGGTGCCACATCTCAGCCGCAGAAGCCCAATCCCACGGCCGAGAGCTGCGGCAGCTCGCAGGTTCATTCACTTCCACTTTCAAACATTACTGATTTCAGAAAAGTCACTAGGAATTAACAAGTGCGGCTGGGAGGGAACAAAGCCCTTTGCACTTTCTACTTTCATCATACTTTTCACAGCAACTTCCTAGATACCAAATGGCAGTTAATTTTATATAAAGCAATGCCATGAAAGCGCAGGTTTTGACAGAGGGAACCCAGAGAACTGACCGTCCTTCTGGATGCAAACAATAAGTTTATCAAAAATCAAAGAAAAACTTCTTCCCTGTGGACTTCACAGCACAACTCATTTCTAGGTACACCTCTTCGACTGCCAGCTTTTTGCTGTACAGTTGGTCTGAAAAACTCTGAAAAACTTAAACTGATAGAAACACGAGTTCCACTTAGTTAAAACAAATGCTTCTAAAATGACAGTAAGAATGAGGGACAGCATGTGACATAAGAAAGATGCTTTACACATACTAGAATTGAAAAATGTTTCATACAAAGAGTTTTTGAGCCCTTTACCGTCATTAGGACACCACAGACCCTCATTTTATCTCACTATAAAGTTTTAATTTATTTATTAATTTAATTTTGTTGCAAAGTCACGTGGCAGCCAAGACCCGGAGCCGGAAAGACAAACCAGATGTCTCAGTGCCAGAAGACTGGGAGCTATCAGAGCAAAATCAAGTAACGAGATCTAGAACTAACAGAGGCCAATTTGCCATACATTTATGTCCTGGCACTGATTTGAATGTCTAAAAACATGGAAGCTTCAAAAGCAGTTTTTCCTGCAGTCGGGCAGCTACGCAGAGCTCCCGTGCACGCTCACACCGCTCATAGGTTCACGCTGCAGCGTTTTCCATAGCAGGAGCATGTACAGTCTCTCTTCTCTCTTCCCCATCACCTACTGTCAGGAAATGCAGGAATGCAATTATCTTTGAAGGCCCTCCAGCTAACTCTTCAGTTCGGTCAAAATCAGCTTTAAAAGCTGTGGGTGAAAAACAGGCAGCTGAGAGCACAAGCCCTTTTTATTTTATTTTTTTGAAAACAAGTGCATCCACAAGTAGACGCCTTATCTAACTAGCTTGATCAAAACACCCAAGTTTCTGCAGCCGGTGACACAAGAGAAGATGATGTGCTCAGCATCATGCTCACCAGGTCCCAGCAGAAACGCTACTGGCTTGATTAGGGTTGGTTTCTACCAGGAATCCCTAGCGGGGCTCTTCCCTGCGCGTAACATCCTTGACAGCTCCTCCACCGCGTGCCGCAGCTGCAGCAAGCAGCAAATGAGTTTCCTGAGAAAGGAGGGATTCGTTCAGGTGATACATAAATACATCACATTAACCATTCTCCACAGGAACCAATTATTTCCCTACAATAACCTGCAAGTACTAAGCTGTTCTCCCAAAGCCTCAGTCACGCACCCTTGCCCACGCGCCCGGACACCACCGTAGATAAGGACTCTTCCTTCTGTTCATACCCACCATGCTGCACCCATATAGAAAAACAGCACCATAAATCTAACTTTTTGGATGTCCTTTCTTTTCTAAAATACATATTTTTCGTGAAGTAAATATCTTTTGTTTATGAACTTCACTACATACTTCTAAAATCCCTCATGAAACCCATCGAATGCCACAGGCTTGCACCATCTAAGCGTCTCGTAACCAAGCTGTCATGATCCCACTTACTCAAAACGAACATCAGATGATGTCATTTATTCAAATGCGCCAAAGGTGCCTCTTTCAGGAGCCTGCAATAAGTTTAGTGCTTTCGTTTTAAACCTCTGAACAAACCCTACGTTAAAGGAAATATAAATATATATATATTTATGTGTATATATATGGAGAGAGCACGTGAGCAAGCGTCCCTGCAGGTTGTCCTGCTAGTGGAGAGGTGCAAGGCAGACGTGCTTCAGAGTAGCTGAGCTTGACGAGCATTTAAGCAGCAGCAAGTCTAMGTTACTTAACTTAAAAAAAACAAAATAAACAAGCAGTGCTATTTGACTGGATGCTAAAACAACATGCTCAGTGGTGGGAAGCCTGCAGGAGTCTCCGAGCATCTCCGAACGTGGTGTCTGGGAGCGTCCAGAGGAGCAGGCTGAGGAGGAGGTTTCTAGGGAACAGTAAAAGCTAAAGCGCACGGCTGCTCCTTTAGTCTTTCTGCCGCGATGGATGGCAGCAATATGAAAAAGAAGAAAGGGAGAATAACAGAGAAAGGAAATACATGCTGCAAAATAAAACCTAAAGCAATTACCAGCAAAGCAAAGAGCGCTTGGGGAAAGCCCCCACTGCGGTTGTTAACTTCCTACAGCTTGTCACTGACACAGCAGCACGAAAAGTCACAGAAAAGGGCAAATTTGGCAGTATGGGTGAATTTGCCCCTGTGCAGAGGAGTAATATGAGGCCATGGACACTTAACTCCATTTTTGCGTTCTGCCGTAACAGCAAGTTTATTAGGAAGCAAGTGCTAATATAGCACGTTGCTTGGAGCAACGCGGCTGCCACGGCGTTAGCTCCTCGCCACGAAGGCAGATCTCAGCACCGCCACGCATCTGAAGGATGGATGAAGCTTCTGATTTCGGGTTAAGTTTGTTTTTTTTCTTTTAATTAAAGAAAACCTCCTTATCTAAAAGGAAATTTCTAAAAATGTCGTATGTGGTGCCACAGTAATATCCGACTTCATGAAAAGGGGAACCATACCAAAACATGGAAACAAGTCACCAGGAAGTTAAAAGGAGCATCTAAAAGGGTAACACACATATCAGTGCAAAGACATTATTTCAATAAACCATAAGAGATTCCTGGATTATCACCTAGCAAAATTGACTCTAAAAAGATTTAGAAATAAACTTATCTGGATGAGCAGCAGAGTAAAGCAGACACCTTTAAATGATGGGGTCAGAGGGGAGCACAGAGTAACAACTGCTCAAATGTGAGCAACAGGCAGAAACAGTTGGGTTTTGCTATGATGGGGGGACATTGGTGGGGTGTGAGGATCTCAGAGTTACCACAGACGAAAATGTCACCTCGATGCTCAAAAGTAGTCAAAAAAAGCATAAGAATGTTACAAAATACTATGGAAAGGAATAAGCAAAATATGTTTAGCGTATTTAGAAAAGCACCGACCGTGGAGAGCAGTCTGTGCACGCACACAACACATGCGTCCTGAACTGTACATGCGTTTCTGTCCCCTGTTCTCAAAAAACCCCCTGAAAAATGCAAAATAACTGAAGAAGATTCAGAAAAGGAAATAAGTATAGTCAGAAACTTCATACAAGCCCAGACTATGACTCCTATGAGGAAGGAGCAACAAAAGGAGAATGACAAAGGTCTAGAAAATCACTGTACATTTACTTCGCTGTTACCGTGACACAGTGCTGGAGGCACCCGCTGGAGTTAACAGATGACCTGTCTAAATGGAGGTACTTTTGGGGACTGCCAACTCATATTTGGAAATTCAGTTTCAAGGGATGTTTCAGAGRCCAAAAGTATAGATGAGCTAAATGAATTACAAAATGAACTAAGGATAGGTCCATCGGGACCTGCTGAACAYGCTGGTCTCCTTTCAATCCCCAGCRCAGAAGTCCCTAAATCACGGATGGCTGATAATCGTTGAAGAAATCCACACTTTTTCCCTAAGTACGTGCTAATGCTCACTTTCAGAGAGGTTATCAGGGCAAAAGACTCTTCTCGCGGATGCAGCATCGTCGTCTTAGGTCCAACCTGGATTGGTGCTCGGATGTTTAAGGAAGGTTTCCAAATTTCAGAATTCCCAACACAGCAATTCCAACCGTATCTAATAACTACAGGGGAGAAACTGATAAGAATCCCTGAGGACAAAGCAGGGGGACTACAGATTAGTGTAAAAAAACCCTGTGTTTTTGCAGCAGAGCTACAGGCACCCAGGACCATATGGGATCAGTCGAAGAGCTGCCGAACTGCTCTGCACTGCGCATCCTGGGCACGGGGTGTTTAGTACACGCTGTTTAGTCCGAAATGCCATGAGGAATCCTGGCAACTTTTACAAATAATTCGCAAGCAATCCCCCTTCTCCCCGTGCACTTCAAACACCGTCACGTTAGTCTATCGAATCTGACAGCTGCCACCACAAATCAGCAGTAACTGCCAAATTGCTGCCCTAKCTGATACACAAATTAATTGTTAAGGAACCCAAAGCTATCAGCTCTGGAGAACGTTTGGTTTAATCCTGACTTAGTGCAAACACCGCACCTATCCACCCAAAAACGAAATGACGTCCAAGTAGCAATGACACCACTTAAGCTCTTGAAAGGTATCATTTTGGTTAAAAAAMACACGATAGGAATGAAACCCAACTGCTCCTCTCAGGTAACTATTTCACTGTTAGCTACTCCAGTATTTTGATTTGATCTGCAGTAAATTATTTCTACTATTTCACCTGCATTCAACCTCWTTACTCGTGTGTGCTATACAGCTCGGGTTACTAATGTATCCGGAGACAGTACTCTTCTACTCAGCACTGGGAAACTATTGCTTAACAAAAGGAGAACTATTACAAATGAATGCTATATTTATTAAGACAAAAGAAGCCCTTTAGGATGCCAAAGCACTAAGAAAATAGTGATAGGGCATTACAAGATATACACCCTGCAGTCACATCAATATATTCATGCACTCTTTTCTTGTGAGAAAACTTTGTGATTGCAATATAACTGATGATTTCATTAATATAYACATCTACCACAAAATCATTCATTATGCCGTTAACCTAAAAAACAAGTAATGGATTCAAAATGAATTAAGGCTGGAACTGACCAWAACACTTGCATGCAATTCTGACATGTGCTTGAGTGTCAAGGGAGCCAAGAAAAGCAGATTCCACGTATGCAGATGATCCTAACTTTAGATGCTTATTGTGCAGCATTTTCCATCTGAGCTCTTTGCTGTAGTCTGCCCTTATGCTGAAGGGAGGAGAACAGATTCTTTCAAGACGCAATATATTCATCCTGTTTTAGAAGTTAGTCTAGAATGACCTGAATCACACTCTAGAAATGACTATTTCTTTACATGCAATCTAAAGCCACATTAGGGTAATGCCTAAAATGTAGCTATTTATCCTGCAAACGCTTGTTGTGTATATCCTGTCTACGTTTCCTCGGATTTTCATCATTTGGGYCTTATGCGGGGAACTCCAATAAACACACTCAGAACTTGCAGATTCCTGAAAGTCCGAGTTCAGGAACGTATCCAAGATCACACAGCAAATATACCGCAGCTGGATTCAGAACTTGTACCGCCTGATTTTTGTTGCCATCTTTCCTGGAGGTGATTAATACACCAGCTCTAACGCTTAGATGACCTGCAAGCAGGACTGCTCGCTCTGCCAATCCGACTTTTGAAGAGGATTTGCTGAATGATAAGCAACCCTCAGTGCAGAAGGGCTGTTTAATGCAAAAATATTACGTAGCAGTTATAACGAGACTTGATATACCCTGGAAAAAACAACGTGCTTCAAATGAAACGTGCTCAGATGTAGAAATGGAAGCTGTAATGCTTTGAAAGCATGAAAGAATCAAGTATCCACGATGAAATCCTCACCAAAGTCAATGACAAAATTCACAACGTTTCCACTGGACAGTTCAGCCAAGCACCAAAAAATTCCTGATCTCTCTCCTGACCTTTGCTGCTATGCTCCACCGGGAAGCCCTGGCTGCTGGAACGCAGGCACATGCTTTCCACGTTCAGCATCAGTATTTTGCCCCTAGATACACACGCTTTCTTCTATTTCTTCTAACAAGGGCCAGACGCAGTCTGTTCCTTCCCACCTTTAGCATATGAAGCCAGTTGTATATTTTACTTCGCTTTTTATCAAATAGAGTATCTAAATTGTCTTATGAGACAACCAATTCTATTGGCAGTGTTGCTCGATGTAAAGTCTATTCAAGTCTTTCTACAACTGGCACTAAAGAAGTCCAGGAAAGCATGCAGAAAACGAATTCAGAGAAAACCAATTACCATAGAGAAAAAGTCTGTACTAATTAAACACAAACAGATTTATCAAACATCCAGCAAGCTGCAAGTTATCTGAAGGGTGCTAATACTCAAGAGGAAGGATTTATAGGGACTGACATACCAAGACTTAACTATGACTAAAGTTAAGTCGTCCAAGCCAAAGAGGTTGAAAGCAGGAAACAGGTTTCCAGCAGAGACATCTGCGGCAGGCTCTCTCAGAGCAATAAGCAGAGACTGTAAGACAGAATCATTTCAGAAAACGGCTGGAAAAACCTTGGAGACAACGCTAGAAAGGACAGTTTTGTGCTGACTAAAACTGAAGGTATGAAAGCCACTACTTGGTGGATCACTTCTCCTCTTGCTTCTAGCAGCTGAATTGCACCATTTTGCAATAGGCGTCACATCTTCAGGCGGCTGCCAGGTCTTCAACAGCTCTTTGACCAGACCTCTGACACCCTGCACAGTTGGGCTATTATCAGTGTAGCTCCACTAGCTGAACCAACATGGGAACTGCTTGCACTGCGAGCACAAGGCCAGCCACGCAAAAAACATACCGTCACTGCAGAACTGATACAGAGCAGTCCTGCTTTTCAGCCCGTGCTCATGTCAGTCAATCGGGAATTTCTGCACGCCTCCCCACTGTACCTAGAAATGCCATTTCATGCTGTCCTCATCCTCCCCATGAGCTGGCTCATGTGGCTCAGCAGCAAAATCAGATCARCTCACAGATGCCACTGAAAATAAATCCCCTTTTCCTTTTTGTTACTAGCTTTCAGCTGGATCTGATCTCCGATTCAACTCAGCATGCAGCAGCACAGCTGCCAGGGCTGGGACCACCCCTTGTAGCRCTAACAAAATTTTAGGTCAGCTTCAACTGATTGTGAAACTGCACTGTGTTATACAACGATGTGCTTCTCACCGCACTTGCTATCCTGAGAACTCTACAAAGTGAGAAGTGTGAGGATAGAAGACAAATCGGTAGAAATTTCAGAGGCTGGTCTACACTACGAACAAATTAGGCTAATGACAAGAAATCTGAAGACCATGCCAAGTCAAGAAGTATTTTGGATTCAGGTTTCTTTAGCATTTAATAATAATGATCATACAAATATTACACCATTGTAGCTTAAGGATTCCTCTGGAAAAGCAACACAACGTCCCTTTCTGCGGTGTCACAAGATCACGACCATCAGTTTTGAGAAAGGGAACAAAATTAAAAGCCACTATGTTTTGTAATGATTAAAAAAAATCTCATTCCTAAAGCAATTTTTAAGYAACTCAAAAACACAGATTTTCTCTAGTCTGACCAGAGGCCATCAGGAAAGCAGATGGAGGTGGAAGGGACACAGTGCTGGCCATTTAGAGGTGTATGCAGAACTTGAAGCAAGACCTTTCCTACTGCAGACACGAGGCTGAAATTTGCTGTCCTRTGCCACAGCAGTTACATGCTTGGAGATTTTGTACACTTCTTTYGGTGCATCTAAAAGAAAGGAGCAAGTCCCTATATGCTTTTATACCAGATTATCTAGCTGCCAATCTGAAATGCTAGTTTCATGGTTACAGTTAAGTAGCTTTTAATGCATTCAGTTGTATTTGGACATGTGCCATCAAAAAATAAATGTGATTCACTTCAAATATTTATCACTGTGTGCTCAGTGATCTAGGCTCTTACACATGCCAGTTATTAAACCACAGCAAAGTATTTCTATCTCTGTTTTCTGCACCTCTATTTTAGTCCAAGGAGGCTGGTGCTTTTGGCAGAGGATGGATAAACAATTGTTAAATCAGAAAAATGCCATTCACAAAGGTTTTGGCAGTGATGGGCTACTTTCAACTTCATGTGGAAAACAAAGTTTGCCGTTTCACCCATTTTGCTTGGAGCAAGTTCCATTATTTCAGTGGAAAAGCTGATGGTAGATCATGATCATAGCTGCGACGTCCTGACAGCAGGTGCCTATGTCCGGTCAAACCCCACTGATGCTTTTTGCGTTTCTTAAAAACGGTGCTGAAAGCGATYCCCTAAGGCACGTACATCGTGCAGAACTAATGAGGGGCTTTAAAAACACCAGRAACCGGACAGCTGAGAGAAGAAAGGTGTTGCTTTAACAGGTCCCAGCCCTTCAATAAGAATAYGCAAACTAGCAAAGGTGTCTTTTTCCAAACTTGCCTGTTTCCTGCACCCCACCCTATTTGCCTGCATTTTTTTTAAACATTGYCCCAAACCAGCCACAGTGTTTCAGCTGAGACCTCACCAGTCACCGCTGCACAGCAGAGCAGTCCCCATCGTACAAGCAATACTCCTGGTAACATATTCCAGGATGAGTTTCACCTTTATTGCAATATCACCACACACTGACTCATACATGTCTCTGCTCTTACAGCATTTTTGCAAGAACTGCAGCCTAACYGGCCATTTCAAATTCTGTATTTGTGCCTTTATTTTGTCCTGCCTAATGTAGTAGATATGYGCTTGTTTCTAGTGAGTGGTGCAATTTTAATCTGGACCCTTCTGTCAATTTAATCAAGATAATCTTTGAATCCTGGTTCTGTCTTCCAAAGGCCTCGCATTTATTCTCCTGTAAGGGGACCTCACTGGTCCCCGCTAAAGACATCACACTGGGCTAGAGCAACCCTAGCATTGCTGCTGCATTTGTACTCTATCTACACAAACGTTTGCTTCCCATTTTGCTCTGGAAATATGGTCCTGTGGGTTGCATATTCATTTGCATATATGCAAATTACCAGAGGCATTACCAGAGATTCCCTGCAGCTCCTTGCAGTAGCTAGCCGTGCCGCCCTTCACCGTGCTGCGGGTGCTGCTCCTCTGCAGAAGCTGCAGAAGGTCCTGCTGCTCTGCAACAAGTGCAATCACACCATAAAGTGCTCCCTTTAAAAAAGTACTCCTATTTCAACATATTCACAGCTGCAGCTCTTAAAAACAATCCCTGTAGTTTAAATAAGAGAAGTGTCATAGTAACGAAGCTGGGTTTGTTCTAAGATGGGAGGCACATCCTGTTCCGCCAGCAACAGAGGGATGCGGTAACATCTCAAATCACAGCTGCTAGATGTAACAGAAGATACCTGTCAGAGCACTGCAGTTCTGAGATGTAGTGAAAGTCCTACCAACCAGGACACTTATTTTATTCTGTCCTCTTACACTCGTGCAGCTCCCAAGAAAATTAAAAAAACAGATTCAAGTTAATGCTGAAGAGAAACAATCCTGTATATGACACTATATAAACAAACAGGTCTTCCTGTCCATTGTATTTTTCACATTCATTTTCATTTCACTTAGTATTTAAAAGAGAGTGCTTTTTAATATGGAAAAGTAAGGAAAACTGACTGCAAAAACAAGGTTTCACCTCAGGTCTATTAACATCAGCACTCATATAAATCCTCTGTTCKCTACCTCTCAGTAGACTTAGCTCATTACTTGTAAGAGAAGTAGCAGAAATACTCAGTACATCATTCAAGTTAAGTCTAGAAGAAATAAATCATTATATGCATCTCATCCTGGACTTTTTGAATAGTGTAAAACATGCTATTTTTCCTGGAGAACGCTGCAATGCAGCTGAACGCACCTTTGCGGTCACAGCAGAGCAGAGCAGAAAGCTAACCCTCCACTTGCACACCYCGCCTCTGATGGATTTCAGCCTGGTGTTTCAGAGGAATGGGCTAAATCCGTACGGTAGTTGAGAGAAATTTTAATTCTGCTAGGAAAGTCTATCAGTACRAAGCAACTCATGGTTGATTTATGTTCTGAAGCATGAAATTCATGTTGTCATCTTTGGCAACTGGCCTCTGAGACCTAAATATATCCAAAAATATTCCTTTACCTCTCTCTTTACTTTTCCAGTCAGGTCCAACTGCATAAAGACAAGTTTTGTGAGCATTTCTTCCTACCAGTGCATTACATTTCAAGATTTTAAACTGAATACAGCCTATGGTTCTGTGTGAGCCAAAGGTGATTTCTTTTTTTATGCCTAGTCCTGATAGTTACAATATGACACCCGAGCAAGTAATAAGAGGAGCACTTCAATCTCCTATTTCATCGACAGCCAGGCTGGGAAAAAGAAAAGTGGTCTCATAATCCATCACTAATTCAGCTCTGGCAGTAGTAGCAGAGGTGAAAGAGGAAAGTAGCGCTTAGGAGACACTGCTAGCCTAGGACCTGGCCTCAGACAGTAAAACAACAAAATACTGAAACCTGGCATTTGGATGTCTGCTAAAGATCTGGYGGTTTCCACCACAGCTACTTGCTTTCATGAAACTGAAATGGAAGACAGAGATGACAAAAACGTCCAGGAGAGGTGGAGGACACCAAGCCGTGGGCCTGCATCTCCTGACTAGCAAGGCTTCTTCCTTCCTCTGCTGTTTGCTTGGAGAGTAAAAGTCAAAACTTTCATATCTTCTCCCTAGGAGCACCCCTAAAGAAAGTACTGATCCTTCATGAAGGAACTCCTCCCAGTTGTCATGACTTTTCCAAGATGATAGAGAGTGACGTTACAATGACATCGCCAGTTAGCTCAGCCCCACTGGATACATCGCATCAGGTCCCACGGATTTGCATTATGTCCTATTGCTAAGTGGTCCCTAAATGGATTTTCTTCTGCTGTGGACAACRTTTCACTCTCCATGCTCTGTCACCAGTCTCGGGGAATGGGGAGCCAAGAAAGCCTGAAGCGAAGACGGCATTGCATGACGCAGCCTCGTATGGAAGGGGAAAGGAGGGGTGGACAACCCGAGGAGAATAAACGGGCATTGCCTGGGCATGCAGGATGGAATTAGGAAAGCCAAAGCTCAGCTGGATTTGAAACCAGCMAGGGATGTGAAAGGCAGCAAGAAGGAATTTTTCGGGCACTTCAGTGGTAAAAGGAAGACTAAAATGAAGGTAGGCCTGCTGATGAGTGAGGTGGGAGACGTTGTCACAGCCTCACCTACCCTGCCTCTCTTCCCTAAAGGGTCTGCATCATCCCTTGCAGCACTCCAGCCATGAGAACCATCTCACCACGTCTCCGTAGTCCCAGGGACACCATAGCTCTGACTGCATACAGSCTTCTAATTCCTACTCCTTCCTTGTTGTGTGTTCACTTACAGTCTCTTGAGATAGGTCTCCAACAGTGCTGCTTTCTCAGGAAAAGTGAGAACACCTTCCTCATCATGCTTTCCTCCACGTACTTTCTCCCTGCCCACGCGCTGCTGCCTAAACTTCTCTTCTGGCTTTCAATGCCATCCCACAACATATCCCAGATATGTTCCAGGTCTGCTTCAGCAGTGCCCACATGGATGAACGACAAGAGGTAATAACATTGCAAGGCCAGATGAGCTCTACCAACCTCTCCACAACATTCCCGAKCCGAGCTCCTGGCAAGCACGGACCTCCCAAGACAACCAGTATCATCAGAACGGTGCCTCAGTCCCCCCGGGAGGGAGTCTACAACCACCATCACCAGCTGCTTCTGCTTGGTGGCAACCAACTGACCTTAGCTGCTGTGGTAAGACACGAGATCATAGAACTGATCAGTCATCAGGAAAATTATTTCCAAAACATTTATTGGCTTAAACACTCAAGAAATCAACAGAGAAATCTGAACAGTTTCTGAGTGAGCAGCATGCAAATGCAGAGTCATTCAGCATGGGAAGTTTACCTCCTGCACGAGAAAGAAAGCAACCTGATCTGCATGCATCTCCTTTCCGCTCCTGCAGGGATCTGCCAGTGCAGGTGAAATCCAGGCTCCTCAGAGGCTTTGCTGAATTCCCCTTTGTTTGGAAGCAGTTCAAATTATCTACGGCTCTAAAAATCAATTACATAGAAATACCCTTCCTGCTTTGGCAAACACACACATCTACAAGGAATATGAATCYCGCACTATGCCATATTGTTTTTCAGAGGTTTCTTAAAGGGAAGCTTAAGGAGAAAGTCATTTCCCTTCAGAACCTGTAAAATCACTATGATGGTTAGTGTTAAATTCATTAATAATTAAGAGTTATTCACAGAAAGGAACACAATCCTCGGGAGAAGCCATTTTGAAAAGGAGAACAGTCAGTAACACTGCTGATCAGAATCACAGTTCTAATATTAAAGTTCATGACTTCCAATGCATTAAAATCTACAAAAACACAATCTTCATGCTAAAGACTAAAACACCGTTCCTAAAAAAAAAAAAAAAAGCAGTATCAGACAAAGATGAGCAAAATTTCCATTTTTATATCTATACTGAAACTGATGCTTTCAAGTTTTCTGCTTTTGCGTTTCGGTTAACTTTTTTTAACCATGGTTAGCCATTTCATTCTGAGAATGCTCTTCCTTCATATGTCATTTCTTAAACTACACGTCATCCTGTTATTTCAGTCATTCTGTAACATACTATAGAAAAGTTTTTAAATAAAAAGTATAAATATACTTCTACACAAACATTGAGATCTCATTAGAAGGAACATGTTTTATGAATTCCCTTCCAAGCTTAAAACAATATAATGTTCGACGCTGTCTCCCACAGCATCCTCACAAGCAAGCTCAGAAGGGCAGGCTAGATGAGCAGTGAGGTGGACTGAGAAGTGGCTGAACTGCCAGGCTCAGAGGGTTGTGATCAGCGGTGCTATGTCCAGCTGGAGGCCTGTAGCTAGTGGTGTCCCCCGGGGTCAATACTGGGTCCAGTCTTGTTCAACTKATTCATCAGTGACCTGGATGATGGGAGAGAGTGYCCCCACAGAAAGTCTGCTGGTTATCCCAAACTGGGAGCAGTGGCTGAKGCACCAGAGGGCTGTGCTGCCCTTCAGAGGGACCTGGACAGGCTGGAGAGATGGGCAGAGAGGAACCTCAGGAAGTTCAGCAAAGGGAACTGCAGAGTCCTGCACCTGGGGAGGAATAACCCCATGTGCCAGGGCAGGTTGGGGGCTGACCTGCTGGAAAGCAGCTCTGTGGGGAAGGACCTTTGGGTCCTGGGGGACAAAAGAGTTGGGCCAGCAGTGTGCCCTTGTGGCCAAGAAGGCCAATGGTATCCTGGGTTGCCTTAGGAAAAGCATTGCCAGCAGGTCGAGGGAGGTGATCCTGCCCCTCCACTCAGCCCTGGTGAGGCCACATCTGGAGTCCTGTGTCCAGTGCTGGGCTCCCCAGTACAAGAGAGACATGGAGCTACTGGAGAGTCCAGCAAAGGGCCACTAAGATGATGAAGGGACTGGAGCATCTCTCCTACAAGGAGAGGCTGAGAGAGCTGGGACTGCTCAGCCTGGAGAAGAGAAGGCTGAGGGGGGATCTTACCAATGCATTTAAATATCTGAAGGGAGGGAGTAGAGAGGATGGGGCCAGACTCTTCTCACTGGTGCCCAGTGACAGGCTGAGAGGCAATGGGCACAAACGGAAACACAGGAAGGTCCATCTGAACATGAGGAAAAACTTCTTTACTGTGGAGGTGACAGAGCACTGGAGCAGGTTGCCCAGAGAGGTTGCGGAGTCTCCATCCTTGGAGATATTCAAAAGTTATCCGGACAGGGTCCTGGGCAACCTGCTCCAGGTGACCTTGCCAGAGCAGGGGGGTTGGACTCAATGATCTTTAAATGTCCCTTCCAACATAAACCGTTCTGTGATTCTGCAGTCAGTTCACATAAATTTCAATCTCGGAGATTCTATGCTCATTCCTTGCTAATGCGGCATCCAAAAAATCACCAAAAGAGGCCAGAATTATGCCATACAATCTTTCTGGGAAAGAAGAGGGATAGCAGAGTGAAACAGGAAGAAATAGATTCCAGTGTTCTCCTGTCTGAAGCATGGTATGCTGGCCTGTGGCTCTTATCAAGGCCCTAAATACAGCGACTTAATTACAGACACCTTTCCCCTTTGGTGCCCCTAACAGTGAAGCAGCATCTGTGTCATGAGTTCTAATCCACAAGCACAACTGGTAAAAGGGGGCTTTTAGCCCACTATAACAGCTTCATGTTAGAAAGCAACAGATTTATTCAATAACAACCTCAAAGTCCTTCACAGACGCGGACCATGTTACAATTATCACTTCTGAAAAGGAAAATTACCTTTCCTTTTCCATCTGCTTTTCCTCCCGTCTTTGTTACTGCAAGCATCGCTGCTGCTGCTGCTGCTGCTGCTGTTCTCCGAGCTCTGGGAGTCCGACTGCGCATCGCTGCTTTCTTCCGAGCCATCAGAGAGCTCTTTTAGGCCATCTGGAACATCCTTCTGCAAATGAAAGCAGCACAAATATAGTTACCTACTCCGTGTAAAATTCTCCCAACTAAAGAATATTTAAAAGTAGCAGTAGTCTTTATTTACTAAGCACCGATTGTGGGTTTTCTGTGCCTTCGAACAACATCGGGACTGATTAGACTCTGGCCTCCTGAAAGCTCATGTCACCTCTTGCTAGTCCATATAAAATACTTTAAATTTCAGCTGCCTTGTCTTTCTACTTTCCTCATTATCACCTTTCACAAGTACGCCCTTCCCTCCACACCCACTGTACTTGTCTTCTCCATCCCAAACTGCCAGCTCCCATGTACGTCTGCTTTACGGAAAGCTGGGCAATTTCTGAAATTCATGAAAGAAGAAAAATAGCTTGACAACTCGGGGTCCTGCAGCTCCCAGATAACTTTATTGTGTGCTGGGTCCGCAGCAGCTTCAGACGTGCTGGCACAGCTCCGTGCAGGGATGCACCTGGCAGGTGCTTTTGTGCAGCAAGATGTCTGGATTGTTGAAGCCTGTAACTCCCCGTTAATGCACGTTCCCGTGCAGGATTTTGGGCTGACGATGGCCAGCAGCAAGACGCAGCGCCGCTCGGCACCGGGAGCTTTCGCCCTGAGCACAGACTGCCCTCTAGTGATCACCCAGCCCGGACCAGCCTTTAGTCTACGCTGCCAATTAGCAACAACAACCCAATTCCTGCTGATGGGGACGTCAGGCATGGTTAATGCTACCATTTTCCTACCACCCAAAACTGCTCCGGACGCCTCACTGATGGATTATTTGCAAAGAACTGCATCGCCTGCAGACAGCCCGTCCCTTCCCATCCTCACCCGCCCCCTCCAGCGCCTATCAGACGGCCTCAGCTTCGACCGACGGCATATCTGAAATTATGTCTTGCTAGGTACATAGGTGACTCTAACATTAAATGTTTACTATACAAGGCAGATAGGAGAGCATTTGCAACAGCTGGACAAGATTAACACATCTGTGTACTTCAGAGAGGAAAGAACCGTCTTTTTCTTTTAAAACAATCAACCTGACTCTGCCTGAAGGCCTGTATTTCCTTCTAGCTACTTACCAGAAAAAGTCAGTCGAAACAACTTTCCCTTTTTAGTTAAAGTCAATTAATTTCTTGTCCTTTCTCTGAAATTAGAACTATGACTAATTTCCGCATGTAAGACCAAAAAGTACTTAAGAAGACACAAGTGTTATCAAAATTTAATTTATTCCAGACTTTTTCCATCAGCAAGGTGAAGTACTAAATGGTTTAGATATTGAATTGTATTTTCATCCTGAACTTTGGAAATAAAGTTCTTTTAACTGCACATAAAAAACTATTTGTAAGCCATACTGTAAGGTACCACCAGAAGCAGGAAAAAAGCTTTATATCAAGTGTCACTGAAGTTGATGAAGATATTAAGCTTGCATATTTCTAATACTGATACTCCCTTAAAGCTTCTTTACAGATTAATCTTTGGAAAGATCACTTTAGCCACCAGAGACATGTCAACTACATGTTACCTAGTCCAGACTTTTTTTCCAAGATGTTTCTTTTAAAGTCTTCTGCTGCGAGAGAACCAAGCCTCGGGGTCGGGTGCCATTATCTATGGCCAGGTAGCGCGAAACACATGAGGAGCTAGAAAACCTGGACTTCCCTGGCCTTTGACTTGATATTTCTGATTGAGAGTGAGTTAAGATGATGGGGCCAGACCCTTTTCAGTGGTGCCCAGTGACAGGACGAGAGGCAACGGGCACAAACTGAAATGCAAGAAGATCCACTTGAACATCAGGAGACACTTCTTCATGGTGAAGGGAGCTGAACTTTGGAACAGGTTGCCCAGAGACGTTGTGGAGTCTCCGTTCCTGGAGATATCCAAAACCCATCTGGACACAGTCCTGGGTAACATGGTCTAGGTGACCCTGCTTGAGCGGGGGGGTTGGACCAGATGAGCTCCAGCGGTGCCTTCCAACCCCCAGCTACTCTGTGAGTCTTCTTGCAATAATTAAAATTTACTCGCTCCTTCCAGTAACCATACCCAACAGTCAAATAAAAGATGGTTTTCTAGCTTCCAGTCCTATAAACACATCTGGTAAGATTTTGAGAATGTTGTTTTTAGCATCTGTGGTAAAAAAAAACAATGGAACTAGACAGACTTCCCCAAATATAAAGTTAAAACTAGTCCTGCACACTGGAATCTTCCAATTTACCAGTGAACAGCAAAATCCACTGCATAGAGTGGAAAAAATAAAAGAAAATACAGGCAGAACTACACATGATCTTCCAAATAAGGACAGATGTGTTTCATACCGAACACTAGCAACGACGTTGGGACCAACAAACATGAAGATGGCACGCATGAGCACGTTTGGAAATCATCAAGCATAAAAATGCCTGAGGGGTCTACATGAAGGCCAATAAACCAAAATACTGGGCTTCCAAATCACGCGCCTTGCAGCAAGGCCAGTGGTAGCCGGGATCGAGGCGAGCCGCAGCGGCAATGGGGGCTGCACGGCTGCTGCCGGGCCGCAGGATTAGGAACCGGAGCGCTGCACCGAGCGCAAGTGTGGGGGAAAGATGGGGACGGGAAGAGCTGTAGCTGCTCTTCCTCCCTCCTCGGGTAAACGCGTACCTCGCATTTACACCCGCACCACAATGGCAGCAACGAGAGGAATCCAAGAGAGAAACCAAGCTATTCAGAAGGGAGAAAAAGTCCAAGGCGAAGACACGTAATATGAGTTGTTCCTCTGTCTGCACAGATTTTCTTCAGATTTTTCTGTTTTACTGCTGACTTATTTCTTAGGTCTTTTCTTTCTCAACTTCCCGCCAGAATGACTCCACTTTCTCAGCATCAGTGCATCGACTTTCAGTCCAAATCCCACCTTGTCTTTCAAGCTCGAGTTCCCTGTCCCCCTTCATATCCCCCTACTTCTCCTACCCTGTCCACGTGCCTTGTCCTGGTCTGGATCTGCCCAGAATCCCAGCTTTGCCCGACTGCTCCACTCAGTTCTCTTTGGGAGTATTTCATTGTCCATTATACACTAAATATCTCCCACGATCACTATCTTTTTCTTAAGATGATCCTTCCTACGCTCTCTACTAGAAATGTCTCTGTTTTAGGCATAGAGCTTCACCTTTTCTTTAACAAAATCACATTTAGTTTGTGTGTTTATCTATTCACCCTCAGTATGTCAATTGTTCTTGTAGGATGTGAATTCTTCCAGGCACGACCGAACTTCTGTATATGCTGGTATAACCTGAAACAAAATCAGACCTGCCAGGCTCATGCAGCACACACGGCTTCTGCAAACCATGAAAAATACTATGTGAGACATTACTAGAAATTCAGCACTTCTGTTACATATATTTAAAGGTCATGGTAATTTGTTTCAGTGTTTCAGAATACTTGGAGATAATTTCCCCCAGGGGACCAAGCAGACTCTTCAGACTGCATGAAAAGTGACCAACATATCCTTATTAGGGCAAATGCAACTTCCTTCCAGATCTGTAATTGCCCCAGCGGAGCACTGCCAGCTCTCTCGGGCTCTTTCGCGTCACTCCAGCAGTTGAGCAAGCCTGCGACATCTAATCATTCTTAAACAAAGCAAATGCTACTCTCTGCTTTCCCCCTCCCCGTGGAAAGCGTGGCTGTTATCTCTGAAAGAAGACTGGCCCTATCAGTAAAACACTGAAACAGTCATTTTATGATCCAGTTTGTCCTTTACGTCATTACTGCGACACATGAACATGCCTCAGGTTGGGTGTTCCCCACTTACCCTGCCTGCTGCAGTCAAAAATACCCTGCCGTTTACCTCGCAAAAGAGAATCCTTCTCATCAGCTCTGGATTTAACATTGCCAGTCCTCAAACGGACCTTTGCAACTTAGTACAAAAAGCGGTCCTATTCCCGACTTGCAAACCAGGTCTTGGGTGATGTGTGTTGGGAGAGTCCCTGTTCACCCCGCAAAGAGGCTCATCGCCCCGAGGAACAGAGCGCCCAGGGCACTTCAGATCACTTCCGACTACTATAATTAGACAAAGTTTGGGGAAAGTAGATGATTAGACACTTGATAGCAAAGCTGGAGACAAAGCAACAAGAGAGAGCAACAACAAATCAACATTAATAAAAGTTAACTTTGAAATGTATTCCAATCCCTAGCTACCATGAAGAACTCTCTTCTGGAGCATCTCCTGGCCACAAGTACCAAGCAAGAACCTCCAGAAACACTTAATCCTTTGAATATTATTTCACAGAACTGACAGCTTCCTGGGTAAAGTTCTTCTCATCTGCTTTACACACCTTTATCACTAAGTTAAATAAAAATCAAAGGAAGATCTTGGCACTCTACTAGTCTCCTTCCTGCTCAGTTCAATACACTAATCCAGTTCAGTGAGCCAGCAAAAACGCACATGCAACTTTGTTTTACTCACCAAGTATTTTATTATAAGCTTTCTTTTTTTTTTATTTATTTTTAGGAAGTATGATTTACTGGAGACCTGGCTCTCATTCATTGCATTGCAATGTACACAAGGCATTCGCTATCCCTTGAGGAATGGTCAACTGTGCTGTTCAAAGCTTTCCGATTGCTACATGAGCCACCATACTTCATTAATCATGCGACCTCCGCAGCATTTCTCATTAAACACATCATCTTTACAGTTTCCGGGCACTACGCAGGGACAAAGCGTGGCAAAGGGGACCCGAGAAAGGTGTAACAGGACCGAACAACTCCCTCTTTCCTGGCGTGCTTCCAGTTTCTCACCACTGCACAAAGGTCACCGCATTCGGATTACACAGGTCCAAGGAATGGAAGATCACAACAAAACCACTGTATCTCTGGATACGTAGGACGCAACACGCCTCTGGAATAATCCACTCAGCTAGTCTAGCCTTCCACTTAATGCAGACTACTACATTTAAGCAAGTTACTCCTACGTTGAGTTAAATAACCTTGGAGCTCAGAGGAATCTTAGCATGAAGCAAGATGATCTGTTTGGACTTCAGGATCTCACAAGGAAAATAAGCAAACTGAACTACTATAGTAACGTCGATAGTGTGTTTTGTTGCTCAAAATGCATACTTATTTTCAGTTCAACTTTGCTTAGGCTTAACATGTGGACATTGGGTCTACCCAGGCTTTGCACCACTAACAATGAGCTCTCAATCTTTCAAAAGGATTTTTTTCTCATCTTGAATTATTTTGTTCTTTTCTGAATCTTTTCACACAGTTTTGCCACATCGTCACATTGAGAATTCAAAGGCAATCGCTCTACTACCTGCCTACTACAAGCTCTAAATCCTTCCCCGAGTCGTAACCTTCTGACAAAATACTCTTTCCCCAATCTGAATTTAGGGTCTGCATTCTTTATTCCTAACATTTAAAACTTAACGCTTTCCTGTAATGAAATGAATTGTATACGAATGAGTCCAGTTTATCAGCAAGCCAAACCACACGGATAACTACATTCCCTTCATTGTTGGTTACATCTCTAATATTGTTTTAATAAAATGTACGTTTAACATACAGACTGCTTTATGCACTTTGACTTAGATGCACTGAAATCAGTTCAAACTCTATTTGCTAAAATGCTGTTCCAAATAATTCTGCACTATGTCTTGCAATGGAATTTTTGGAAGCTCTCAAGATGTTTTACTCCGATGGCACGGGAGCTCCTTTGCTGTCACGTTACATACAAGTACTTAAGAAGCAAATAATGTGCTTTTCCGCTTCCGGTAGTAGGAAGATAGGTAGAGACAGTGAAACTGGAATTCAGCTTAATTAACTTCTGATAATGACAATGAGGACATCTCTGTCTGGGCAACTCTCAGCTGATTCTCCTGAGAAACAACACAGTCGCATGGGCATTTCTCCACTAAAGCACAGTTTCTCAGACATTTTAAACATTTCAGGATCAGATGAATCTCTTAGAAGTTATTATTTTTCTCTATTGAGCATGGAGTGAGCTGAGGAAAGTGGTTTCAACAGAGACACCTATGCTGGAGAGGTCTATACTTCGTAAGAGGAATCCTATCTTAAAGGAACAGTTTTCAGATTTAAATTTACAGAAAAATCAAAAACAGTGCAGGCAAGGTTAATTCCCGTAGTTTAACTAGACAAAAAGGTTTCAAATAAAGATTATTTTTAAAGATTCTAATGAAGTCAAAAAAAACCAAACACACTTTTTCCTTACAAACATTCTCCAGTTGAAAGATGAGATGGTTTGGGTCTAACATTAATAGAATATGGGAAATTTTCATTTCTGGATATGAGTTCAATAGCAGTGGAGATAAAGTTACCTTTTAAGAATAAAAATTTTATTTTAATTTTAATTGCTGTTTTATTTCTGGGATACTAATTAATATCAGCAAACTACATGATCGTGAATATAAAAACAGCACCCTCGCTTGCAGTTTCAGCACACAGGTGCCCTCTAGCCAAGTATGAAGACTCCACTTGCATTTGGAGAGAATACTTACGTTATAATTCATGCTACTAAAAAACAGTTCACTCTTCAGAATTAATCTAATCCAATATTTTTTAAAATGGCTAAAAGTCTCTTGTGCTTTCAAAGAAAGTACTGCAGCTAAGACACTTACCTTCAGAGTGTACACTCCCATTCGCCCTGGGACCTTATAGAAAATGCCCTCTTCCCCTCGGGAGTTTGTGTGTAACATAGCATTCAGGCATGCAAGAGGAGAAGTCCCACTGAAAATAAAAACACAAGATTAATTCCTAAGCATGCTGCAAGGACACTTCTAGCGACTGTTTACTTGGTTGATATTAGTCTTTTGCTGGGAGACATCGATGGCCCCTCGCCTGACCATCGAGCACGCAGACGTGGAAAGGTCCCAAATCAGAGAGGTCCCAAAGCGAATACAATTTGAAGTTGCCCTAATAAGCAATAGTGAGACCAGTCTAACGCACCAGTGTCCCAGTCCCAGAAAAAGCAAACCAAAAAATCCCCAGCTTAACACTCCAACACTTCTCTGCAAAGCCTCGGATGGTCACACATTTTTAAAGCTATAAATTCTCAAAGTTGATACTCTGAAATTTAGAGCAGATCTGCTGTGAGTGAACTACTGAACGCAGAGATACGTGAAGTCTTTTGGAAAAAAGGAAAGCGATATAATCAAACAGGGGTTGTGGAATAAGGAATGGAAATGAACTATGAAACGCTGCCAACTTTCTGAAGAGGGCTTCAGTCTTCAACCCCAGCCCTAAGACCTGAAACAGAAGATCCATCTTTTTACCCATGTTGATAGTTTTTTCCCCATCCTTCTGCAAATATGAAGGAAGCAAAAATCAGCTGGACAGGGCAAGAGAGTGTCAGACGACTTTCACTCCAAATCACACCCTCCGTTAAACACGCAGGCTCGTTTGTAAAACATGTGGATATCTAGCACAACCCCTACCCAGGGGCTGCGAGACCGTGACGTTTTCACCTTCCAACGCCCTGTCGGAAAGGCTGGAAACACAATCGTCGGATTGACTGACAAATCCAAAGCAGAAGGTAGAGCGGGAGTTTTTTGTTTTGTTTGTAGCAAGTTTTGCTCCAAATACTTAGACAAATCTGTCTCGGAAGTAGTGAAATAAGGCTTGGGCGTTTGTGGGAAAATGGAAATAAATGCGAGGAACAGCACAGACCTCTGACAATCCAGGCAGTACCCAGGCACTCCAAGTTACATGCAATAGCAGTAAAGCAGCTTAGCTGGATTACTAATTTCCAGTTCGGCAGAAGCCAGCATCCTGGAAAAGAGCCGGTGTCTCCTGCACGGGTGATAGATGAGCACTCAGCTCCGAGACCATGCAAGAACGTGCAGGCTAGATCAGGCGGCTCACAACTGGCATGGAAAATACAGTTAGAAGAGGACTGCTAATATTTATATTGCTAGACCTAATCCCATCTGTGCTAACTACCATGCAAACATGCATCCGTATGGTGGTAGCTGGTCAGTTGGACCAGATGACCTCTAGTGGTCCCTTCACCTTCAGTTACCACTTCAGTTACTCCACGATTCTGCGCAAGGGCCAGAAAACAGCCTCACCGCACTGAACACACTGGTGGAGCCGCGCTGCTTTCCCGGTTTTGCCTTCCCATGTCAGTGCATCAGCAGATACTTTGCATCGCCAGACACTGCTGACTGCAATTAGCTTTAGGAAAAGCCAAAACGGATGTGATATAAGTGAGTGAACATGTCCAAAACAAGGCACAGCAGCAGTCGCGTTGCTCTGAGTTCACCACATCGAGTACAAATAGCGCATCTCTCTCCTGCAGCAGCTCATGTTTTCCAAGGTTTTGCCAGCATCGTGTGTTGATAAATACTAATGATAATGGTGATGGGAAGAAATTTTTAAAACCAAAGTGCAAAGCGTATCTGATCGCCTTAGTGGACAGCTTCGACGGGCCGGTCCTGGAGCCGGGTGCTCAAGGAAGCCCGGGGCGTTCGCTCTCGGCACGGCAGGGACCACCAGCCCTTCTGCTTCCCATCTTCCACTCCGTTACGCTCGTGCTGACCCGTGACTTCTCTGACTAAAGCACATCTTTCGGAAAGACGACAAATCCCGATGCAAACGAGAAAAATCAGTGAACGGTTTGTTTGATCTCTGTTCAGGATTCGTGTCTGTCCTCAGACATGGCTTATTTAGCTCCAATCCCAGGCAGAATTCTTAGCACCGAACATAAGTTTCTCCTAAGCGTATTTACACACAGCGATCAACCCCATCACCTCCTTGGCTTCCCCCGGCCAAAAACAGACCTTAGCTTAACGCTCCCCACCGCTCGCACTCTTTGAACCATTCCTACGCTTTTATTGACACCTCCTCAAGCTGCGCAGCCTCTTCTGAAACCGCGAGCGACGGAGCTGGGAGGTGTTATTCTTGCGTTAGCCTCACCAGGGATACAGAGTACTCTCACAGCCCTAATCCTCTTCGCTAGAAAGCCACAGCACTGCCCCGGAAGGTAAAATTCAGTCTGATTTGCTACAGCCACCCCAAATTCTTTTTAAAGATGTTACTTTCCAGGATACAGCCCTCCCTTCTCTATGCAAAATCCACGTTCTTTGCTCCTGTGTGTGTGATTTCTGCATTTAACTCCATGCAAGTATCTTTTATACAGCTCCAGCTTTATCTGGCAATACAACAATACACCTGCCATTCTCCCATCCCTGTTCAGCATCATTCCTCCAATCGTTACATCTAGAAAACTACCAGAATTTTATGTTTTCTCCAGATCACTAAAAATATATTGAGCAACACTAAACCTCCTGAACCTCCTGAGATGCTCCCACATTCAGCAAAGGTCTCAGATACCGAAAAGAAATCTAACGCACACATGACCTTTACTTCATTTTGTATTTTTTTAATCATATCATACCAACGTTAAGCCAAGCATTTTACAAAAATCTAAGCGAAGCTACGCAGTTATCTTTATAAAACTTGGATCCTCACTATGAAACGAAACCTTGGCTGGACTCACCTTTACAAAAGCTATCCTGACTGGCATTTACACTATTCCTGCTTAATTGATTCAGTCGTTTAATAACTTATCCATTATTTTTGCCCTATTTTTTTCTGATGTTGATATGTCTATAGTTACCTGCCTTCCTCTGCACATCCTTCTGGAAAGCTGGCACAAGGCTAATGCTCTTCTGACCTTTAATGAATCTTATGGAGAAAATTTTAGAAATTAACATCGGCTGACAAATCCCACCTAACCTGCAAAAAACAGGGTTGAATTTTGGTATGAAATGTATGGTCTTCATGTCCTGTGACATCCCTTCTGCCTCTACGAACGACTACTGTTGAGTGCTTGAACCCTTCCTATACCAACGAGAGTTTATTCGAGAGTAGTGCTGGGGTTTGAGACCCCTCCCTGGATGCAGGGAGGCAGCGCAGACCCCTCACCAGGCACCTCCAGAAGAAGCTCATGGCTGCTGGGTTACATGAGCTGCCTAAACAGCAGCTTCCAACTGCTTTGACCCAGGTCTTGATTTGACACACAAACCTCTAAACTGAAAAAAAATACCCAGCAGAGTGGTAGGGGCCTAGGAAAGAAATATATCTGAGAACAAGCTGAGGTGCTCCCACTAGAGTAACGCCCGAACAAGTGGGGTTGCACTAAACTTGCCTGAATCACTGGAAAAAAAAATGCTTTAGGTATTCTTCCTTGATAAAAGACATTATTATAACCCCTGACCCCCAGTTCTGACAATTTACTAACAAACGAACATGCGTGGAGGCATTAGCTATGTTTCCAAGAGATGAAACTTTCTTCTCTTAATAGAAAGATTTCACCTTTTTCTTGTGCTTTTCTGCCCTTTGCTCACAACCCCATAACAATATATTGTTTCTTCCAACTGTTTTTGTACCCGGCCTACGAAACCTGATGCTATTATGCTGTTTTTCTATAGCTCTCTCTAATGAAGGCCATCTCCTCCTCTTGCTGAGGACACACGGGCTCATTAACTGCTTTCGACGATTCCTGTCTTTCCATCTCAAAAACAGCAGGTAGAGAAGCAGGTGAAATGAAAGACAAATTTCTGTGCTTTAGCCTGCTCCAGGCTCCTCATTAACCACCGTTTCACTTCAATCCCTTCTGTATTCCCTCCCCCCAAAATCCACGTTGCTCTGCACTGAGCCGTAGGTCGGCCTCTGATAGCCATGATCGTTAGATTCTATTAATGTGACCATTAACATAAAAGTCATTTTGGAGGCTTCAAAAGAGAATTCACAGTGAGACTTCAGAAAATACCACGTGGAGTTCAGCAGCACTCGGGCATGGCTAGTCCATCATTGCCACGTTCCTCAGTGCCCCCTTCCAGCAGAGCTGTGGCTCCTTCCCTCTCCCCCTCCTCAATTTCCATCCAAAAAATCTCAAAAAAAAGAGTTAAGACCTTTTTTTTTTTTACTTTTCCCATTGTTTTCCATTTCCACTTTTCCCACTTCTGTCTCAGACCATCCCCTGCTTGCCCACACTATTAGTGGTACCGTGAAATCACTACAAATAAAAATGTAAGTATTTCATATACTAGCAGTTTAATAACACACACAGCTTTTTTCAATGTGCTTCAAAAATAGCCCTCTGTGACCCCTTCACAAGCTTCTCTGGTATCATGTGCAGGGGTTTTTCTTGGCTGTTTTTGAAACAAGGGAAGGCTTATGAATCAGAACAACATTTTCTTCTACTAACAGTAGTTTGTGATGTTCTTATCTGGGGGTTTTCTTTTTAAAAAAGTAGTAGGTACAACAGTAAATTTAGTTCTATGCCATCCAGCTAGAAGCTTTTTAGATAAAGCAATGCAGTTGAAGGGGGATACTTCATCTAGATAGAACAAACTTATAATTTTACTGAACTGTTAAGGTTTCCCCAAGAAGTAGCTACTATATAGAAAGTTATATATAATGTTTTATTAAAATGAAACCATGTAACAGCCTATATCTTTGTACAGCTAATAAAGCAGAGTTCTAGTACTCATTCCAGCAAGAGTTTTTCAACCCTTGAAGATTGTGTTAAGTGCACTAAGCAAATAATGTGATAAACACAGCATTCCTTCATGTTGGACACGCATAATGGAGATGTAGCATAAAAATAATCCAGCTAGCAGGTTCTGAGAGGAGCTGGCAGGGTGGTTCGAAGCCGGGCAGTGAGGAAGGCTGCAGCTGAAGCTGGTTCAGTTCACGTGCTGCTGCTTTCACTGACCGACTGGAGCAGCTTCGGTTCTTGCTTTACTTCTCACTTCAAACAAAGGGACAAGTGAAGCTCAGTTTACCAGGCTCATCCTCCCTTGCAACTCAGTGTTAATAGCGAGGGACATTCCCCTTGCCCCTTAAAAGTTAGCTGGATTTAATTATACTGTTTTCATACTGAATCTCATTTGCACACTTGAAAGATGTTATATACACAAGATATTGCAACTTTATCTGTAAAAAATGCAAGCCATTTTTACATATATATTCAGAGGTTTCGGAAGTTCCTGCTTGAGTAGATCACTTTCCTGATCATGAAAAGGTCTGCCGCACAAAAACAGGATAAATTCCTTAGGTGGAGAATAATTTCCCGAGACATCCCCCACTTCCAGAAAGTTACTAGTGTCTTGTCTAATGCTTCTGGCATGTGATTTTTGACAAGTACTTGGTTCGGTGGCCAAAACCTTGTTCCGGTTCACCACGAATTGCAAAACCACTCCTCCAAAGAAACCGGAGGAGGACGAAGCAGTGCTGAAGCATTCAGCCTCTTACGGCGGCAGCACGCCTTTTCTTCCTCTAGGCACATACTTTTCAGCAGGTTACCTTTTAGGTGCAGGCATCCACTGCCTACATAYACGCTTTTATAAGAGCTGAAACTATTCTTAGTTGCATTTTCATTTATGCACACACAGAAATGTAGTTTCTAAACTTTTTAATTCCAGCTCACGTAGGGAATAGTATTTGAGCTGACAGCAGTAGCTAAGAAAGCAAACCTACCCTAGCTAACGTGACAGGAAAGGGGATGCTCACCAGCCTTACCAATTTATCCAGTGTTCGGAGCCAATCCACTGGCAAATAAACAGCACCTTGGGGAAATGCAAGATAAACACACCTTTGTTTTCACTGTTTCATATCTCAGCTGAGTAATACTTTTAGGGATGGTTCAAACTGGAACAAAGTTTAGACTAATAAACTGTGCTTGCGTCGGCTGAAGTTAACTATTGGCTTTGTTTGTTGAAGGGAGCTTACATTAAGGTAAAAAAAAAAAAAAAAAAAGTATATTTGCAACAGTTCAGAAGATGCCAATAGCTATAACAACGTTTACCTGGATTAATTTGTTTTTCCTTGGTGTTGTTACTGCATATTGAATCTTCCTGATTTTTACTTTAAGCAGCTAGAATAGCACGGCCCTTCTGTAAGTCTGCCAAAAGGCTGGCAGCAAACGCAGTATAAACAGGACTTGCTGTGCCAATGCCAGGAGCATAATCCCAGTCCGAGTGCCTCGACCTAGGATCTTCAACACGAACACCAGGAAACAAGTGCTTTGTTCACTGCCTGACATTTTAAACCATATTACTTTCCCACCTAAATCACGTATTATCCCTGCTTGCAGTGTATTTCAGCTTGAGGAAAAGCAAAACCAAAAAACACCAGGAAGCAGAGGAAGCAGCGTGTCCATCCATTCGAAACTAGCTTTATCAAAAGCAAAAGAAATGGTTCAAGTGTGCACACAGGTGTCAAAAACACAGCAGAGTATTTTCCTTTGCAGCTGCTGTTTAAACAAGAGATAGGTCCAGTACAAGGACCCATTAATACTTACCAAGTGACTACCTGGCACAGGGAACAGACTGATAAGACTGCTGTTCTCAACAGCATTGCTTCCCACTGAATACTGCATTTTAGGAATTATTCCCTTCTAACATTGACTTCCCAGTTAAAAAAAAAAATCAGTTTAAGATTTACCAGAATTTATAAACCTGTTTCACTAGTGGCTGCTACATGAACTATATTTTATATATTGCTGACCAAACAAGTCAAAGGTTTTTGGTAGCTCCCAAACATTTATTCGACTTTAAAACATTAAAATATTCTGCATCATGGCTTCCATTTCATTAATGAATCAGAAAATTSATCTCAAAAAGTGATCATCCAGCGTAAGTGACAGTTACTCTGCCTGAAGARCGGGCACATTCATTACTTCTTTCATGGGGTTGCTGAAAGGGCTAAAGCAGTTTAGTAATACTCTTTCTACCCAAACGGTAGGTTATAGGGCAGTCGACTGCGTAAGCAGGAGATCGCGCTCTGGGTCCTCGCCCCTCCGAGTACTGCCCGCAGGGGCTTGACTTTTCAAGCAGACACGTACATACCGGTTTTTCCTTCTGAGGACTGCAAATTTAAGCCTTCATTAAATCATGGCATTTTACCTTCCACGTAAAATTCAAAGCTTCTTCAAACTGAGCAGGAAAAGAGATTTGTGAATGCAGGTGAATGCACACGAGGTTGAGAGGAGACACTTCTGCTCCGAGCAGCTGCTGTGCAATGGGCAGAAGGAGGTGGCACTTCCCCCTCCGCTTTCAGCGCCGCTACAGCATCCTTTCCAACGAGCCTCGTTCCTTAGCTCTGAGAAATACCGTCGATTTGCTCCGATTTGAAAACAAAGCGCGACTGAGACGTTTTTGTTCAGCCACATGTGGATGAGCTACGGGACTGAAGCCCTGAAGAATGCAAGTGTGCGGGACTGGAAATTCAGAGTAACTGCACTCGTGCAGGCTGTGTTATCTGTCAAAAGGTTGCTTTATATTAAAGCTCCATTTTTAACACGGTTAGCAGAGTTTACAGCATTTATTGACACGTGCACACCAGTGCAGTCCCGCAGGTTTAGCTGGTACACCCAACAGCCCCYTGCTACCGCGGGACCGGCTGTCGGGGCCGGACCACGGTGCGGCTTTGGGGGATGCTGCAGACGGGTGGAGGCAGGCTGTGCCGACGCTGCCCGGCACGGAAGCGCTTCCAGGCGCGCGTTGGTCCAGGACCAGCCAGGAGCAGGGGCGGCTGGCGGCCCGGGCGCTGGAAGAGCCGGAGTCCCCCAYGGGAGCCCCCGCCGCCCCGCTCTCCGCAGCACCGTAACCCGCAGCGCACCAGGCGCCGGGAGCGCGCACGACTCTACGAAACGGCCCAAACGGAGGAACTGCGTTTTGGGGGGGGGGTCTCTGTTTCGTTCTTTGAGCATCCCTTCCTCCCCGCTCTCCACCCGAATCACACATTTACCTGAATAGCTTTTCCTTCATTAGTGCATTAACATTTGATTAAAAAAAAAATTAGATCTCCTGAAGGGTCAGAGCAGAGAGGTTGTAAGCAGATACCACTGTACCAACTTCAAGCTTGTTAAGACACAGGTATGATTTAGAAAAAGCTGTTTATTTTGCATGTTAAATTTGCTTCACCCAATATGCAGCGCCAACTGCCCCCAAGACAAAAGATGCACAGAAATACATCATGCAAATCAAGCATCCCCCTCCCCACAGACCCAGGATTGCAGACAGCATTAATATTAATCYGTAAGACACTGAGCATTCACATGCTGTTAGCCTAACTGACATTTCCACAGACTTTACAAGCAGATTAAGTTTTCAGGTTTGCATTGCACTAAAGTGCTAATGCAAACAGCATGCACTAAAGGTAGAATAAGGTAACAGAAGCATTAACACTAGTTATACTACTATTACTTTGTTTCTAAGTCTGTGAGAAACAAGCAGTTGCTTTTTTAATTAAGGCTTTTGCGGCTTGAGTTAATAGAGAACAGCAGCTTTAGAACAATCAGCAGTGGTTCTTACCTTCTGGAGTTGGAGTGCAACCCAAAAAAAGGAGAGAAACACCCCTTTAAAAACTTGAGCATAACAATTCTCTAATCATTACTACGAACCCTCCTCCCCATCCACCAGGACTGAATGTTAAAAGTTTCAGACAGATGTGCAGTAACACTAAAACTAAGCTTTATCGTAAGCATAAACAAGGCGGGGGGGGAGGAAGATTGAAAATAAACTGAAAAAAAAAATCAGAGATATTCGAAGAGGCTCCAAAGTGGCCACCAACCCCAGACCACTGTTAGAGACATTTTCAGCCTTCTCCTGTTAACGAACTCCTACCACAAGTTAGGTGAACCTCTGGAAATTAGTACAGGAATTTCCTTCTCTTATTCTTTCAYGCAAGCCTCGAAGTATTTGATGACTCACATTTCTAGGTAAAACTGAAGCCCAGCAAGCAGAAGCGAGACGCTGCCAGCAGCCTAACGAAGCTCAGAGCTCAGCGCTGGTAAGCCACAGGAACGAGCACGGACTACGTCAGCCTCGACTACGTTTCCATGGGTAACCCAAGCTCAGGCCGAGCAACCAGCAATGCAAACTAATGCTAATACAAACTAGCTCCATTTACACATCTCTGCAGTAGCTGGGTTTTGGGGGTATTTTAGGGGGAGGGAGGTGGTTTTAGAGTTGACCAGAGATGTCTGTGCTCTAAAGCAAGCTTGAAAATGCCAACAGCTGAAGTTCACATGTATTTGTGAGAAAGCAAAACAGCGTCCTGGCAAACCCGAGTGCGGTCAGCGATCGCAGTCRGAGGGGCCACCTTAATATCGAGCGCAACTGAGGGCCCGGGAGGTGCTCGTGGATGAAGACCACCACAGCCTGGAGGACACTACAAAGTTCTTCAGACACTGAAGTTGATTGCTTACTTATTAATTAATGATCTATAAAGATTAGTATGGCAAATTAGCCTGACCTGCAGGAGCATTTGTGGACTTTTAATTTATGTGCTGAGGCCTGGATAAGATTAAAAAGACTTGAAGTCTGGTTTTCTTAGACTGTCTACAGAGGTAAGCAAAAAAATTCAAGTTTACAGTGTCCACATAAAAGATACATATTTGTGTGCTGTTCCTATCCKTGAGAGCCTAAGCAGAAAGAATTAGTATTTTCTGTTCGTAAAGGAAGAGGACAGAAGGAAGTATCTGCCCTCTGAGGCTTTTAGGGCATCCAGGATTAAGAGTGTTTCAAAAGGGAGGGGAGGGTTTGGTTTGGTGTTTTGTTTGGGGGTTTTTGCCCTTTGCTTTTCTGCCACAGAACCACCAGCTGGTTGAAACCGAAGGCAATCCTGAAGCTCAAAGCTAGGTATCTTTTGAGATTTTAGCTCTACTGTTTCTATAAAAGAATGTCTGCCTGTTAAACACCTGTAGTATTTATCACTATAGCATCATCCTCCTTTTCTCTTTGCAAGAGCTGATGCACTTCCTTTCATGTGATAAAAAGGGACATTACTTTTATTCTGATGAGACAGCAAAAACTGCTGTTCCTGCAGTCTCAGCTCAGATGAGAGAAATGGACAGTTTTGTTCATTGGGGATTTCCTACCTTTGTGCAAATAATGGATACAGAAAGAGTCACCTAGTCAAAGTTTCTCCTACATATAATGAATATATTTAACATTCCCTGCTAACGGTAACGACGTTGTCTCTCTGTATAGCCATTCCCTTTGAGCAATTATTTTTCAAGCCAGTATTTTCCCCTACATGTATTATTCATGTCACCTACTAACCTATGCCCACGCTTTTGCACAGATACTCAGTTGTACAGAAACCTATTTTAACTTTTGGTTGAACTAATGCTAGCGAACCATTCTCTGAGGGTTTGATAAAACTGAAGTACCCGTGAAGAACATCAGCTTTTCATCCTACCGTCTACAAACGAACAGATCATTCACTTGATAAAATACGGGTGCTAACTGCAGATGGAGACTCTAGATACAACACCAAGAGACAAAGTGCCCCGTGGCAAAAGAAATAGAAGATGATAAAGGAGAGTCTTGCAGTCAGAACGAGTAAGCCTCCAAGGCTGACTAACACGTATGCTTCCAACCAACCCAAGTTTCACCTATCGACAAGACATCAGTAAAGCATCCCAGAATTCCAGCTACAAGTGAGAAATCTTGCATGCGACAACCCTTAGAAGTCAGCAATACCTTTTTAGGTTCATGGTAAGGAACTATAGGGACATTTTACACCACATTATTTTCACTCTGCTATAAGAAAATTAGGAAGAGTAAACCAATTTGGAGGCAACCCAACCCTGGTGGTTCCACAGGGGTGTGGAAACCCCTGTCCTATCCCCTCCCCACCTCGATATTATCAAATCCATGCGACATGAACCCAAAGTAGTTTCAAGTCAAGCAGTTCATCTGTAATCTTTAACTGAACTGCTTGACCTGGAACTTCTCTTTAATACACAGTTAGCTACAGTTCCCCCCAAGTTGATTCATAATATGCAAAATAATGCATAATGTACAACTTCACACTGAAAGGGGGAAAAATAAAGCTATTCTGTAGTAATAGAGTATGACCTACTTCAAGTGTTGTATCTCCATTTGGGCATATGAGAAGCAGTCCTTTTAGCACTACTGCCTTTCCACAGATGAGCCTAATAATAAAGCTCTGAGGTATTGCAATGATTCATGACAATCTTAGGAGAGGCACTGAGGCTGAAAGAACAGGTCTCCATGCATTTGGTGAGCAGCCACTTCACCTAAAGAACACGAGGCTGGAAACAAGGAATTATAGAAGAATTTAGGTGGAAAGGAACCCTTGGAGGTCATCTAGCCCATGTTCTCCAGCTCAAAGTGCAGTGAAAGAATTTTTCCTTTCTCTAATCAGAATTTCCCATCCTGCAACTTGTTTCCATCGCCTCTCACCCTATCATCGTGCACCTCCAAGAACACACTGCCCTCATTTATTGGAGCTTTCATTTGTATCAATGAAAAGCAAACCAGATTATGAAAACCAGTTTTGGATATAACAACTTTAACATGGAGCTTGAGACACCATACATTTTCCAGAATCTTGTGGGAATAAAACTAGATTTCAACACTGAGTCCTGAAATTTGATAAGCTACTAGTTGATATATTTTAAATAGAAAACTGCTGGTTAATTAGCTGCTGGGTTGCTATGCAATGTCACTAGTTTTCTAGGGGCAAAAATCTTACCATCTTAAATTAAAGGCGATGGTTCACCTACAGAAAAGGGCATCAAGTCAAAAGCTGTTGACCTGGGAGCATTAGCTAAACTTGAAGGAGCAGTTTTTACTGTAGCATGAACAGAGCAAGCTCAAGTAAATCTTCTAGCATGGTTAACCGCAGAATGCTAAAGTAATGAATAGTTTCAAATATTTTAGAACAGTCTACACAGTTTTCTGGCACGCGTTGTATTACCCGACCTCAACGTTATCGAATGCCAGAGCTATCACTAGGCAAATATGATTCCTTACTAGAAATTTGGTTTTAAAAAGTTGTGAAAAGCTCTACCTGCTCATTAATTTCTTCAAATAAACAAGCCAAGCAAGTGTCCCAGACCTGCTGGGTGAACCCCCCGCGGCCAGCGAGTACAGTGCACTCTGCCAACGCCGCTCTCAGCACCGTCTCTCCCAGGCTCTTCAGCACAGCGCAGGTGAAGGGCTGGGATGCCTACGGAGCAATGCTGGAACCAAAATACTTTATCCAGTCCTCGGGTGCAGACAGAAGCCTTTTAGGGAAGAACATACAGGCCCAGGTGGCATAAACTGAGAGCGGTCACCTGCTTCGAGGCAGATTTTCCCTGCAGTTTCCCTAAGGACAAGGGTTTACACGTGTCAGTGTCCTGCAGGCCACGCGTGCCTTCGGGGACACTTAACATGCTGAGCATGAGCTGATCAACACAGTGCACGTACGCAAAGCCCTGGCCACGTTTCGGGAAGAAGCTACCTATCACCGTCCTTGCCACTAGAAAAATGTACTGGTATGCTTAATTTGTATTTAAGGTGTTACACGGTCAGCTAAGGGCAGAGGACATTATGCAAATAGCAGTGTCCTCCTGAGATTTTATCGCAACTGAATGGGGTACGGTCATTTCTGTCTGGTCTTCCCAGGTATGCAATGCTCCCACCTCATCTGCCCCATTCCAGCCAGGCTCCCCACATAGCTTATTTTCTTGCCACTGCTTCAAATCTGGTTTCTTCGTTTTTCTGAAGACTTCAGTACATTGTTTTCCAGTTTCCCAGCATCCTGCTGTCATGAAGAACCCAGAGGTCGGGAACAAATGCAAGCCTGCAACAGGTCCCTTCCAATCACTACTTCAAAGCCTCCTTCTGCTCTCAGGTGCTGCCTTACAAGGTATTTTTCAGGCATCTAGTCAGATTATCAGGTGACACTGAGGAAATACTAATAATGAGCCCATCAACATGTCAAATAGGCTGCAGCCATTTTAAGAACAATATAAGTAAGTTTCTGACCTGTGCTAATTTCCTTTCTCAAGATTTGAGCTTTCTGGGAGTTCAGTAGTGAAAATACAATGCCTTCTTTAAAACACAGACAATTGCAAGTTGTCTAGGGGCAGATACTCATTAAAATGAGACAGCAAGCAAACTGCACAGCAAGAAGTTGTTTCCTTAGTATTGTGATCACAGACATCAAGGATGAAGACAAAACTCATCCCGAAGTCTCTCTTGCATAGTTAGACCTAGGATGGAAAGCTACTCCTTACCTTAGCCAATTTTTCTCCAGGTCATGCAGCTCTAACCTGGAAACTAACTTTTCTTTTTGATCAGAAACAAAAAAAAAATCTAAAAAATAATCCCATCAGTGACAGGCTTATTAATCTACCCTGTCCAGCTCCAGAGCTTGTTAAGAGTTAGAAAGAAGCTGTTCTGGGCGCTTTGTTCTTCATAACAGGAGGAAATACTAAGTAGCTTTGCTTATAAGGAAAAGATTCCGATTTGGCTTTACTGCACTGGAAGGATTCTTACTTAAAAATATTTATTTCAGAAAACAAAATCTCACTAACCCTCATGCTGAGGCAACCATTTGATAGCTACTGTTTTTCACCTAAGATTCAAATAAAAGTTCTTTATTCAGTTCAGTAAGTCCAGATAAGCCTCCCGTATGGCTCTTTGGTCCTGATGCCCACGTGCCCCTCAAAGTGGTGCTTCACAAGTTCCAGAAGCCTGAGACTGATAAATAACAATCTTACAATTTGCAAACGAAGCATGCTGGTGTAAAGCACTGCTACTCGACTCTTCTGATCAACGTTAACAGGAGCCTCATGGTCCTTCCTTAATGCGAGCACAGCTACAGCAGAAGAGAAGTGTCACCATGCTCCTCAATGCCATAACACACGTTGATTTGAAAAGGGTAAAAGCAAGACAGAAGGCTCCTTTGTCGAGACTAGTCCATCGTAACTCATCTGGATTTGGAAACTGGTCAAGGGCGGGGAGAGGAAAGCAGGCTTTGCTGATGCTCCGGCTAGAAGACAGGTTGAGCATGACTCCAGGTGCTGGGCCACCAAATAGTTACCCCCTACCAGGGGCAAGGACGCTATCTACCACGTGCAGATCAGAACCGAGTTCCTCACTCTGAGCTCTCAAGGTGGCTCGACAGAGTAGGACTAATCATACCGAAAAGGGACTTTTCTGAGCAGAGCGTGCTTATGCAGAAGCATGCCAATATGCTCAGTATCGTTTCAGCTCTTGGGAGAGCATTTAATGAGTAGTCCACATTGCACACAACCCTGGCCACAGTTTTGTGGTTAGATCTCTGAAACCTTACCTTACTGCTTAATTTGAAATCATTATCATGTTATTCTCTGGAATATGTAACATTTACATATAGAACAGTTACTACACAAAAATCATCAGACTATCAAATATTCCACCAAGATAATTCTGTATAAGCCAACTGTATCTAAAAAGTCGAGAAATAGCCTATTGATGTTCCTCAACTATAAGGTCATGACAAGAACCAGACTGAGCTGATGAAAAAGCTTTATTTTTCAAAAGCAAAGAAAAGCCTCTAAAGCCATCATGGAGCATTCTTGAGGATTCAGTCTATGCTGAATATTCTTTGGACTTGTGAAAACATTGAAGAACTTGAGAATCTAAAGAGGAATTGTGTTACCATGACAGCTGCTTTCTGGGAGGTAAAATTGTATTAATAAACTCAAAATCTATTGTGACAATGTAAAGTCTTGGATTTTAGCGCAGCAAATCTTCATGCAGGGTTTTGTGCAGGGCCCCTTCCAGGCAGGGAGAGGCATGTCTCTAGCAGGGGAAAGCCTCAAACTCCATTTGAAACGCCTGGGAAGTGGCTAGAAGAAGCTGTCATGCTCTCTGCCAGACACTGGATACACACTTCCACTGTCAGATAGCTTCAGTTGTACCATTTTCCTAATAACTCTCTAAAGATGGTGAAAAATGCTTTTCACCAGCTATCAATTTAATTCTCTTCACCAAGACGTGAACTTTTGCCCAGGAGAGCCTTCTACTGTAGACCCATTGTGGTTTTCAAGGAGAGCTTTTTAAAGAGGAAACCCTAACAGTTTTGATAGAGGCAGCTTTTTACAAAGAGCTGCTTCTCCCCAGCTCCAAAAAGCACTTCTGTATTAAGACATAATCTATCCTCACACCTAGTGTCAGTGGGATCCATAGGAAGTGGATCCTTTCCAAAAGGATTTAAGAACTCTGCATCCTTTTGGAAGTCATTGCCCCCCTCTCTGCCATCGCCATGTCTGTGCATGGGGGGAGAAGTTATGTTGGAGCAAGAGTTTCCTAGAACTAATCATAACTGCCATCCTTCTTCCCTGCAACTCCAAATCATCTGCACCACCACCAGTGCTTCTAGTCCTCTGAAGTCTTTGCGTGCCCTCGAAAGCCTCCTCCCAACCAGCTGGCCAAGCAGCAGCACATGCCATGAGTCATTGGAAGAGAGAGGAGTTGGCTGGCTGTGGAGCCAAGCAGAAGTGACGACTACTGGGCACCCGTCGGGTTCTCTGTTCTCTGCCTCACTCCACAAAGGCTGTAGGAAAGGAATTTGTCACTTCTAAAATTATTTCCCATCTGGAAATCAAAGACAGAAAAAAAGCAGATATACCTAAGGATATGAGGCAATGGATGCTGAACAAAAAAAGCACTGCAGTAAAAACTGACAGATTTAGTAAACTACTTGGACAAACTACATAGCCTCTATCTGCTTTTTATTTTTTTATTAAAAGCAAAGCACACAGGAACTATTTGAAACAGGAATGCCTTGAGACGTGTGAGCAGGAGAGCCTTTGTCCTGCCTTCAAGCTTGCACACCATTTTACCAAWGGAAAGAGCTGTCTCAAGCCAGGTAAGTGCACAGAAATCGCTATCTGCCCTCAAAGGCTTTGCCGTGGTTTCCTACCAGACTCTCCACATAAGAGGGCTCAAAATCTGGCAAGCTCCACATGCTCATCTTGTCACTTTTAGAGCTTCTCTAAAATGTTTTTCCGCTAATAAATGTTCACTTGAATTAAGTCCGTCTATCACTGGCTATGAGTTAGAAGCCGCCAAATTCAGCCACCAGACAAACATATTACTGGTACTAACAAACTGAATTGCTTAAGAACCGATTGCTTAAGAACTTAAGTCTTAACCTCAACAAAGCCTTATTACATCAATTTAATGTTTAAAGAGAAAGACCACTGTATGGCATGCAAATACTGCTAAGTCAGTAAGATGGATAGCTGGACTAGAGAAAGCAAGTTTAGCAAGCTGACTGCTCCCACAAACACCAAACACCGAGGAGCTCTTGCTATCCTGATACTGGTTAGAGAGGGAAATGACTTTATCAGCTCAGGCTAAATCCTCAACCCAGCAGTGACAGAAAAATTTCAGGTTGAGAAAGGCTACATGGCACCATGTCATTTCTCCTCCGTTTTTTGCCCTTCATTCAAAGTCTGGCCTGGCTATCCAGACCGGATATTTCACATCATATCACAACCCTTGCCTAAGGCTCTGGCCTAAAAACAGCATTCTGCGTTACCAAAGAAGCTCACCACATCTAAAGTCTAACGATTGCTTGACTCATGCTTTGGCATCAGCAAGACCACCAGTATCCATGACTGCATTTCTATCTTTAGTAGCACGCGAAGGGCTGAAAAGCACGCTTAATGTTCGTGGCTATGCATTTGATTGGTTAATGATGTTTAATACATTATTGAAGCTGTGTCTTAAGGCTGATAAGCCTTTGATATGACCAAATGTAGTGCTGCTCCAAAATGAATTGTATCAAGGCAAGAACTAAACTCCCACTTTTGTCACATCTCCTGATGTTGGCTGACAAAAATTATATGCTATAGCAGTTTTAAGAGCTAAATGAAATACATTTGGTCTCTTTGCTTTTAGATAAAATGTCAAATTTCCAAAAAGCAAACATCTGTGTTGTCTGTAACCTGAATGGAAGACCTTGTTATCGCCTGCAGACACTCTACTGCTGGGCCATCGAACCTTTCCCGCAAAGCAGATGGATCACTATATTAAGCCAGGCAAAGAGGAGTGGAGAATGTGGCCATCCTAAGTTTGACTTGGTCAGTTATTTCACTCCTAAATAGATGAACTCGCATTCAGTTCCCTTGTCATCTCCTTTTTCTTTGCTATTAGAAAGCAGAAATAGAAATACTTTCTACTTCTTAGTAGTTACCTCATGTCAGTAAATAAACATGCCCATCTCAAAGTAAGACATGTGAGCAAGGACTCAAGAATTAAGCCATGGTAACAGCAATTTGAAATTTGTCATCTGAGTTGTTCTGCTTTTCTAAAGCAGATCGGTATCACCTGAATTCTGTACTGGGCAAAGGAGGGCACCCAAACACTCAGTATGCCCATTTGCTGGGGAAGACGAGGATCTATAAAGCAGAAACATACAATACTCCAGATAATACTAAAGCACACAGCGTAAGGGAAAAAGTACAAAAAACTTAGAAAAGTTTTTTTTTTTTTTTTTTTTTTTTTTTTTTTAAAGGATTTGTAAGTGAGGCTGCTCTTTTTAGATTTAAGTTGGACAGTTTTCTTTCAGGTCATTTCCATTAAATTGTCTGTTCTCCTCCCCCCCCCCCTTTTTAAAGGGGAAATAATAACCAATCAAGTTTACTTCAGTAACTGGAGCCTCAACTACCTGATCATGTCTAGTTTCATCTCACACGAGAGCTGCAGATCAGAGACAAGCAGCATGTATCTGGAAATTAAGTATGACCTTGTTTAGCTTGCTCAGTGAAAATACCAGCGACTTGAGAGATTTTTTTGAAAATGAGACCTAGAGTCCAATTCTGTAAGCGTTTAACATTTCAGTCCCAAAGATGCATATGAGATAAGGTTTGATAAGAGATAGGGTTTGATAATAAACTAAGTTGGAACCAAAGTGTTACCCTGTTTTGCTGCTACAGATACTTCACTCACCTGATTTCTTTAAGTCCTTCTTTCTGGATAACTTGAAGAATCTCTTTATGGCTCATAGGTGTATTAGGATATTTCTCCAGGACCTGGCAAGCAAAAGTAGATGGAGAGCAAGTTATTCATTCACGTTTTCACTTTAATGTTCCACTGTACACAAAACTACGTTTAGTGGTTTGTACAACTCCAAGGATACAACCAAGAACGAACTACTGGCTTTCACGAATCCCATCACTACCTCTTTCATCTGAAAGAAGCTGCAAACTACCATGGCAGACAGAATATGAGGAGTGAAGATATTCCAGAAGACTGGCTACAGGACTTGTTTTTAATGCAGCTCCCAAATTTTATTTCAGATCAGCCGCCCTGACTAACACTGCATGAAGAGAAGGAAATACATGCTCCACAGTAACAGGGTCACTCCCCAAATATCGGCATCACTTTGGAATTCTTCAGGAACTGCCGAGGTATCTCAGCTAGGACTTCCAAAATCCCAGTCCTTAATGTTTGCAAATATCTGAGGTACCAGAAATAGAAACAGATAACATCTGCTGAGGCTATGGATAGCTGCTACATAGCTGCTCATCACTTACAGACTATTTTAATTAGCATTTATGCCCTAACAAGCACAGTTCCTGTTCATGGCTGCAAAAGCTTACCAAGAACATCTGGGAGAAGCTCTGTCCTTTTAAAATAAAGCTTGATAATTTGACACAACTAGGATTCCCAGCAAGCCTTTTTCCCAAGAAAAACAGATTTTTTTTTAAAAAAATCCTTCACTTCTGGGATTTCTTCAGTGGCTTGAACTCTCCTAGGACTGCCTTCATTCTAGTCTGAACGCAGGTATAAATTAAGTATCTAAAGTTTCCAACAGTTATGTCCACCATAAGGCAAAAGAAGCCTGCAATGTGTCAGTTAATGTCAAAAAGTACTAGATAAAGTTGAAACGCCCAATAATCGGTTTCATTCTAAGGATTAAAGAGGTTTAAGGAAACTTGGTGTTTAGCACTGTTATGGTTCTTTGGCACTTTTTACGTAGGAAGCATATTATTAGCCCATATTTTACGAACTTTAAGCCTGAATTGTAGGCAGAGATTTTCAAATGCGTTCCCTCCTCCATACGCCACTCAGCATCTCTTCAAAGGATACCCTGCTGCCTAAACGTCAATCACCTTTTCAAAAGGACCAGGAGGTAAAAATGTAATATACTCTAAGCAGGCAGAAGGAAGCTTAAGGCTTCCAAATGAAGTGTTAGGTGCTACGTATAATTTGGATGTTTTAAGCAGCGTTTGCTGGGAGGGGGTAAAATGACATTTCCTTCCAAGTCATCTACTTTTGACCTACACCCAGCACGTCAACCCTTAAACTCCAGCTGGTATCTTTAACCAGAATCAGAAAGCAAATTAAATAATTAACCATGATGTGCATCTGCAATGGCAGACGTAACTTTATAGAAGGAAACGGAAACTACGAGTTCTAATTTATCTCTTTTCAGCAGCTATACAGAATAACTTCCCTTAAACCCTTGCACCGTTTTTCTCCAAGGAATGCTCAAGTTATCCTGATACACGCAGATTTGGTTCTCTTTAGGAAGGATTTTGAAAAAGACCTTGCTGAACTGCAGTATGTCTCTCTGCTTAGATAAAAGAAGGCCTATGTCTAACATTATCTTTAGTTTTTGCAGCGCCAGCTATGTTAAATACGATATGTGCATGTTTAAGTCTACCTTTCACAGCAACTGAAGCTATTTCTAAACTTGCTATGTGAGTTATGTTAAGCCTGGCTCACCTCAAGGAACCACACTAGCGGAACACTGAATCTCATCACAGCATTTTAAGAAAGAGTTTAAAATGGATTTAAGTGGAATTAGTTTGTCCTCACTCTGGTATCAGCCTCTGCTTCATTCCATTTCGATTCTAGCTATAAATAATTAAGGGTACCCACAGCAACAGGATGTGAAATTAAGGTGGTTGAAGTGATTCAAGTTAGACCACTTTGGTTTCTAGATTTATATCAGCACCCAATTCAGGTTTGTTTAGCATTTCCAAGCAGCCAATACACTTTCATCCCATTAACACGAAACAATCTGAAAGCTTGTTCTGCTCAACGTGCTGAAAGCCCATGGAGGGCAAGAAGATTTAGACAGTCTCAGTTTCCAGCTGCAAAATCAGCTGCTTCACTACAGCAACCAAAACAGACTAGAAGAAAAAGAAAGTAGTGCTTTTACTTCTGGGGCATTTGCCATTTCATACCTACAGAAATGTAAGTGCATTTTCCTTTCTGGGCACTGTATTTTCCTGTTGACTTTCACTATCTGGACGCACTCTTGACAAGTCCCATCTCATTCATACATAAATGCCTCATAAATGAGTGCCTCCCCTCATCCTAAGCTTCTCTTCCGTGTTCAGTCTCCATCCCACCACAAACCTAGCTTAAAACCCTCTTTACTGCGTTAGCAAGCCTGTCGGCAAAGTTGCTCTGATCCCATTTCATCAGATGGGTCCCACCTCTCCCCGTCAGTCCTTTTCCCTCAAAGAAGGTCCCATGGTCATAAAAAGAAAAGCGCTGCCTGTAATGCAAACTGCGGGCAAGAGCTGACTCTCAGAATACATCTGCTTCCTGCCTGAGCCTTTCCCCTTCGCCGGCAGGATCCCCGAGGACCTCACCTGGGCCCCCATGCCTCGGTCTTGCTCCCAAGGCCTGTCAATGACCTTTGATCTGCTCAAGGTCTCCTTGGAGAGGAAACCTTTTTTCCTTTTCCAGCCCAGGAAAGGTGTTGGCAAACTGGGCAGAGTTCGGCAGTGGGCCACCAAGATGCTCAGGGGGCTGGAGCACTTGCTCTGTGATGAGAGGCCATAGGGACTGGGCTTGCTCAGCCTGGAGAGGAGGCGGCTGAGGGACAACCTTCCAACACCTATGAGGATTGTAAAGACAGAGCCAGGCTCTTCATGGCAAGAGGATGAGACACTGGGTGTAAGTTGAAACAAGAGAGGTTCCAAGTGAAAATAAGGAAAAACTTTCACAGTGAGGACAGTCAAAAAAAATGGAACAGGCTGTAGAGTCTCTAACCTCGGAGGTTTTCAAGACCAAACTGGATAAGGCCCCAAGCAATCTGCTGTGACCTCAAGCTGACTCTGCTTTGAGGAGGAGGATGGACTGGATACCTCCTGAGGTCCCTTCCAGCTGAATTATCATATGACACTATCAGAGCCCACATACACAAGCAACAAGGGTTAGTAGTCCACAGGCCAGAGGAGCTTTACCAACTTCTCCGCAACATCCCAGACCCAAGCTCCTTGCAAGCAACACCCCTCCCAAGACAGTAAGCGCGGTCAGTGGATAGTGCCTCAGTCCCCTACAGACGGGGGTCTCCAACCATTGTCACCAGCTACTTCCTCTTGGTGGCACTGGTTCTAACTCACAGATCAGAGGCACAACCAGCCCCAAACCTGCCAGCCTGTCAGAAGTCACTGGTCTTGTTGCCAGAATCCTATATTTGTACTTCAACCAAACATCTGCAGGCAGAGAAAGCCTGGCTTCAACTAACAAGAAACTCCGTCTTCAACACTGTGGGAGTCCCTACCCCCTAAACACTTGAAGGCAGCTTCTGATCCTGTCTCTGAGTAACACRGGGCTTGGGCTGCTGCCCTGCAGCATCTCTTCAAATGACCAATCTCCCATTTGTTCTCCCTAATGCTGCAGTCTGCTCACCTCCTGCCACTGACCATTCACCTGGCCAGTCAAGCACCAGGTACCTCCCACAGGTGAGGATACCGTTATCTTCAGCCCTGGCCTCCAGGTTCGAGCTCCAGGTGTCCCCTGCAGCCCGAGACCAGGGTGGTAGCATTCTCCTTCAGACACGCTGTCTGGGACGACACCTCTCACGTACTGGGTGTGCATGTGTGCAGGGACTGACATCCTATGGTGTCTCCACCATTTGCATACCGGTTGTAGCAGTCACGTAGTAGACACCTTCACTTGCTCACTTCATCTGTGTGAAAGGTCCCGGTGTCAAGGTGAGCATTCTTTTGTAGGTTACACCAAAGAGCACAAGATAGGTGAGGAAGAAGGCAGATTACAAATAAAACCTTTGATTAGAGAAACTTGAGTAGTAAGGAGGGCCAAATTTTATTTTACTTGCCTATAATCATCTTCCTTCAGGAAGAAGCATGAGCAGGTAGCTGTGCAACACCAGGTCTAACAAGAAATATGGCACTGAATGAAAGACTATTCATGGGGCGACACAGCTGTGAGTACCCTCAGGGCTAGGTGACAATAAGAATTGAGCTGCTTGTTTTGCCTTCCCAGCTTGAACGTGCTCTTTCTGAACAGAAAGCCTAAAAGGGCAAAGAACAGATATCAACAGAATTGTTGAAAGGCAACTGAGGAACACATTTCATTGATCTCACAGAGGAAATTTATAAGCTGTGAACAGTTAGCTACAGCACAGTATTACCTATGAAGCATGGGTCTCAGCTGAGATTCTGCTCAAATTTCTTAAGTTTCTTATCTGCCAGTATCCTTGAAAGATTGCTTTTACTGTCAGATCATATAAATAACTGCAAGTTATTTGTCAAAGGCTAAGATGTACAAGGATATTCCTCATCGCAGTACCCAGAGCACAAGAACTTGGGAGGATCTGCCTCTCGGGCAGCTTCCACATACACAACTCTCATTTCGTTTGAGCCACTAAAGTGGTGCAGTGAGTTTGGGTACAGCAAAGATGGTGATCGATATGGCCCGTTCCCAAAGGCACAAGAGAAGTGTTTGTAATTCCAAGTTAACCATTAATGTTGATTTCAAAATAATCCAAAGCTATAACTGAATACACTTCCTTGGAAGCACACGAGTAACCAAAAAGGCTGCTTGTTCGCCAGGAGAGAAAACCAGGTTCCCAACCCCTAGACCATTCACTGACTTACCCTAATTGAGATGAGATGGATGAGAAACTTTATTTTGCCTCTCTCCCCACCTCACAGACACCAATCAAGACTTTAGACTGCACAGAAGAAATGCTACTAACCAGATAGCTTCAGGTCTTTAAGGTGCTGCTTTCCTTACCAAAAAGGGAGGAAAAAAACCATCTCTACTGGGAAAAGACCTTTACGTAGTCTTCATAGACATGACTGACGACATTCAGCTCTCAGAAGTAGAAACAAAACACTAGGAAAGGAAGAGAGCATGAAACAAGCAGTTTATGATGCTGTCCAAGCATGCAGGGATGGGGTTAGGAAAGCCAAGCCCACCTGGAGCTGAATCTGGCAAGGGATGTGAATGGCAACAAAAAGGGCTCCTACAGGTATATCAGCAGCAAGAGGAAGATTAGGGAAAATGTGAGGCAGCTGCTGAATGGAGCAGAGGATCTGGTGACAGGGGAGATGGAAGGCAGAGGTAATCAATATATTCCTTGCCTCTGTTTTTACTGGTAAGAATTGCCTCAGAAATCCCAGGCCCTGAGACCAATGGGAAATCTGAGGCAATGAAGACTCACCCTCAGTAGAAGAGGGATCACATAGAGGGACATTTAAACAAACTGAACATACACAAGCCCAAGGAACCTCATGGGACTTACCCTTGAGGGCTGAAGGAGCTGGCCAACGTCTTTGCAAGGCCATACAATTATTTTTGAACAATCATGGCAACCGGGAGAGGTTCCTGAGGACTGGGTGAAAGCAAGTGTCACTCCTATCATCCAGGAGAGCAAGGAGCAGGATCTGGGGAACTATAAGCTGCTCAGTCTCATCTCAGTCCCTAGAAAGGTGGTGATGGAACAAGTAATCCTGGAAACCAATTCAAAACATACCAAGGCCATAAGGTGATTGGGAGGACAGGCTGGGGGTTGACCTGCTGGAGAGCAGCTCTGTGGAGAAGGAGCTGGGAGTCCTGGGGGACAAAAGAGTTGGCCACGAGCCACCAATGTCCCCTTGTGGCAAAGGTGGCTAATGGTATCCTGGGCTGCATCAAGCAGAGCACTGCCAGCAGGTCGAGGGAGGTGATCCTGCCCTTTTGCTCAGCCCTAGTGAGGCCATGTCTGGAGTCCTGTGTCCAGTGCTGGGCTCCCCGGTACAAGAAAGACATGGAGCTACTGGAGAGAGTCCAGTGAAGGGCCACTAAGATGATGAAGGAACCGGAGCATCTCTCTTAGGAGGAAAGGCTGAGAGAGCTGGGCCTGTTCAGCCTGGAGAAGAGAAGGCTGAGGGGGGATCTTATCAATGGGTATAAGTACCTGAAGGGAGGAAGGCACAAGTTAAAATACAGGAAATTCTATTTAAACATTGAAAAAAGCTTTCTTACTGTGAGGGTGATCAAACACTGGAAACAGTTGCCTAGGGCAGTAGTGGACCTCCCATCCCTGGACTGGACAACATCCTGAGCAGTCTGCTCTAGCGGGCCTTGTTTCAGCAAGGGAGTTGAACTAGATGATCCAGTGGTCCCTGCCCACTTCACCTATTCTGGAATTGTGTTTCTGTGATATAGACCTTCAAGTAATGGAAAGAAGCCAATATAGATGGAGATAGTTAATCTCTGTCCTTTATTGACTATGTCCCACACCCTTTTCAGCATATTTCACAAACCAAGCTGTGACAATAGTCACAGGCTATTGCAAATGCTAAACATTACATGACTCAAAAAGGATGCCAAACTCATAAAAGTGTTAATACAAAAACACCACCTTTGGTTTAGGACTTCACTCAAATACATCCAGGACAATACTTTTTTTTTTTTTTTTTTGGGGGGGGGGGGGGGGGACACCCCACACTTGCTTCCCCTCACCAAGGGATACGAGTTGATTAGATGTTACAGACATCCTTAAAGTGATGGAAACAGCCTTCAGAAAGTACATACGGAAGTAGCGATCCATGTAATTAACCATGCAGCAAGAAAGGAAGAGATCAGAGGACCTGAGAGTGTTTCACTTACGTTCTTGTGATTACTGGGAACATAGGGAGGAAGGAGAGAAGGATGCAAAGAAGAGGAAGATATCAAAGGAAAAAATATCAAAAAAAGCTTAGCGTAATGTTGCCCTCATCATTCAATTCTGGGAAAAAATAGTACATGAAATTGGAAGCCTAACAAACCAAAAATAAAGCAAGGTACAGTAAGGGAAAAAGATACAAATAACAAGTTTTAGGAATGCTCGCCTGACTGGCTACCTGTGATTTTTATATGTAAGACATAAGTGGAAAAAGTGTCCTTTTGATCCACTACTCCTATGCCATAAAATAAGCTTTGAAAACCCTTTTATCATGTGTAAATTCAAGGAAACATCTAGCAATAGGGAAAACAAAACACAGCAATTATTGCAAGAGTACGAACAAGAGCACAGTTTTTCATCGAAAGACTTGGATCACTGAATACATTTTATCCCATGAACACCAAGCAGTTAGGTATGGTTTAAATAGAACAAAGTCACAGAAACAGTCCGAGATTTGGGAAACATGCCCGATACTTGAACTCAGTCTAGACAACCTCATCTTGAAAAACAGTTTTTCTGGCTGAGCAGCCATGGCTTCTTCCAACAGCAGAAAGTTTACACTAGAATTTAAAGACTGGGTTACAGTGGCCAAACGTTTCCCAGAAACCTCGAAGCATACATCTCTCGTGCAGCCTGGCCCCCAGGCAGACGCAGGGACAACCCAGGAATCAAGAGCTCTGTCAACCCGCCCCAGGAGGTGGTGAGGGGATTCAGTGACTTGTCCCTGGCCACCGCAGTGCGGACTGTTGGTCTTTTCCAAGGGCACGTAACCTCCCTATCAAATAGCCTTAAACAGCATTCCAAACTTTGCAAATATCCCAACTGCTGGTCATGAAGACTTCAATCTGCATGAGCCACACCATGGCAGGACGGCTTCCTGCTTAGGAAAATAAACAGAGATTGGGACACTTCCATCCGTAGCTGCCTTTAATGAAGGGGCGCAGAGGCCAGGAGCAACCCATCTGCCTCCGAGCCGGAGTGCCGCTCCGTGGCCGTGCCGCTGTATATTTGCTAGCTGTAGCCAATCCTGCACTGCAGGATCCGAGTTTCTTTTACTGGTCCAACCGGCACAGGTGAAAGCCATGCAGCTACCAGCTCGGTCTGCTCAGCACCACGACTGGTTTGCAGTATCCTCCTAACAGCTGGCATGTCATGCTCTTCAAGAAACAAGTATTTTACTACAGTTCCTAAGCCTCAGCCTACTCAGACAAGCAAAGCAGTTCACATCTTGAGATGCAGTAATAACCATGCGCTGCTTTGCGAGCCGATTCAGAAGAACCAGGTCCAAGGAGCTTAAAGAGACTCTTCAAAAAAACCAGCTACACCTAAGTCAGATCTTTTATTTATAAGCCTTTGTTTACTCACTGCGTTTTTTTTAAGAAGTAGCAACTACTCATCTGCCACACAGCTGAAGTTGCAAGAGGGATTTTAAAATTAAAAGTCAGGACTTAACTACCTTGCTGCTATGTTCGACATTAGCTGAGATCAAGCCAAAGAACAAACCAGCAAAAGCCACCACTGGATACAGGAAGAAAAAAACAAAAAAACAACTCTGCCCCCCAACCCCTCATTACTTGAGCATAGTATATACTTAATAGTGTCGATGTTCGCTATAGGTAAAGCTGTATAGTTGAGAGCATGCTGCTGATGCTCAAATTTTGCTGACTCGGGCATTCAGATTCTCCAAGTTGGTTCATCATTAACAAAACCAGTTAAAGGATTTCTCCGTTTTATAGTATATACTGCACTGCATCCTCAGCCTGTCCTGGTTTCTGCAAAGCTCTCTCCCTTCAAAGTACTTCTACTCGGTATCGCCAATTTGCAAGCACTGGCCAGAGGGGAAGATCGTATCATACCTCAGACCTACATCAGAACAAGCAAAAGCACATTTTACCCAGGGCCATTCACACAACGGAGAAGCAAGCTTGTAATTGCATCCGAATGGATGAAGCACAGATTTGACACATGGTTCTTTACCTAAGGGAAGAAAAGCGACAGGCTATTTAGGCTTAACAGAAACAGAACATAAGCAATGGAATAAGAGGACTCCTGTTGCTGCATAAAATCTTTGTATCCCTTTAAAAAGTGGGGACGAGGTTGGAATGGGCAGTATGATAAGAACATGGAAACACCTCGGTTTCATCTCAGTGAAGATGTTTTAAGGCAAGAGATACTACGAAAGGAAAGGAAATCTGGCAGCAGAAATTATTTCAAGACTCATGTCTTGATACAGTCTTGCTGAACTCCAGCTCAATATCCCTGTCCTACTTCGAGGCTCTGGGTCGGGTGACTACCATGTAATCCAAGAGACTACCACTGCCCTGGCTGTGCTGCCTACCATCGCTCCGGGCTTTGGGAGCACCACGCAGGAGTTCAAAGCATCAGGACTCCTGACACCTACAAAGCCACGTTTCCAGCGTTTCTCTGTACTACAAGAGTTCCCCCATAAGCAAGTGTCCCCCGAAGCTTGCAGGAAAGGCTTGCTCTAGGGATCTGACCACTGCAGCACAAAAGCTGCTCACGAGGATATCTCAGTTTCCATAACCAACCAATTTAGAGGTGAATTTTTGAATTGTGCTAATACATTCGACTCAAGGTACACTCCCACATTAAGTACATTATTATATTTTATACCAAGAAGATACCATGCCTGAGCGTAACAGAGCACTGCCAAGCGCCTGTCTGGGAGCAGTTAGGTGCTCACGTAGCGACTGCCGCTCGCTCGGGCGCGTAGCCTCGCCATCCCCTGCTCCGCAACGCAGCCGGGTCTGCGATCACAACGCTTGCTCACGCGACCGCGCCGGAGCAAGGCAGGCCGAGGCAGAGATCCCCGTGTCGACGGACCTGCGTCCTAACCAGCAAGCACGGAGGAGGAGAAAGGAGGGAGGGCAAAACGATCAGCCTACTGAAGCTTTCACCTTATTTCTAGAAAGGTTTTTAGATCAAAGGGGCAAAGAAAATCTCATCCTAAACCCCATATAAAAGCTGTCTGTTCTCAGTGGGAACTCTTAAGATCCACAGCAATTCTTATGCACTACATTAGCCTAGCTGCAAGATAACCCACCCTTCGAAACCAAGGGAGACTAAGACCGCATAAAATGGATGTCCGTACACACACAGAAGGTTTTTTGTACTGGACGTTAGTACAACCAAGTTTTAATGCTGAAGACAGACCAAAAACTTTTCCACACATCACTGAACCCAACCCACCACAGTGCCAGTGCCCATTATCGGTGTTATTTAAATTGATGCAGTCAAGAGAAGTGTATGTGTAATGTGCTGGTATATCTGCAAGAAGTGGGATATTTAACTCCTATAAACTCCTCCCAAATCTTTGCAGTGGGTAGGTATCTTTGGTTAAAGAGTTAACCTGTTATTACATCTTTTTCTACATAACTAACTAGACCAGAAAGTTCTCCAGTTCTTGATTTTACTCCTTTTTCTTCAGCTCTTTAATAGAAGAGGAGGGAAACCATAGGAAGAGAATCCTAAAACAAGGCCGCACAAGAGCAAGACAAAAGGCTATAATAATTGAAAACAGCTTAGGAGGAAAGCAAGGAGAACCTCAACTCTTACGCCTTTGTGATTAGTGTACAGTTACAAAAAAAATAAGGGTAAGGGTGTTACTTGGGGGAGCAGTTAGAAGTTGGAGATCCCTCCTAAGCTAAGGTTGAATCTTCATATACATAATTTCATCTAGATTCTTTCTAAAAAGATACAAATTAGATTTATGCTTCCTTCTGTTCTTCATTTTCCTACATCTTTTCATCCCACCCAGAGTATGGGAATTAACTAAGCACTCCACTGCTCCGCCTCTTCCCAGGTCCACCTGCTTTCAGCCCCAACTGCTCAGCAAATCAGTGAAAAAGAGATCTGGTAAGTGGAGATGTCCATTTAGGAAAGTTCGGCCATCATGCAGCCACTAAAGCTCTGCTCTCGTGACACTTCAAACATGCCACATAACAGCCCAAACAGCACCGAGCTGGCAGGAATCGGGCAATTCTTTCCAGTGAAACGCTGGAATACATCACCTGCCTCTATATCCCTGAACATTACTGCTAATAGATCTGCCTCAAACATTGATCCCTCTGTGACTGTCACCTCCGTCCCCCTCCCCTGGAGCAAGGAGATCTTGCTTTGGCTGAAAACACTTCAGCGTGCTGGCAACAGCTCTGGGCTCTGTACCAGACCACAGACAGGCACAGGAAGATGCATCTTTTTGCCCTCCCAACACTGCTGGTTATCCCCTTGGGAGCCCCTAACGCTCTGCTCTTCTACCTGCTTTGGGCCCTATTCCCATCCCTGTAGCCACAGGCCTTGGGTTTCTTGCAGGCTCTCTTGAGCAGATCAGAAAGATGGTGTTACTACTGTATACAAGCTCGTCAAACATCCCCGTGAAGACTATGTGCCTTTACAGCCCAAAGAGCTGCTATTACTCCTCTGCCTGACACATACCATATTTCATGGCTTAGTTCATTCGAACCATGAGCGCAGCTGCAGACAACGCAACAGCATTTGTTAGTAATCTCACCAGGGTGCCTGAAGGGAGGCAAAAGGGGGGAGAAAATTGCAACATTTCAAGGTACACAGCCCATTTATATCCGTATTACCTCTTCCCTTTAGAAGGGAAAGCTCAACACAACCAGACAACATCTAGCGATGTCCAAGGGGGAAGTCTGGCCAAACGTGATGCATCGGCCAATGTTTACACCTGTGTCCTTGTGGTGCATCATTTGCCAAAGGTTCTGGCAAGTAGCTACATTCCCATTTCAGTATTTTCATTATTATTTCCAACAGTTCAAGTAAAACCTTCTAAAACAGTTATCTATATCACCCAAATCCACATAAATCTTCAAAGCTCCAGCAGAGGACCACAGTACCACGATTTCACCGTCAAGGCACGAGAAGCTTGCCAGAGAGTTTTGATGCCAACTACCCATTCGCTCTTCTCCAACACCACTGGACTGCAATTAGGCTAAACCAGATGCAGAAGCCACCTGTGATTCCTAATTACCTGTTACCTGTTTCACTTTCCAAAACCTTTAATTCTACAAAGAACAGAACTGTCTAATCTAGGAATCTGACCTTCACCTGCCAGCACGAACAGCGGAGCAGAAAAAGCAACTCTGACAAAGCCGCTTCAGTCTCATCTGTCAGCAAATTTTCCCTTGCGTCTTTTCATAGCCTCAGCGCCTTGCCTAGCTATTTGGGCTTCTTCAAATGATTTTCTTCATTAGGCTCAGTTTTCAACACTCTTGCACATGAAAAATATTTACAGTTCTCATTAGGATCTGACATTTTACTGAGCAAACATTAATACGGGCGTTATTAGTTCTTCTGAAATTAAGTTTCATGGAGACAGTATGTCCATTTTTTCCCAAAGTACCATACAACCAAGTTACCTGCATATCTCCATTGCATTTCTCTCTTTCCATCTTTAAATACCAAAATGAAAAAGCTAATTGCAGACTAAAATATACTCTTAGAAACTACAAGCCTAGAAACAAAGCTTCTGAAGACTTTACTACTGTGTTTTTTCCAGCAGATTACAGCAGGACTAAGCTCCTTCCAGCTACTTTCCACTCCAAGCCTTTGGGAAATTTAGCAACTGTTGAACAAAACCCAGCGTTCGGTGCTGACTACTAGATGAAGAAGGATGAGCATTATGACAAGGAATCTGCTCCGTTTATCACATGAAATGAATAAGCATTTTCATCTATATGTACTAAGGTTTAAGACTAGCTAAGAGCTTCAGACTGTTCTCAATGCATCAAATTAGCATGCACCTCACTGAAAGGCAGCCACACCACCGGCAAGCAGGATCCTTAGAGGGCTGCAATGAATCATTCATGACTGCAGGAGCTAAACCCTTGCTAAGCGTATAAAAATACACTCCCTCCTCCAGACCTGTCCAGCATGAACGACTCTTACTGGGTTATACTGTTAAGTGTTTTTTCCCTTTATAACTCATCCTTTGACAGAAATAAGATTTAGCCATAATTTTCAATTTAAGTAGGCTCTAAGTGATTGTTCAGAGTAAACTTGGCATGAAATACTGCGATAGTTATTTGAGCAAATATTCAAAATTAAGACAAAAGCCTCATGGCAACTTGTGTTTGACTACAACTCTCTCTCTCTCTCTTTTTTTTTTTTTTTTTTTTTTTTTAAAGTGATCGATCAAGATTTAAGGGAGTAATAGTCTCCAAGATATGAAAGAAAGTATCAATCCATGAATGTTTTCAGCAAGCTTTGGTAAAAATGCACTTCTAAATTCTTGCTACTGGTTATTCATTTGTATAAAGGAGAGATTAAAATCGCCCATTCTAATGCTCTGAGTATAATCATCTCTTGTAACTCTGGGCTTCTTCCTGGTACTTCTTGGAAACAGCATTTAAACTCCATAAAAGCCATGGAATCCACAGCAGCTTGAAAAGTTATTAGCTCAGTCTGCTGTATGCTCCGAGTGGCCTATTCTGTTACATCTTAATCCTATATCTGACATGGATTTCTTACCTCTTAGTCACTTTTTTCTAGAAGGAGAATTCCAATTCCAGCTACAGAATTTGGAAATAGCAGCAACTTTCCTTACACACTACTGCAGTAAGAAATATTCTTTATGCAAATGTTTTACAGAGGGAAACAGGTCAGCTATAAAAAACACAACCTGCATGTGAAATTCCTTTTCAGTCAGTCGCTAGAAAAGAGCGTATTAGGCAGAGGCAGCATGCAAAACACTGCTTCATTCTGGCAGTAATGAGAGGAGCGAGGAGAGGGACTGAGAGGACTTGACCTACATTGCAGTATCTTTTCTACTCATCCAATTAGCTAAATGCTATTCAAAGTTTTAATCAGAAATGAGGTCAAGAAGGAATGGGCAACACTGTTACTAGAAACCAAGTGCCATTAAATACACTGTTGCATCTAATCATTTTGCACAGCATTTCAGGCTGCAGTGTGTCACGCCGCTTTTGAATGCGTTTGACTAAGCAGCGAGGAGACACAAGATTCCAGGGAATCGGGTTTTAGCTCAAGGGCTCAGTTAGGCAATTGCAAAACTGAGCTCAACCTGAACTTAGAAGACAGCACGCTACGCTGCGGTAGCAGTTTCACAGAAGCTCATTACTTGTTTCCACTAAAAAACGTCACCGAAGACGCAAGGCAGAACAAGAATACGGGTATAAGATATATAACATTGCTACTCAGTAGCGATAGGAACCTGGCTCCAAAATTGTCTATATTTGTGAACATTTCATTTCAAGCATACAGCCACCTAGAAACTGAAGTATTGCTTCAAATAAGTCATTTTAATTTTAGTGGAAAGCTTCTCCCACGGAAAGACAATGCGCACTTCGCTTTCATGACCGTCCTGAAGACCGCCACACGGCCCCTCCAAAATTCCCACAGAGTTGCTTACTAAGCTTGGTTTTAAGTAAAGAAAGAACAGTTTGAAAGGAGCTTGACAGGACTATGCCAGCTTCAAACACTGGGACAGGTTTGATGTCTGGGATAGATATCTGGGGGTGAAACCAAGTCACCATCTCTACAAAACAACTTAAAACTTTGCGACTTAGAGTTTACATACCTGGATTTAGAGAACAGCAAACAAATGGAAACTTAGGAAGCATGGGATTGAATGCAACATCTTCAGGCAATAACGCGTACAGGAGAGGAAAGGGGATGGAAATCTGTCAGTGGGGATTAACAGACTAACACCTACAGAAAGAGATCCTCCAAATTCTCTCTGTGCTTGAGAGGGCTGAGAAGTTATGCAGAAGTAATCTAAAAGTGACATCAGAAGACAGCAATTCCTATGGAAGAGAAGAGACTTGCTGAAACACAAGCAGCTAGGAAATGATCTCCCGCTGTCACCTCCACAGACCTAAAACCCACAGAAAAAGAGCTAAAAGCTTCTATATACGCATTTCTTAGAGAAAGCTCTGGCTTTATGGCTTTCCACTATTATGGTGCCCATTCAATGGCTTTTGGGAAAAGCTGGTGTTTAACATCCTGCAACTCCCATTTCACGTCCTTAAGACTACTTTATGTCTAACACTACTACCCTTCTGCCGCTGGCTCGGGCTGGTACACCAGCCCATTACCTTCTTCTGCTTAAGTCTTCTAAATCCTTTTTAACCAGCTGTTTGCTTTCTTACAAGGCTCTAATGATAGATAACATGTAAATGAAAACTGGAAAATGCATAGGTTAGTCACTAACACACGCTCAAACCAAAAATCTAAGTTCAGAAGTCACAGTACCTGCAGTTTTGTGTTACGGTCTGTTCTCAATCCCACGAGTTAGGACTGCGAAGACCTCCTGAGCCGCACCTGGCTGTTCCTCCTGGCCATCCTGCACAACTCAAACCTTCAGAATTTGGATGTAAAACACTACAAAGTTGCCCTTTTTACATGTATAAGCCTTATAATATATAGATGGACCTAAGTTCCCAGTAAGTATTTGCTGGAAACAAAATTAAATATTTGGGTTTTCATAGTGGTGCCTAAGTTTAGTTAGTGAAACAAGAGCTTGCGACAGGCAGCAAGGCTCTCCCCCTACACACCAGTGGTTCCTAACAGGAAAATAAACCACCACGGCAATCGGAGAGCAAACACCAAACCGTTCACAGTCCCAGGAGCGTGTGTATGGCAGTCCCACAAGGGAGTCTCAAAAATAAGCCATCTTCAGAAAGCCACCGTGTACAGGACAGGGAGCTAAACTGAAGCTAGCTCTTACTTCAGCCAGGCACCATACCAGGCCTACTGGGAGGATTTTTCAGAATTTATATATGAAAACATATATGTGTTAAAAACAGTGTGACCAACTACCAGACTCACACAAGTTATTTTACTTTACTGAGTGCAAAGAAAATACATTTGTCTCAAGTGACTGAACGTACTGTTAAAATGCCAGACTTCTGCGAGCTGATGAAGTGTCCATGCTGCTGCTGAAAGATGGGCCTGAACCTTCATCACATCCCCTTCCTTCAGCAGCATCCCATCACACCTCCCATCCCGCAGCAGCAGCTTCAACAGTTTGCAAACCTGTCTTCGGCTTGCAAATATCACACAGGAGTCGTAGGAAGTCGGTAATTGCATCCCTCATGGGGCCAGTCTAGAATCCTAGCGACAGGATTCCTCCCATCCTTCTCTTATAAAGCAAGGACACAGTCCAAAAAGGAAAATTTATGTATCATTCATGAAAGCACGTGTTATAGACAAAATATAAGAAAGTGGCATAACGTAACGTTGTGGATTTGTTAGCGTTTATGTGGAACACTACACTTCCCTTACGGTTCTAGCATTCAATGCAACAGGGTTTGAATCTGGGATCACTATTCAATATCTTATGCGCAAATTTGCAGGCTGTTTATATACATCCAAAAAGCAGCTGCACTTTTTTTTTTCCCATCACACACTAGACTATAGGTGCTTGTGGTGCCATGTGCATAGGTGCCATGGAGTCAACATGTTCACTTCAAGGATGATCTGGAAAGACCAACTCGATTTGCACTGCTTCAGCCCTCCCATTTCAAGAAGACCAGACAGCAGCCTTTTAGTAACATCGCTGGCAAAAGCCAAGATACAGTATTTGCCGGAGACTTTATAAATGCCTCTTCAAGCAAAAATTGTCTTTAGTCACGATTGCCATTACATTAACAATACTTCAGGTGGCTTAAATGCATAAGCTTAGCTGAAGTCACCATAACAAGTGACAGTCAAGTAATATTTATTACTAACAACAAGAAAAATCTTACCTGAAACACCACTTTGAAATTTCCCTTGGTGCTAATAATTAAGCTTGAGATACTTCTCGTCACCTGACTTTTAAACCATGCTGCTTGGATTCTGAAATTTGTCCTCCAGTACTAGAAATCAGGATAGGATTACCTATCACTTTTCTGAAGTATAGTAAAACAGTTATTGTCTTTTATCATCTTTTGTCCTTGCTGAAAAAAAGGTTCTCTTACCCATTTCAGCTTCCACATTAGTCAGAGCGCTGAAGCCAAGGTGCCGCGGGAGGTTCGAGGCCTTCTGGCCTCAAGTCAGAGCTCACGCTAGCTCACAACTTGCACTTGCGTTTGAACGTTACCATGAGAGAAGTGTCGAGCACTGATGATATCTTAACGCTGCCCAGCAGAAAACCTCGGTGGCTGCTCTGAAGTCACTGCTCAGACACGTCCATCCCACCCCACCGCCTCCGCTCTGTGCCCTTCTGCCCGGCTCGGTCACCCCACGTGGGACGCAGGGCTGCCGACCTACGACGGCTTGAGCACCGCTTTGTTCCTTAAGTGCTTTAAGCGAGGCTTTCCTAGGCACTCCACCCGTTTTGCCACGGGTAGATGAGGTGAACGAGAAGTGCTCCTCACCGAGTGTTGCGATGTCAGAGTTCAGCAGCGCTCTCTGAACCGGGTAGGAGACGGGGTAAAAGCCGCGAGAAGCGCTACGTCACGCGGCAGGCGCTCCCAAGTCTCACAAAACATGAACATAGGGTTTCTGTAAATCACCAAATTAAATGATGTTTTATACAGAGAAATTATATATCTCCTACTTCTCCACTCTGAGTTCTCACATGAGTAGCACATAAATACCTACACTTTCCACATGTGCTGACACAAGACAATTTTCAGCCTTTTTTTTCCCACCCCACCACTTGGTGGGGAACGAGTGGACAACCCTGCGCCTTACGTTTCCTTTTCAGATGTACTTTTTAGGGGATGACAAAACGCAGCAGGAGGTATACAAGACTTGGGGCAACCTCTCACTTCTATGTAACAGATGGGTAAGACAGCTGTAGTCAAGGGTCTTAGTCCAAAAGTTTTTTTAATGACCAGTTCTTACCAACTGGAGACCTAGCCAGCTCTAGAGCATTATTTGGTCTCGGCATGAGAATCCATCAGCATTTACAATTTGACAGCATCTCACATGGTTGTTTCATGAGTAACCTGATAGGTATCTTCAGGACATGCAGAAGTAACTACCAAAACCGGACAGAAACAAAGACCAACCAGAATTGTACAGAACTGTCAACGCACAGGAAACCCCAGCTTTGGCCATGCTACCTCCCTTTCGGCCTCCAGTACAGCATCAGTTATACAGTAGCCTTCCGCCATGCTTTCTCAGGCATCTTAGCCTCCAGCTTTTTAAATATCCACGAAACAAGAAGATAGAAGTATGATCCTGAAAGTTAGGGCTAACTAGAGCAATCGGATTTCCACATTCAAGTAACCATGAAAGCTATAGGTAAATGGCTTGAACCAGGCAGTTCTTCTGGAGGATATTATTTTTCCACATTCCTTCCCCTACAGCAAAGAGGAAACCTTAATGCTCGTTCTTTCCTTTCAGCACTGGAAAACATTCAGTGGTATAGAGCTCTAAAGCAGACATTAAGTCAAAGATAGCCAGGAAGCTTCAGCAGCCTGAAACATCAAAAGAAAAGGCATTTGATTTACATTAGCTGCTTGCTTAAGAAAAGTATAACATTTGCAAAGAACCATGTAAATAAAAATAGTCTATTAGTGGAGTTAAGTGCTCATCCACAACTCAAAGCTTTGTCAGAGAGATGCCACTTTGTTGCAAAACTTGCAAAATTTCCATTTCCATACCAAAAAGCTGAAAGCCTCCGGCTCCAGTAAGGTACGGTACTCCCCTGCTCAGTTTCAGCATAAGGAGAGTATGGAAAACCATTTTGGAAACATCTCTGCAGAGGTGCTCCAAGATTGAAGACAGCTGTCGATAACACAGCGGCATTGTAAAAGCATCTTCTCCCATAGCTTTCAGGCTGTTCGTTAACTGTATGTCTTGAAGAAAGAAGGGCCAAATGCAAAGTTTTTTTAAAACACTTCAGCTAGTTTTCCAAAACATATGTTTATTTAGTGAAAGAAAATATACCCAAGTTCAAGCATGAGTAAGATCTTCCCAATCAAGGATAAACCCATTAGTGCAATTCTGACGTGAGCCACTCTCGTTATTTCCTCAGCAAATCTGGTGTCCAGCCTTCCAACAAGAGCCTCAGTTTGCAAGTTCAGATGGAAACAGCTCCCTGAACGCTCTGCTAGGAGCCGAGCAAACAGATCCTGGAGACCTGCAGCTGCCTCCAAGTTTTACACCAAAGAGACTTTACAAGTGCTTGCATGTGAATACTTTAAAACAGAGATTATCTAGCTCAGTGAGGCTTTAATCTTAGCTGAAACTTTAAACCACACCGTTCTAAATGAAAGCAGCAGCTTTTCACATAACCTGCACCTAAACATTTTCATGTTTTCCTGTATATTAACCATTGAAAAGTAAGTCAAGTGATGTTACGGTAGTACCACAAAAGAAACACTGACTTGTTCATGACAGTAAGAAGAGGATCAAATCTTCAACTGGGGGGCTGAGATGAGAATTGAATTAATTCCAGCTGATACACTGAAGGGAAAAACTTAAAATGGCACAATCTGTCCTTTCCTATGACAAACAACATAAGAAGGTATTTGCTTACCCTCTGCCACCACAAAAGCGATAGCCACATTACATAAAGATAAAATAAGCTTCAATTTCAGTATTTCCAGAAGTAAACTCTTCTTTAATAAGCAAGTACATAAGAAAGCAGAACTCCATCTATTACTGCAAATACCTTTAAAGGAGGAAGGACTGCTACAGGTACTCCCTTCAACAGCACAGTCTTACAGTGGATTTTTAAGAAAGAAATGCTGAGGATGGATGCAAATTAAATATTGGTAATCAAAATGGGCATAATACATATCACAGCACCTTTCAACATACCTGTACCGTCAGACGCGGGGGGACACCTGTACCTTGGAACAGACACCAACGGGAACGGGCCAGATGTTCAGCTCATCGCCCCAACCAGAACATGTACACGTGCCATCTTCCTGAAGCGTTCGCTGCCTGCCAGCTTTGCTAGCAAGGGATAACACTTCAGAGTGGCTTCATGCTTGCAACATTCTTATTCAATGAACAAGTGACAGGCCACTACTTTGTTTTCAATACGGCTCTGCTGAAGCAACTGCAAGAGCCCCAGCTGCCAAGAGCACTAGCCTCCTGGAGCTTTTGAGCAGCCACAAATCCCAAAAATGCTCAGTTTGTGCATCATGTGCCAGAAAACACAAAAAAAGAGAGAGCAGATGAGCTCTGTTGATCCCAAGGGATGACAGCGTGGGACAGAGCAGAGATGGAGCTCAAAAAAGCTTGTGAAGAGCAAAACTGCAAGCCATAAGAGGTAATGTTTATCACTGTGTCTTATGAGAGGCTTAAGAGGGAGCTCAAGTCTCCCCACATGGGAAATGGGAGGGGGGGCACCTTTTCCAAGCAGAATGCCGGCTGCAGGACTTGTCAGAAAAAGAGTGGGGAAATGAAGAAGAGATCTTATCCCAAGAAGATTGTATCCAGCATCCTGCAAGACATTAAGTTCACTCAAACTCCAGTATAGCCAGCACAGTTATTGAAGAAAAGACAGCATCTAATGTGTATAGCACCATTAATGACAGTTTTAGGACAATGTGTAGTTACCAGCAACAGCATTTAACTATTTTGTGCTCTTGAAAATAAAGTTTTATTCTGGAAATTCAGCTCCTGCCAAACAAAAGTTGCATCATGGAAATGGATGCTGTAGGACTCCTGGGTTGGAACTTGCCAATGGTCATATCAGCTCGTCCTGCAGTGAGCAAAACCACCACTTAAATGAGGATTCCTTTGGATGTTCCTACACAGAGCTACCGTAGAATTACATAAAACCAGAATACAGTCCATCTGCGAGGCAAAGGTTATGCTTACTTCATAGCGTTACATATGGCAGGTACAGCTGCCAAACTGAAGCTCTCTCAGGCTCTCCGGTTCTTTCAGTTAAACTTCAACTGAAGATAAAAGCATACTGCAACCACCAGAGAGCTGGCAAACAGATCTTAATCCTGCTGCTACTCAACTGCGTGACAGCTTTTACACATGCCATTACATAAATGCCAGACACAAGATTCTCATTTAAGCAGGTAAGCGTTTATACAAGCCAAAGGTCAGATAACCTACCTGTCTGAATAATTTCCTACACTTTTTTTGAGGCTGCAGAGTTTACAGGTATATACATGGTTTCAGCTAGGCAAATAAGAAATTCTGACTAACGTGAGAAGGATCAGGAAGTTAATCATGCAGGTTTGTAGTCGCACCATCCACTAAAGAGCTAAACACCTAACTGGCACAAAATTAGGTTCTATTTCAGTAGCAAAATACACCCAGGTCCTAAACAATCGCCTTAAGAGAGCTGTCGTGTCCCCTAACAGGACAACGTGATGAGATCACAGTTATATTACTGCATTCAAACGCATTATACCACGGCTACCATATACAACACTTGGAAATACTTCTGCACGAGAACAGCAATCCAAATCGCATTTAGTAACCCAAAACATGATTTGCTCTAAAAGTAAAGTAAGAAGAATTAAATTGTCTGTAGGTGGTTAAGTCTTACCTGCAGTCACCAAATCCTAAATTTTTTATATATTAGAATTCTAACCATTAAAATACAGACCTTCAGTACACATCTGAAACCCAAAGTATCGCCAGAAAACAGGATTAAAATCTCATTTCTATTGACCGCTCCCTCTGATTTGGTATCATCCATGAACTTGCTGACTGCATATACTGTGTCACTGTCCAAACAATACATAAAGGTGTTAAACAATATCAGCCTCAATCTCCAAACCTGAGGAACGCAGCTGCCAGTTGAATTGTGTAGCTGATCATAACCGTTTGTGCCTGGTTGTCCAGCTATTTTTCCATCAACCTTATAGCTTGCTCATGTAGCTGATATCTCACCAGTTTGGTTATATGGATACTAGAGCAAATCATGCCAAAAGCCTGGCTAAAGTCAAGGTAAACAACATCCACTTTTCTCTCCTCAACCACAGAACCAGTCAGCTCATCAGGTTGTTCAGTTTAGGCACAATTTGCTCTTGGCAAATCCATACTGGCTGATCCCAGTTACATTTTTCTCCTTCACATGGCTAGAAGTAGCTTCAAGGAGCACTTGCTCCATAACCTTCCCAGGGACTGAGGTAAGGACGACCAGCCTCTATGTCCCCAGATCCTCCTTGCCCTTCCTGAAGATGGGCAGGAAATTTGCTCTCTTTCAGCCATCAGGGACTTTCCCCACTCACCTCAGCCTTTAAAGGCAATAAAGGATCACCTTGCAGTGAGGTTGGCCAGGAGTTCCTCAGCACTGCAAGGGAATCTTCTGTGCACAGGGGGAAAAGAAAGGAACATCTCTAGTGGCTTGAAATTGGCCTAAATACTTAGCACTAATCTGTATATAACAGGGCCATTCTGGGGTTGGATCGATCCTCTCCGATTATCCAGCATCCTGCCTTCAACGCTGAAGAAAAGCGGATTCCGAGGTGAGAATACAGGAGCAGAACAAGCACGAAATTGTACTTTCCAGGATGCTCTCCTATTCTGCAATAGTATGCTGTTAGGGACTTCGGGAAAGAGGTGGAGTTTCCAGATATTCAAGTCACCTGAAAAAGATTTCTAAAAGCCTTTAACATCCGTAACACCCTGTAGAAGGAAGTTCCACAGTTTACACCTCCTCCTGTGTTGTTTAAACACGAAGGTAGCAGGTGGTATGTGACACTCCTTGGCTTTTGCACTGGAATACTGTAAGTTTTTTTTTTTTTAAACTTGATCTTATTGCCACAGGGATCAAGAGACAAGCTCACATTTAGCCCTCTGAATTTTCTTATCCACTCAACTCTACCCACAATCGTGTTTCTCTTCTTGTGTATAAAGAACAAGGAGCTTCATGGTACCAGGAGAAGGTAAAAGCAGTAAGCACAACGACTTATCCAATTTCTCACATTTGAAAGGCCACCACTAATAACAGTGAAAGTTTATTTTCAATATATCCCAATAAAGCTGCCTCATTCTGGAGGAAGTGAATTCAGATCAGACCTTTTAAGGTGGCTCCACAGGTGGTAGCAGCACTGACATTTTAGAGAGACAGGCAGAATTACACAAATTGGCTCGACTGTTCCTGGCTCCCTAAACCTTCACTCCAACAGTCCAATCAGACTAACCACATACTTGCGGAACTTGACAACCATATAAAAAAGACGGATAGGTCAAGTATCAGCATCTTTTTATTAATAATGGCGTGCTTTAACATGCATTGTAAGCAACAGATGCACATGCAGAATTGACTCTTAAAGCCACAGTATAACCTTAAGTACTGGCATATTTGGGCAGTAACACCCACCTGTTAAGTCAACATTATTGTTTTGGCTTGGATCAAGAGAGAGCTCGTGATGTGAATCTCCCAAATTTCTCCACTTACTCTGCTTGAGCTCACTTTCCACAGGAGCAAGTATAAAAAGCAGATTCCTTTTGGATGAAATTAGAAGCGCACCTTTCAGTTTAAAGTGCATCCAATATGCAAGTCATTAGTAAAAGTTCACCTCCCCGCCCCTCCCCAGACCAGACCTCAGGAAGCCTCACTAATGACATCTCCAGGAAAATATGCTGCTTCTTGAAGCCGAGGGGAAAGAAAAAGAAAGAAAAAGGCTTGCGGGACTGTAAGGCATTTTTGAGGAAATTTGCCACTGGTTCCATCACCCCAGACGAGCCTCCCGCTATTTTAGTAGCGTTACTTGACTCTGATTTTGCACAGAAGTGTTTAGAGTTCCTGTATTTGCTAACTCAGGACAGAGGGTCCCAGGCAGAAGAGCGACAAGGACACAGCACTTATTCTACTGACACACAAAACAAGGCAGACGCTTTCCCGAATTTCTGATTCCGAGTTTTCCATCCCAGGTACCAGGTGTATCAGCCCTCACGCCTGCCAGCTGGTGGGGGCTGCCCTGCAGGGACAGGTATCCTGCACTGCCTCTGCCAGCCAGGGCAAGCACGACTGCACTCTGCAGCAGCTGGTACGCGTTTCCCTATGAACTCGCAGGGAATTTGAAGCCTTAAGTCGTTAAAGTCCCAAGCAGGAACACACACTTTGACCCGGAAATTAATTTTTGAGATGACAGACACAGATTTGGATTATCTTGGTTGGAAGAATGACAGATTCTGCAGTCTCATAGCTCCGCTAGAGCAAATAAGTGCGTTGTTCTTCCATCTCAACCTTTCCAAATTCTTTCGCCAATTTTTTTTTTTTTAAATCTCCATTTGGGAAAAATTTTTGATTCCCAAGAGGTGTTTAGAGTAACTTTCAGCTCACTAAGAGTTTTAGCATCCAAAAGACTTCACAGCAGAGGATACGAGCCACACTGGATCAAAACACAGTTTGTATTTGCAAAGCAATTGCTGACTGTGCAGGAAGGTCCTTAAAAAAAATAAAAGGCTTGAAAAAATTCAGGAAGAACACAACCAAGTGCTACGGTCCACAAGAGATAACCATGACTAAGTAGTGAAGAAAACTGCAATTCTCTGTTAGCCTCCGACAAAGTGAACAGGCTTTTGTTCTGCCTTGTGCAGACACGAGTCTAGGTCTATAGAAATATTGCCCTGGTATCTCCCTAGCCAGCAGAGTCACGAATGAAGCATGTGGCAGAATGATGCAACGTAGATGGCTTGGACACTGGGCCAGTGGCTTTCAACTGCTCAGTACCCCCGCAGAAGTCTCTGCAAAATCTTTTGACAGATGTAACCGAATTAAGCCACAGCTTCTGGTCCTCAGTCTTCTGTGAAACACATCTTGTACCCAGACATAGATTTAAGATGTCAAAGTAAGCTATGATTACCCATAGGGACATTCTAAAAATATATATATTTTTTATATATATATATATATATATATATATATATATATATATATATATATATATATAT
>PTFA01000351.1:375484-421260 GCA_003342895.1 Casuarius casuarius
CCCGGTTCCCCTCCCCCACGGCCACCAACCGCCATCAGCTCCCCTCCCCCACGGCCACCAACTGCCATCGGCCACAGTCACCGACCCCCACTTTGCACCCACCCTTTGCCCCCACAGTCGTTTGCTGTCACCCTCCAGCCCCTGCTCCCCCATACTTGCACACTTAGTGACTGTGGCACCGTGACCACCGGCTTCCCCCCTGCCTGCGGTGTCACCAACCTCCACCCACTTCCCACCGCCACCAACAGCCACCGAGTGGCAACCCGCTCCCTTCCTCCCGCCAACCACTGCCCAACGCCCACCTCCACCCTCCTCCCTAGAGTCAGCAAGTGCCAACACTGAGACCGTCCCTTCTTCCAGCAGCCAGCACCCAACGATTGCCTGCGCTGGTCCCCGCCAGCTGCCACCCACTACCTTCTCCCCTCTTCATGGCCACCGAATGCCAATAAGGGCCACTCACTACCCTCCATTGCCGCTCACTGACCACTCGGTCCCTCTCCCTTTGTGCCCCATTGCCTGATGACTGGCCACCRTCTCCCCACAGCTGCTGCCACAGGGCTATGGACAGCTCTTAAGTGCTGCCAACCACATCCTGACTCCTGCCCGTTTCCCTTCCAGCTGCCACCGAGGGTCACCTTCTCTCCACCTGTTGATGCTAATGACCTGCCAGTGCTTTATCACTGTTTTTCCTTCTCTGTTGCACACTACTACTCATTTCCCTTCCCCCTGCTGCTGCTAACCGCTACCTAACCATGCGCTTCCTTTCCCTCCGGTGCTACCAAGCGTCTCCCCACAACTAACCACGTGCCTCCCACTCAGTGCAGACAGCCACCACTTAATTACCATCCGTGTCTTTCCCCAGTGCCACTAACTACAGTCCAAACAACCTTCCCTCTGCTCTGATATCAGCCTCCCCCCACACCTCTCCACTCACGTGGCAATTAACCACCAGCCGAGGTACCATCTTCCTCTCACTGTCAGCTCTACCAACAAGGCCATAGACACTTCCATGCACCTGGCTACTATTGCTGCTATCTACCATGGAGTAATAGCTCCCTTTGCTCCCTCCTGCAGCCTCCTCCTGTAATGCAGCCAGCTGCCATCGCAACTAACCTCCTACCACCATCACTGCTATTACCCACACCATCCGCATACTGCCACAAGAGGCTGTCACAAATGTTGCTCTTCCCCTCCTCCAGCACTGCTCCATGTGTTAGCTATTCCCTTTCAGCACAACTGTTCCCCCAGCCCACCTCTTCCTCCAAACTGGCAATTCACTGCCATCTTCTCCCAACTGATACAAGGCCATTTCTGCCCTTAGAAGTCCTAGGGGCTCCAAGGTGACCCTCCCAGCCCACACRGGCCTCTGATTTTATCTCTGTCTTCTGTCCTGTTAAAGAAGATATCACTCAATCCACTCTCTTTCTTGTAAGACTGGACAGAAAAACTCATTATCGTGCTATCTGAAAGCCAGCCCTTGGTACATATGTGCAAAGTACTTACCTCTGTGCAGCATCTCAAATGGKTGTTCTTTCAGTCTCGTGGTTTCATAGAGAAATGAGCATCTTCTTGCAATATGCAGCATCATATGTTCSTGTTTCTGTGAGAAGAGAATGTGGAAAATTGTAATATGTGTCTGTGTGAAAAAGCCTCTCATGCCAGAGACAAAAGAAAGTTAAGGTCCATATCCTCAAAGATGTTTGACTAGGTAACATTTGTAACATCCTGAGAAGTTTTAAGCTTGTATAAAAAGGTTATACAATGAAACCAGAGCAGAGTAACAGGTATAAATGTACAGACATAAACAATCATTTAAGGCGATGATGAATTGAGGGTCAAATAAAATGAGTAAGTTTTGCTTATAAACTAGAACAGTCCTTGAAGAAAGTCACTGATGATAGGGGCTCTGAAAGAGGTAAGTGAATCCAGGATCCAAGATTAAATACCATTTTTTTCCCCTAAGCACATCTCAGACTGACTCCCAGAATTATAGCTGGCTTATTTTTCTAAAGTGTCATGTGGTATATGCTCCAAACTGATCTTAGAGCAGGATGTATTTTATGCATTATAAAGTCATAGAAGCTACAGAGAACAGACTGTCATCTTTGTAACTGTCCTTCGTATGTTGTAGGCTGCTATTAGATGACCCCCTTAGCCTCCTTTTCACCAAGTTAAAAAAGCTCTGCTCCCTCAACCTCTCCTTGTGGGTCATGTGCCCCAGGCCCCTGAGCATCTTGGTGGCCCTATGCTGCCTCTCTACTTTTTCCACTTCCCTCTTGAACTGAGGGGAACCCAAATGGAAACTTTATTCTAAGAGTGCAAAATACAGGGGGATAATAATTTCCCTCCATCTGTTGCCAATGCTTCTCCTAACGTAGACCAGCATGAAACTTGTCTGCTCTGTGATGAGGTCCCACTGTTGGCTCAGATTCAACCTAGCGTCCTTTTGATCTGGGTTGTATATTCCCCCGCGTACCTAGTGAGCTCACCTTAGTTGTCTCTCATGGCTAAGAGTTGTTCTCCATAACTAGAAGGGACTTGCCAGAAAGATGAGTTAGAAAGGTGACTGTGTAAACAGAGCACCTGTCTGCATTCTGCTCTCTTTCTATACCTCAGTCTAGCTTATTTAATAATRGTTTCCGGGRTTTAAAAAMAAGAAMAGGCTTACATTTTGGATATAGTAAAAATAGATCATTCAGCTAAGGGAGTATTTCTTTATGGAAAAAGACAATCATGTGTCTTTTGTTTCATTTTAAAGAGGCAATCCATCATGTTATTCCGTTTGGGATTTACATAAAGCTTGGAGTTCTGAATCTTAAGTGAAGGCCATTTAATTTCCAAACTGGAGATCAGACAACCTGGAAGATATTAATCACTGGCTTTTTTGATTGACAAATGACATAGCAGCAGCAACACGCAACTGTATATAATAGCAACTAACTACAGGAAAARACAGAGTAGAAATATAAACGTGTCCCAGAAAATTTTACACAAACTGAATTTTTTTTTTAAGAGGACAAGTGAGGAGGGCACTTACCTCCAAATRTGTAAACAGAACTTAAAAATCTTAAAAATCTAAGATTTTATATCATGGCCATTATACTCTTTCCACAAATCAGTAACTGGGAATTGTCAGCAAGAAGCAGAAGTTATCTTTGTCATTGCACACAGCTGCTCTGAAACAGTTTTAAATGTTCTCTTTTGCTGTGGATTAATGACAAAAATTCCTTCAGATCCCTAAATTCTACAGCAAACCTTCTGTCAATTCGAGCATGCAAGTGAGTTTCAGTACCAAAATACTAAGGTACCAAAATACCTTAAAAAAAAGTGAGAACTAAATCACAGGCACATTTAAGCTTTCTTTGCTTTGACAAAGAGGTCAGATTTAACTAACAGGTGTATGTTAACTCTAGGCTCRGCTCACTGTTACCTTAACTTAGACATTCTGGTCCAATGTCTATTATAAGACAGCCTGCTGTCATGGAAGATTTTCTGAAAATAAAAAAAAAGACAGAAGATGAGAGCTGTCGTCAGTGCATAGAAACAAGTATTAAGTTCATATTATATAAATATTTACTCTTTACAAACAAATCAGACAMATGGCAATCCACTTCCTTAGGTATAGTTGCCCTAAGTCATCAGTTTTATGCATTACTTTTATCAACAACCAGCCCATCAAATAAATACAAAAAATATCACATTATGTGCATGCTTTCAGAGCACGACACAGCCATTAATTGTAATTGTTCCAGTCTTTTGAAAGTATCCCTAATGTTTCTAGTCTACAGCAAGGTTTATGTTRGACTGTTCAAATGCAGCCATTCAGGACAATATTCAGCAGTCTTGGACAAGAATCTTGTATCCAGGTAAAAATGCTGAAGAGATTAGGTATCTAGCAACAAAATGTCCATCAAACTTACTGTGATATCGAATTCAATATTTCTTAGGAACCAATCCCCCTACACTATCAAATTCTTCGTCTATAGTACATCAGTCAGTACCRCCATCCTCTGAACAGTTTGAACCTATACTTCATACTAGGACATGGAGAACTTGGCCTTAATTTTCCTCTCCTCATTTGAGCTCTGCTCAGGGTAAAAATGGTGATAGTATATTTCCTCTCCTCAACTAGATTTCTTGATCATTGCAGTCAAACTCCTTAGGCATCACAAACATGCAGACTGTGCCACAAAATCTGGTCCTAGCTCAGGCCTCAGTTGAAGTCTTGCATCTCCTCACAGATTGCTAGCCAACAATCAAGCTCAGTGCAACTAAAACACACTCGCTGGCCACCTCCGTCATGTTATTTTTCAGCTGCTGTGGATATCACCAGTGTCTTGACCATAAACTCAGGAAAGTCTTCAGTCATGCTTTTTACTGGGGTCTACACATCTGGGCAACATCTAAAGCTTGTCGATTCTTACTGTGTAAAATATCTAGTATCACAGCTTTCCTCTCAATCAACTGAAAGTCTTAACCAGGCTGTCACCATACCTTACCTCAGTTACTGCAAAATCCTTCTCTGCAGCCTTGACAAATTCAGTTATGGCCTGATTATATCCATCAATTTTATTTTCATCACTTTCTAACTCATGATTACTATTGCCATGTAGCTCTTATTGGCTCTTGTGTTAAAAATGAGATCCTTCTCTTCATTTTCAAAAGCTTTCACATCCTACCTTATTTATCATTTAACATTCAAATGCATTCCCAAATCTAGTCAGCCCGTAATGCCAGCCTCCACTGTCCATTTGTTTACTTTTCCAACCAGCCTATTTCTGTGTCTTAAAACTTTACCTTTGTTTCCTATACTTAACTGTTGTCTCTTCTTTTATGCTTAGATAGTCTTTGCCCCCTGAGCATATGCTATCTTCCTGAGGTCACAGTGTAATTCTGTTCCATGACTAGGACATCTAAATTCTACAGTAGCATGAGTAATAGCAAATCTCAAATAATAAGTATTTGTTTATTAGAAAGCCAGCCATTAGCTCATGTTTCTCATAGCACTGAGTTTTCATATCCAGCATAATCATTTCCCAATTTTCAGTCAGCTGAAATCTTGACACTGCTAGGCCAAGACCTCAGCAATTTTCTCTTGCGTTTCTGGTTCAAAAGCAGGTCCATGAAATTCACACAATCTTCCTTTGTCTTGATCAGTGGCTGAGACTGAACAAATCTTCATTTTTTCAAACACTTGAACAGACTGGATTAGGCATCAACATTCCTTTCAGAAGACTTTCTTGCTGCTCATAAACCACAAAAGCGCAACTCCTACAGCTGTTGTCCACTGCATTCCCCATATTACTCGTTTTAAAGTCTAAAATTAAGGATAAGCTTGTATATTGCTCTGTTTACCRTCCACCCAAATAGAGACCTATTCATACAAAATGAAGCAAAGCTACTATTTAACATATTTCTTCAGCCTTGTATCTGAGTTGCTTTTAGGAAACGTGTCTCCAGGAAGATAAGCCATTGTAAAACTTGGTAGCCATGGTCTATTTTGCACGCTGGAGCTCAAGAGCTCATCTTTCAGAATTAAAATGAACATAAATAGGCTTTTATTATTATTATTATTACTACATCTATTGTACCACAGTTTCCTTTTCAGAGGAGCACATAAGGCTAGTTTTAGAACTTAAACCAGTAACTGTTACAAGGAGATAGAGTAAAAAAACCTCCTGGTCATCAGCAGCCAAAGACAGAAGTTGCCGCCCAGGAAGCTGCAGTGCTGTCATCGCAACAGAACAGCTCCTTGCGCTCCCTGGAGAGAGCATGCAGCTGCGCGCAGGAACCGAGTGCTCCTCTGTGTATGCATAAGTATCCATTCACAGCTGATGTCAAATGCTGTCAGCAGCAAAATTGGCCTCCTTTTCAAATGTTTCCATTGAGTATTAAATAAAATGACCTAAGCCTTTCCCTTAAAGCTTGGGGAAAATAATTTGCTCCCCAGGTATTCTTAACAGTCAAGACTTCCCTTGTCCTTTTCCCACTCAGAAGAAATTACAGAAAAAGAACTGGGCTAAAAGCAATGATGCATTGATTCAACCTGAGAACCAAGCAAGTAAAGACTCAACAGTACCTATTAGATAAAATTCTGTCCCCCAAGATATCTTATAAGTTGCCTTAATTTTCTGCCATCCTGAGTAGTCAACAGGGCAACATGTTCTAGCATTCATCACTCCTCTTCTCTCTTGAAACTTGCTATAGGCATGTCGTGAAGTCCACCATCTCTATTTCTTGCAAGAAAAGCTGCTTTGGCTGTGAAGTTAACTAAACAGGTAAAATATTGACAGTCATTGGGGCACTCAGAAGCACTGCTTTCCACAGCTGCAGTCTGAGTGAGATCATGACTTTCAGCCAGCTGCAAACTGCCTTAGCTTTATTCTAGCGTTGAAGACTTGCATGCTTCTTGCTTAGAAACTCCCAGTCTACCAGTATCACAAATTCTATTCCCAATAATTTTTCTCTCTTTGTTTCTACTCAAAAACCAGAAACATATTTCCTTGATAGTTTATTTCCTGAGAAGATTGGTATAAACTCAAAAAAGCTTTGCCAGCACAGCTGTATTATAGCATTAGGCAATGCACATAGTTTCACAGGAAGCTTAATTTGATACTACATTTCAGATAATTGATACAAGTTATTTTGGCTTTTTTTACCTGGCATGTCTCCACCCTACAGGTTTGCTGGTATAACTTCAGCAGTATAGCTGTACCTACAAACCTTTCYAGGAACAGCCAAGCCATTCACACAGGTTGCAATTGCCTTTCTTCTAACAGGTGACTCTGCTTCCACCTGTCTTTAATGACACATACAGGTGTGTTAGTTCTACCAGTTACAATAGCCCACTCTGACAGCAACCATTAATAACTTCCCACATGATGTTATCATCCCAAGGTTTGACTTGCCCTGAATTTGCAGCTGTGCCAAGCTCAGTATAAAATACTACCAGAYTAAGATTTTGCCTTTTTAGAGATGGATAATGTTATACCAGCATGGTTATCTGCAAGAATCAGCAGCCTGCAAAAAAATGAAACAAGCCTAAAGTTAATTGTTTGTGAAGTTCTGGATGTACTTAGAGCCTTTTTCAAGTTCATTTCCACAGTTTCAAGGATTACAAAATTTTTTTGTTTAAAAAATTAAAGCTCAGGTTCTTATCCAATCATATGCTTCATGATCATGGGCTTTTAGAGTATGTCTGAATGTCGTAAGACTTAGAATCAAGCAGTGAGATTAGTAATTTAGCATTAATTTTTAAAAGTCACTTTTTCACAGATGCTAACAAAAGTTAGTAGAAAAAAAGATTCTTTTCCCCCTTATCCATTTTTTTCTTTCTTCTGCTTATTTATTAGAGAGCCTAGAGAGAGACTAATTAGCTAGTATACTACCCTTACTTCCCTCCCATGTGATTATTATGTATTTGTGCCTGCTCAAACAATAATAAAGTGTTGATGATTTTCAGGTACAGCAAACATTGTGTATGTTCATGAAACATATTTGCTTACTCTCCTCTGTAGGGAAAAATTGCTTTGACAATAAAGATGTCCAGCACAAGACAGCCCTGTGCTGCGTTTTCCCGAAGGGGCGGTGCAGTTAGCAGAACCCTCGTATAAAATACCTGCACCAACAGCGATGTTAGCCCAGGCGCGGTGCTTTGCTGACAAGGCTCTCCAGTTCCAGTCCTAATACCATAACTACGAGCACAGGGAACTCTGCATCCTCCTTCTTTCCACACTATAGAAATACCTGAAAGCATCTGGGAGACCCAAGGAGGTCCTCCAGAGAAAAGCAGGTTTCTTTGTGTYGTTTCCAATATTATCTCTCAATATTCTTCTGCCTGCACCTGTGGAGGCCTACACAGGCAGATAGTGCTCAATCCCCCACCCAAGAGCCTTTCCACAGTCCTGGGATATAAGGAAAAGGATCAAAGCCCTAAAAGTCRAGGAGAAGGAACCACACTCAACTGAAAGGCTCTTTCTGGAGAGGACATGTTGCTCTGCAAGCCAAGAGCCTGTGCTCTAGATGGGTCTGTCTTCCAAAAGCAGCTGCACAAGCCACAGAATGGGACTGTTGGTAGTTATTTCAAAACTATTCCTTAATCTGCTTTTAATTCAGTATTTATCTAGCTCCTACCGTGGCACAAACCGTCTCGGCTGAAGTACGAATTACAGCTTTTTTGATACAAGTGGTTTGGTTGCCCAGCTGCTCTCAGAGGTCATTCTCTTCAGATCTAATTTTATCTCTTGAAGCTGTATAGGAGGAAGTGAAGCACGGTTCATTAAAAGTGGATCAATTCATCACTGATGGTATAAAAGAAAGATCGACCTTATTATATATGAACCCAGCACTATCCAGCATTATCCCACTYTGTAAAAATTAGAAGCAAGGTTATTATGATAGTTTGCCTTTAAGCTCAGATAATTCATATTTATTGAAAAGGAATTAATGTTAAAGCAGAATTATAAGACTATTTAAATCCTATTTTTAAAGTCAGATTCAAAGCAGGCAGTGAGCTGGTTTCAGGTTGGTACTTCCAGCCAGGAAAATGAACATGCAAATGTCAGATTGCTAAACTAAAACAATGAGCAGATGGCCTTTTAGTGGGGGAGGGTTATGTGGGTATCGCTTTAAAATAATTATTTTAAGTTCTGAAAGTGATACAAAAAACAGGAACCCAWTTTTTTTGTGCAAAGCAATGCATGCAACCTTGTATGAAAATGAGAAATATAAAATGGACTGTAGACTGGTGTTTTGTCTCCCATTGGCAGGACGTCTGTGTTGCCGTGAATGCAGATACTTGAGCTGTTGTTGTGCAGAGCCAGCTCAGCTCCAGCAGGACTTCTTTGGTCGGGCRAAGCATTATCCTTACGGAATCGAAGCAGGCATGCTGCGAATCAGCTCAGAAATCTCTGCACTCTCCTCCACAGCCATGTTTTCAGCAAGGCTTATTAGGTCTGGTACAATGTCGAATGAACCGTACCGCTTCAAGTCACGTACTGCTTCCGGAATTGAGGTAATACTTGGTATATGGCTTATATTTTCTGGAACCAGAAACAACAGAGAATGTGGTGCAGTGACAACCAAGCTGAATATTTAGGAACCGGTTCAGCTGCAGGAGCAGTAATATCTGTATTACTTGGAATTTTTCACTGTTCATATCCCTACCTTCCATTACTTCTGATAATGGACAACTGAGTTTTTATCTCTGTCTTGATCACAGATTTTTGGCAGCATTTCTATATTGGTCAATGATATGAGGGAGAATGACTTCATACAAGGTGTGTCTGCAGAACTCCCGTCACAGACGCAGCTGTATCTGCAAAACTGTGCTTCTACTTGAGGAAGACAAAATTCCTGTATCAGTGCAAAATCTGGCTTTGTTCAGCTAGCTGAGTTCACAGTAGAAGCGCTCTGCTGCTATAGAGTTTTGGTATTTCTACTGTTTAAAATTTTGCTAGCAAAATTTTGTACTTCATCCATAGTTAACATAATTTTGCTGGCAAAACTCATTGCATAGATTTTAATTTTGATGACAGTGTATTTCTCTTGGCTAACGTATGGTAGGACTCACCTCACCTAACTTTAGACATATACAATACAGATATCTTTTTTTAATTGTCACCCTAATTTTCCTATGGCACAGAGACATAGGCACCTGAAGTGTACAGTTCATTGGACGCATTTTAGATATTTCATTAGAATGAGATGAATTATACCTCAGAAGTGACTATTCCTCTCCTTTGATTATAAAGAGAGCCTAATTCATATATATGAACCTACATTTAGCCCCGTAGGATGCTATTCCTCTGACCAAATTGAGTATGCTCTTCACTTGAGCAGAGGTAAAGGATGCAATGTAGGCATCTCTGCCAAAGCTAGTCCATGCAAACTGCCTTATAGTCAAGGAAAAGTCAGTATAATCAGTCTAGGGAAATGATTCAACTAATCTCAGAGTAGCTGGGATCTCAGACTGTGACTGCAAAAAGTCTGCTTGGAAGCCCTGAGTCATTCATCTGCCTGTCACCATGATTCCTCATGAGAAGCTTTATCTAAAATCTCTGCAAGTTTGACTCTGTTTGGTAGGACTGTCTAAATATCATTCAGCAACYTCGAAGCAGCTGTTATTCAGGACAATCACAACTGTCTTTGCTGAGTGCAAGTCTAGAACAAGATACATAATGGAATGACTTTCARTGTACTTCCACTATCGAGAATGACTGTGAAATATGCTTTATCACTTGAGCGTGAGTTCATTTCCAATAACATAAAAGCTCAGAGTTGAGATCTCACATGTAATACAGGTTGCATCAGCATCCTAGAAACCAGGGAGTGATGAAAGCAGGTCTGGCATTTCATTCATGCATACAAGATTGTCATATAAGATAACAACGGGCAATAAGACCACTTTGTTCTATATCCACAAAAACGATGCGAAGTCCATTTCCCTTTCCTTGGGAAGTGATACACTAAGCACCAAGTGCACCTTTCTACAGTCCACTTGTCTGGAGTCTGAAACAGGCAGATGATTTATAGTGGATAGGTCATTTCGTGCAGCTGAATTATGGGACTTACTTTCTGCAGCTGGAGTTCTCCTCTGTCAGCCTTTGCTGTGGACAGAAAATGAAGAGCCAGCCCCACCAAGGGCCTTCACAGGGGTATTATTTCTCCTTCTGTAGAGGAGGCTGATATACTTCTTTTCTCTTCARTTCCAAACTCAGCTGAAAGATAAGACAGGGAGCAACATGAGTAATCCTTTTCTTCTCTCCTCGACTGAAATAGCTGCTGCACCGTGACCTGTGCTGACTTTTGTTGGAGAGCTCTAAGTTCCTGCTCAGCTCAGCTCATCACCCTCAGCTCAGCTATATCATCCATGCTTCATCTGACAGCTCACAGCAGGATGCCACATGGCTTCTGGTATTAAAATATGCCTCTTCCTTCCTGCATAGGAATATTACATTTACTAGCACAAAATATCCAGTGGAAATATAACCAAGGGGGCTAGATTTATTTCCTGATGAACATCAACACCAATGGCTTCCATTCAGTTTGTTCCACCTAACATTTTAGATTACTGCTGGGCTGAAGTAGTAGATCTTCAGAGATCGTTAGCTTCTTGTAGTGCATTTGGTGGCCGTATCTGCTGTCCACCCCAAAGAGGAAGGCTCTCCATTTTTTCCGTGCTTATAGCTTAGAGATTGCTTCAAGGATTTCCCCTCATTACACACAAAATTCCTTGATGGTATTTGCTCATTTGCTCCGTGAAGGAAGTGTTTCCTCAGTGTCATTCAAGCCTTTGGCTATCAGCTGTCTTCATCTTTCAATAAAGACAAACTTTTTGGTGACTATAGCCACTGACAAGCTGAAGGGGATGATGCAAATCCRTAAGACTGATCCTTCTTCTGTTGCTTTCAATTGGGACAATATTACTACTAAAATAAAACCCAAGTTTTCAGAGAGGGTTTTGTCTGAATCTTGCCTTGTCAGAATACGGTCTATGTTTTTTCTCCCATAGACTAGATACATCTGAGGYGTCATTACATCACCTGCATGTTAACCAGACGCTGTCTCTATYCTGTAGCGTGGCCACCTGGAACTCCATCCRCTTGTTCACTAGACCTGATGCCATATGATGCTGCTGTTGGAAGAATAGTCCTARTGCTCTGCCATTGAGAACTCCAAAGCTGTCTTYCAGCTTTTTGGTGGTTTTGGGTGGTTCTGCTTTCATTCACAGTGTGAATTCAAATCGAGACAAGCACTCAAAGCGCTCAAAGGAGAAAGAAAATTTAATTCCTGCTTCTTTCTTTCCTTAAATGTTCTTAAAATTTCTTCTGAAACTGAAGGAAACTGAGAGGGAAGGTGCTTCCCGTTTACAGATGAGTGTTTGAGCTGTGGAATGGCATGGGACGTTGGTGGCGGGTATGTGCCCCCACCAATAACGCTGAAATAAAGTTCTTCAAGAATCAGTGCTGGATTATGAGTATTCTCAACACGTGAATGAGCATATAAACAGCACATTTTAAAAGAGAACAATCAGAAATAATTAGTATATCCTTCTTCTGGCATAGGATTTGGGGTGAAGGGATGAGGGGGAAGTATATTCTGCCGGACATAGTCTAAATCTGGGGAAATGTCACTGTGGAGGAGGTCACAAATTGCCCCAGTTCCAGTGGACGCATCACTTGGATCATCTGAAACCCACTGCCAGATGTCAAGATGTGCCACGGAGCGTGTGTGCTCATGGAGAGGTCCGTCACGCCACCATCTAAGTCCAAAGCAACAAACGTTAGCACGAAAGCGATGCGCAGGAACAGGATATACCAACTAACGTTAATAAGTGACACGGCTCCCTGGCTAAAGGGCATACAAGACTGAGGTGAGAGCCTGAATAAAAAAATCGCTAGGGAAAAAAGTAGGAAAACAGAGTCGAAGAGCCACTGGGGAGAAAAAGAATGGAATTCTTGGGTCTTTGCACAGCTACAGCAGTACAGGGAAAAGTCCACAGGGTGTCATCAGAGCATCAAGGAAAGGAAAATGATGTGGAACAGCAAAAAAAAAAAAAAAAAAAAAAAAAAAAAAAAAAAAAAAAAAAAAAAAAAAAAAAAAAAAAGAGAGAGAAGGAAAAAAAGAAAGAAGAAGCCAACACCCAGTCCCCTGTGGAATAAAAGCTTCTTGCACAGCTTTTTTCTTGCAAAGACCGTGCACCGTGTTTATAGTGGCTGGGGTCACCTCTGCAGAAATACCTTACAGTCTACTAAAGAGTAAAAATATTTGTCTCATTTGCAGCTTTTTATAGGAAAATCTCAAAGTGCCCTACAAAGATGTTAATAAGCTTTAGCAGTATTTTGGCAACGGGAAAATGGAGACACAGAGAGTAGCTTGCTCATGATGACTCAGTAGTAGAGTCAGGGAGGGAAATGTCCTCTTGAGAGCGGGGCCAGCGCGCTGGCTCAGCAGGTCTGGTGTCTCTGCGTGTGCTCCCGGGGCAGGTGGGAGAYGCTCCACCACCGGCATCAGGAGCAGCAGGAGTGAAAAGCGGTAGGAGTGAAAGAGAAGCAAGGTTCAGTGACATTCAGCGTTACCAGCTTTCTTGTATGAAGCTGAGACACGAAACATTTGGTAACCCTTTGAGCTACCCTCATGTATCTGACCACACCTCCAAATATTTCAGGCCCAGAGACAAGTCACTGTCTGGGTGGCTCATTTTTCACGCATAAGAGGAGAGCAAGAAGGTGAGGMACCAGTGGCTGTGTAAATTTTGCCTGAACTCATCCGTCTGTCCTCGGCATGGGAGACGGAAGGGTGGACATGTCACTCCTCTGTGTCCTCCGCAGCGCAGATGTGATCCTGGGTCTAACACCTGGTTCTGTTTCAGACACAGAGGCCTAGATACACAACACTGACTGCATTAATATCGCTGCTCTAACAGCAAATCTGCTCCAGAGCCTAAAGCCACTAGAAACGACTGTGCAGCTCTTCAGGGACAGCAGCCCCTGGCCTTGGAACAACCCGGTGTGCAGAGGCCCTACCCCAAACCTCGCGCCCATGTATTTCACCAGCCTGGGCTCTGCAGTGAATTACGCCTGTCCAGTGGTGCACACAGAAATATCTCATAGGTTTTGACCCTGGTCAAGGGTCTGGGCCAGGACACTGGAGTCATCTTCTYGCAGGTTTATACCAGTGGACCACAAACAAATATGTATTTTTTTTTAATCTTAGGAATGCTGCTTCCTCTTCCCAGCGGGAGCTGAGAGACAGCTACAGAGCTGCATGCTCCTCAGGGAGCCGTAAGCACTTAYAGTTGCTAAGGGATGCAGCCCTCGCCTTGGTAGCCATCTGCCTTCATCACATCACACTCACCCTCTGCTCTGCCCTTAACGACACACAGCTTCCTGCCGACGCTTCTGCAACGTTTTCCGYCCGTATCTTTGCAGGGATTTCTGTCTATGGTATAGTCTGAACACTGGGGGCTGTGTCAGGATTTAAGTCATAAGGAGCTACTCCACTTCTGTGGGTCCCAGATCTTCACAACAACAAACTGGCCATCCAGTAAGTATATATCTGATATATACTTGGYTACTTCTGCTTATTCCTCCCTTGACCCTTTAGACTGTGGCTGTTTGGTCCCTCACACATGTATTTCTATATTATACCTGGACACTATAGTCACAGAGGGATAATTAACCTCTGTGGGCATTTTYCTTCAAAGGTGAGTTGTGGATGTTTGGCCACTTTAAAATTCTTCCTTATTGAAAAGGTAAATGCCTCCAGTTAATCCATTTAAAGCCATACTAATCTTAGGATAAATTTTAGATTTACCACAGAGGAAGTCCTATAAAATGTAATAAGAAAAGAAAACAAAATTGTTCCAATGAATTTACCCTAAATTTTATAGATTTCAGTAAAAAAAAATATAATCTCTTCTGAACTGTCCGTAGGTGGGATATAGGTCTTTAAAATGATGTTTATATAACCTGGTTCAGTATTCTGGTAAAAACATTACTGTTTCTATGTATTCCTAAAGGAGAGTAAAGGGTGGTTATTCCAAGGAAATAATGATATTTAGTATTTGAGAAAAGATTCTATTTGCTGCTAAATCCACTGAATCTCATCATCAAAGAAATTGCAGTAGACATTTGTAAAAAAAAMCAAACAAATCCCAAACAGCAACCAAACAACAAAACAAAATCACATTAAGCTGGAAATCATATTCTTGGGTGTTTTCTGCATTGCAAATATTTTGAACTGGAGTCAYCAATATCCATGGAGGGCAATAGCGGAGGGCAGCCAAGTGCTGCACAAAACTTTGTGCCCGTTCTCCAGGTGATCGCGTCCTGTTGCCATCACGTGTTGGGGGGAAGCGTGAGACAGGAGAGAGAAACAAGCACTGAGAAAATGTTCGTGTTTATTAAGCCARAATAGCAGCTGCTCTTATGACTGATGCTCTGCCGTTGGTGTAGGGAAAATCAAATGGCCCTGGGACTCTAATATCATAACACAGACAGTGCAGAATTTGCAAGGAAAGAGTATTGCTGGTGACTGGAGCATTTTTTCCTGCCTGAAGTCACTTTTTGTCCTGTGGCATAAACCATGCGCRTTGCCCAAGCTGACATTTCAGATTTTTTTTGGCAGTTACGCTTGGCATGGAACAGTCCTTTGACCTTCCCTGCACCTTTCATGCGTGATTTCTGAAGCCCTCTGGTGTAAATAAACCTCCAGACTGCCTGGTAGTGCTTATAGTTTATCATTTTTCCCCTTTTGTTTCTCCATGCTACCTAGGCCCATCGCTCTYCAGATCTGCTCACAATCTGTCTTGGGTGGGAGGGCAGGGATAAATTAAACATAGCAAAAGCGGACTTTCCATCTTTCTTCCTAATCTCAGCTTTTCTTCATTTCCTCCAGCACTGCCCGGGATTCTGTTATCCTCCTCGAGACTCACATTGCAGCCTTGCCATAATTTCCAATCACAGACTCATAGAAAATAGGATTGGAAAAGCTGGTCAGAGGTTATTCAGTCATCCTTTGCCCTAAAGCATGATTAACTACCTCGTAAACTGTTCTAGACTGTTGTTAGTTTAATCTGATCTTAAAAATCTCTAGTGGAAGCAATTCTATATCATACATGTTTAAGCTATTCTAGTGCRTTATTATCCGTGCAGTCTCACAAAGGTTTTCCTAAACTCTAATCTAAATCTTTATTGCTGTGTTTTAAGACCAGAAATTTTTGCCCTAYGTCCTGTTGGCATATGAAACAGGATGATCTCTTTCTTTTGTGGCAGCCTTTTTTCATATTTGAAGATCATTATTACCTCTCTCCACAGTTCTATAACCCTGGATGGAAACTGCCTTATTTCTTTCAATATTTCATGTTTTCATATCATTCCCATTGATTTCTTTTGATCTATTTCCAAATGGTCCCGTTCTTGCTTGAAAAGCAGTGCCCAGCATTGCTCACGCGTCTGACCTGAGGCCTCGTGAGTGCTGGAATGAAGGTTACAAATGACATTTCTGTCTCTGCATCCACGTGATTTGTTTCTTTTGGAAAAAGACAACATTGTTAACTCAGCGCCAGCGATCTGTTATAACCTCCAGATCCTTTTCTGTAGGATCCCTTCTTCTGTCAGTGTGGTGCTTTGCACTGAGCGGGGATGCTTTAGTTGTGGGGACAGTGAAACCCACCTCGAGCTTTTTAACCCTTGCTAGGACCTTTCTGAATCTTATTTCCCTCTTGTGCTAGGCACCAAGCTGAGCACCACAACCTCCCGGAGGTGGAAGCATGATGCACCTGGGACACCCACCAGCCAAAAAGCTTTAGAGCTGCCACTGGTACCAGCACTTACTGAATTTCAGTTATTTATTTCAGACCAGTCCCATTTTTCAGGAATTCACCCGCTTTTTTTTTCCCCAAAGCATTTTAAGTCTCTTTGTGGAGAGTTTTCTGCAGATTTAATAAACATACCTTCTATTCCCTTATTCAAATTACCAGTGAAAATACTAAGCTGCACCAAATCTAGACTCCCTGCAGAAACCACATTCTTCCAGTTTGATGATGAATCATCTTATAACTGCTTTCAGAGAGGCAGTGTTTCTCTACATTGCCTATGAAAGTGTCACACTAACCTRGGTCAAAAAAGTTTTACCAAAGCCTCTCAATATATCATAGCTGTTGCCACCTCCTCCATATCTGCAAAGCCTCTTACTGTGTCTTAGAAGAAAATTAAGTTGGTTTCACGTGATTTCCTTTGGACAGAACCATGTTGGCTGTTATTTTTCACCTGGGTTATCCTGTAGAGCTTACAAATATATTTTATTGCCTTCACAGAACTGCAGAATCACAGAAGGGTTGAGGTYGGAAGGGACCTCTGGAAGTCATCTAGTCCAACCTCCCTGCTCAAGCAGGATCACCTGGAGCACACTGCCCAGGACTGTGTCCAGATAACTTTTGAATATCTCCAAGGATGGAGACTCCACAATCTCTCTTGGACAACCTGTTCCAGTGCTCTGTCACCCCCACAGTAAAGAAGTTTTTGCTCATGTTCAGATGGACCTTCCTGTGTTTCCGTTTGTGCCCGTTGCCTCTTGTCCTGTCACTGGGCACCAGTGAGAAGAGTCTGGCCCCATCCTCTCTACTCCCTCCCTTCAGATATTTAAATGCATTGATAAGGTCCCCCCTCAGCCTTCTCTTCTCCAGGCTGAGCAGTCCCAGCTCTCTCAGCCTCTCCTTGTAGGAGAGATGCTCCAGTCCCTTCATCATCTTAGTGGCCCTTTGCTGGACTCGATCCAGTATGTCCATGTCTCTCTTGCATGGGGAGCCCAGCACTGGACACAGGACTCCAGATGTGGCCTCACCAGGGCTGAGTGGAGGGGCAGGATCACCTCCCTCAACCTGCTGGCARTGCTTTTCCTAAGGCAACCCAGGATACCATTGGCCTTCTTGGCCACAAGGGCACATTGCTGGCTCATGGTCAACTTGTTGTCCACCAGGACTCCCAGCTCCTTCTCTGCAGAGCTGCTTCCCAGCAGGTCAGCCCCCAGCCTGTCCTGGTGCATGGGGTTATTCCTCCCCAGGTGCAGGACCCTGCATTTCCCTTCGCTGAACTCCATGAGGTTCCTCTCTGCCCCCTTCTCCAGCCTGTCCAGGTCCCTCTGAACGGCAGCACAGCCCTCGTTCAGTATCTTTTCAGGAGTTGTAGTTAGGCTGTGTAGATAATTACCYGAGTCCTTCTTTCCTCCTTTTTAGAGATAATCTTCATGTTTGTGCTGTTTCTATGTTCTGGACCCCTTACCTGTTCTTTACAAATTCTCAAAAGTACTCACTAGCCCCTCTGAGATTTCTTTACCAACTTCTCCTTGTACTTCAGTATGAATTTAACCAGACCTAGCTGATCTGGAAACATCCAGCTTGTATAAGTTATCCGTAATCTACTATTTTCTTGTTTTAGCCTGAGTTCCCAGCTCTTTTTCACCAACATTTGTTGTTAGCCATCTGATCGGAGCTGATCTTTGAAGTGAAGACTGAAGCAAAAAGTGCATTAAATGCTTAGGTTTTTTTGTCTGATATTATCATTCATTCCCTGGTGTATAGTGAATCTTCTTTCCTTCATCTTCCTCTTAYGACTAATGCACCTACAGAATGCCTCCTTGCTTCCCTTTTTCCCCCTCTCATTGGGTGCCTTGTCCCTAATTTTGTCCACATCCTTGTCCTTATGCCTAGGGGCACCCAGGCTGCATTGAACAGGGCTCACAGGGGGTGTTTCCCCGGAAGGGCCGTGGCTGAACAAGCGGGAGTGCGAGGAAGTTGTGGCTGGAGTAATAAACTACCCTCAGCATCGGGTGGCTACTACTTCTGAAGGGTTTTGTAAATACCATGACAGGAAGGACTTCTAAAGACAACCTTGAATCATGGTAACTTAATGCCCTTGCAGTTTTTTTTTAATAATAGTTTCCCTCATGTATAAGAAGTGGCATGGGAAAAATCCAGTGGCACTTAGGAGTAAAGATGACCAGCCTCTTCCATGCTTCCAGTATTCATGTTCCCTGCTCACTGTTTCAGCTGTCAAAACTCCTGTTTGCACCAGTGGTTTTGATACGTTTGGAAGCCTGTGGGTTCCTCCTTGCTCTCCCAGTGTGCTGTAAGTGTCTTCCTTCATCCCTGCAGAAACTCGCTTCCCTTCTTTTGCTTTTACTCCCGGTCTGTTTACTCCTTCGTCATGCCCTTCCTCCACAGGAACCACTCCCAACACTGCACAGGACCTGCACGTGCGTCTGGCCATCCCTCTCCTGAGCCTGACCTAACCCTCTGTCTGCCTTCACGTGCTTCGCCTCGAGCAGCCTGTAGACCGTTTGCTTCAGTCTATGCTGAGAAACCAAGTGCTGGGGCCTGTTCCTCATGCTGTTACTAAGTCGGAGGAAGTGGACAAGCATGTAAAATGAAATCCTCTCTAAATCAACTTACCAGTTTCACGTGGGCCTCTCCATACCCTTCAAGCTCTTGCAGCCGCGCTGGCTAGATGTATCCAGCCTGCCTATTCAGAATGATCTCTGGCCCGTGCTAATTGCTGAACCCTGTCTGGAGGTGGTCTGGGAGAGCGCAGTTGGCCCAGGCCACGTCGTGCCAGGAACAGGCTAACTTAGGGTCATAAATGATTCAGTTACAGTGCTCATGCTCTGGCATGATTTTGTTAGCAGCATAAAAATAGCTTCTGTGGCTTAGATGTTGTCTCACTGAAGCTTCCTGCAAATTACAGTTGCTTTAGCGCAAATGCTGTATCATATAGGAAGCAGGAGGAATATATGGAGAAATCAAGCCAACCAGGCTACGTCACCCCAGCGCATGCAGAAACAAGAATCCTAATCCCAAATCTTTGCCCTAAGTGCTTAGACAAAGGATCTGGGATTCCTCTGAGCAAGCCACCTGCTACGTGATGTGGAACTATGCTTAGTCAGACTGATTTATCAGTGATTGCATCACGATTCCAGTGAGTTCCCGCTGAAAAGAGCCGCGGGCGAATGAGGCGAAAAGCACTCTTTGCAATGATGCTCATTCCTTTATTGTTGTCATTGCCGGTTTTTTGAAAGGTGCTGGCGCTTTCTGCTCGATTCCAGCACAGAGTCAAAGCTACATTACAGAATATTGAAGAGGTGTCCATCCAAAGCCAGCGGGGGTGTGAGATTAATGACCTCTCTCCGTACAGTATGTATAATATATATATATTTATAATATGTCCTGTATATTCATATGTATAGAGTGACAAGGATGGGCCACCATACAGTAAACTTTTGATTTCTAAATAAATCACCATAGCAACAGGCACAAAAATTTGGTCCTAATCAAGGCCCTCACCTTGTCAATCAATCCAAAACACACCCCAAACCCACCCCCTGCAAAAAAATCCAAATCTGAAACGAAAAAACCTAAATAAACAATGAAACAAAAAAGCCCAAACCCAGCCCACTAACCCCCTCTGGAATTTGCCCCCCTGTACAGTCACTCACATCGAAGGTAAATAGATCCCTTGGCTACACACCCACGCACACACCCGCACACACCTACACACATTCATATGTAAATACACACACGCCAACATACAAAGAACAAAGAACATTACAAATATACATCTGAGGTTGCTGCAGCGATGCAGGGAGGCCGTGGAGCGACCCAGCCTGTTGTACCAAGGCAGAGGGCAGACACCGCTGCTAGCTCGTTGCTTCTCGTTTTAATAGTCACTACATATTTGCAACCTTCCTTGGGTTTTGTGCTAAGAAGATTGTGAGGTTATTGGCAGCAGTGGATAGAGGAGAGTGCACATGAGATTTTCAGACCCACACGCACAGCAGATGTGTCAAAGCAGCACTTGGACGTTGAAAGCAGCTCACCCCTGTTCCCTGCACACGGATACCCCCCGCGTGCATGCATACAGCCGCATACGCCTGTCTTCACACCAGCAACAGGGGCACCTAGCTGTGGGGCCTTCCTAGACCATAAAAGCCCCCAAAGCCAAACTCAGAGCAGGGCAAGTGATGCATCCTAACACCCACGGGCTGTGTCAGATCTCCGATGCCTGTCGCCAGCCAGGAGGGGTGGCCGGTGGGCCGACTGGTGCAGCTGGGAGGGTTTCCATGTGCATCCCATTGCGGCCACAGTCCGTCAGAACAGTGTCCTTTGCCATGGCACAGGAAAGTCCCTTTGGAGACTGGGTGCGGTGGGAGACTCTGGTGTGGAGAATGGTTTAACAGATTTGCAGCCCTACCAGAGAAGGTGTCACCACGTCAGGCCTCAGCTAGCTCTCTATCTGGCTGAAGGTGAACTTCAAAAACAAGGAAGAAGGGAAGAATATTTCTACTGGCTGCCCTGTAGACAGTTTCTTCTCTCCCTTAGGTCTATACTTTCCGACCCTTACTCCCAGAGGACAGCCTGAAAGTGAAAGAGAGGAAGAACTGGGTCTCTTTGGTCCAATGGATTTCATAAGTTCTAGAGCAAAATGCTTCATGTGATGTATATCAGCATTACACTGGGTATTGGTGGCATTTGCGGACATAAAGAACTCGCCACAAGCCATGAAAGACAACAATCTTTCACTCCTAAAACTCTCTTCCTCGTGCATCCTTCTGCTCCAGCTGTGAAAGGGGACGTGCGGTGGGACAGGCCGGTTCCCTGGCCATGTCCCATGCCGAGGAGCGCTGGGTGCTCTTCTTCCACCGCGACTCCCTTCCCTACACAACCGTGCAGCCCCACTCCTGCAGGACCTACATTCGCTATGCAGTTCCTTGTCCACATGCAGGATTTCAGGGCAAGCTTGTATTTGGGTGGAAACCCATGAGACAATTCAACGCCCTACCAGACTATGGGTTCTTTTAAATAGCAGGGGCTTTGCAAGGACAGGCCCTTGCTCTCCATAGCTCCAGTGCCTGGGACTCGGCTGCTCTGTCTGAACTTTGAACAAGCCTCATGGATGGAGGAAACAGAACCAGCTGCTGCTTGAAGGAATAAGTTCAGTCCTGGGAGGAGGGAGCAGCCTCTCAAAATAACCTGCAACTCAGTTTCTTCCCTCTGGAACAGGAGAGAAGAAGGACAAAGATTTCAAAGAGGCAGAAGGTGTTGTGGGATACAGGCAGGGAAGGGAAGATGGTGGCACAGGGCAAAGACCAAGAGTGCAAGGCAGGATGACGTTACAGTAGGAAGGGGAACAGATTCTGAGGCAGGGAGAAGAGATCTCACAGCAGAGCAGAGAAGGTGTCAGAACAGCTTGAAGGGCTGTTCACCGCACAGCCCAGCCGCGTGGAGAGTGCTGCTGGGACGTTCTTTTAGGTGTGATTCACACTGGTCTGAAGTGGATGCAACTGATGTCTTCTGCCCGCCTCACTGCCTCGCACCCCTCCCTTCCTCCCGCAGCGCCTGGAGAGGTCCTAGGTGCCGGAGGCACCGGTCTGAGCTATGAACAGTCCTCAGAGGGAAATTCTCTTGATCTCCAGAAAACACAGTCCCTACCTGTACTCTTTTCAGATTTGCCTCCCCAGCGACTCGTTTCAGAATACATCCATTTCAAGACCCATGTGTTCCCACATGAACCAGGTGAGTCACTCCCTTATTCACCGGGATCTTGTAAAACAACTTGATCTCCCGCATCTCCACACGCCTGAAAACCATCCCAGGTAGACGGTTGCTTTCTATGCCCAATTTGCTGGCCTGGCACTTCCAGAGATGGTTTTGAGCAAGGAGCCACCTCCCATGAGTTGAATTTTTGAAAGCTGAATCACTCAAGAGCACTGAATGATGTCCTGGCAACCATTTACGCTGTTGCCTGGGATGGCTTTTAATTTTCTCTGCTTTGTGCCAGACAGTTTCCTTATTGTTTGCCCCTCTCTTATCCACCTCTTGCTTGTCCCTCTCCTATCCATTACCCATTTCATATCCATTACCTCCCCCTCCGCAGCCCATGCAGTAGCCGGAGAAGTTCTCCGGGCTGTCAGGGGAAAGCTGTGTAATACTACCCAGCCCAGAGGAGAGCCACTTCTCCTGGCATCACCGTTTTGTCCTGCATTTTTTCATTGCCTTTAGTTGCCAGGACGGTGGACAATATCATCTCTGGTTTTACTTACTTAGATAATGTTGCTCCCCAAACTGTGTGTTGCTTTGGGAGGGGTTGGTGGAAAGGGATGGAGATTTCCATCCGCTGTTCTTGCTCTAAGGAGTTACACCCCCACTTAGTCAGGGACTGAAGCAAGCTGGATGTCAGACCACCTAACGGGGCAGGGCCAGCCATTTCCAGAGGGCTGCACGGATGAGCAACGTCCCACTGGGACTGACCTTGTTGGTTAATTTGCAACACCTCTGTGGACTGAGCTGGCATTCACAGAGTGACAGTCCTGCCCAGAAGTCAGTGAGATGTCACTGCTGCCACCGCTGTTGAGGCAGCATGGAGAGTCTCTCTCGGTCTTTAACAAGCCCAGCTTAAGGTTCTACAGCCAGGAAGTCTCCAAATTCCTGTAGAAGTTGCCATGACCTGATGCGTAATCCATATGGGAAATCCGGTGGGATCCAGCAAAGCAAACGGTAGCATGGAGAGTTCTGAGTTGTCTCATCTTGTGCCAAAGCCATCAGAGCGAGGGAGCTCGGTCTCGTCTGCTCTGAGGACCACAGCGGTACATCAGAGGTGAGCAGTGCGTCGGTGGCACAAAGGAAACACAGCTTGCACCCCCTCCGGCTGTGTTCCCGGTAGCGGTTCCGGTGTTGCACGGTTGTTTCCAGTGTCGTAGGGAGGGGGTAGGAGCTGAGACTACGAGGGGAATCATCTGCACGGTGCCCACCGCTAGCCTTGGATGTCCTGCAGTCTGAATGCGCCTCCTGACTCTGCATCATCAACCACTCCATAAATAAATACATTAAATAAATAAAGTGACAAATCCAGACGGGGGGGGTGAGGAGGAAGGAGGAGGCAGCTCTCGTCCCCCGGGAGCTGTTTATGTGTCTCACACAAACACACGCGCACACAAAGTAGCTGAAGACAAAGACGAACGGGGACTGGTGGAGATGTGGCCAGCTGGGGCCCCTTCCTTGGCCTCTCGCTCTGGAAGGCGGCCACCAACGGGGCGTAGTCCTTGCTGTGTGAAGGTGTGGGGGACGAAGGGGTCCCGGATGTCACTCCTGAGCTGGCATCGTGGAGGCGCGCGGGGAGCTGGCGGCGAGGGAAACATGCGTGGTTGAGGATGGCAGTGACCGTGGGGTCTGGCACCTGGAAGGGGAGGAGAAAAAGAGAAAACTTGTTTTCCTTGTCCTTCCTCCGTCTCTTATTCTCCCCTTCTGCCAAAAGTCCAGCCGTTTTCTCAGTGATTTGCTATACAAGCAGCATCAGGGGAAATCCACAGCACGATACCTTTGCATTTCTTACATCATTGTCCTGCTTCTAATACTCATTTAACAACCATTACAAAAGTAATGCTAACCGTATTTTAAATGTAATTACACACGAACAGCTCAAGGCTGCAGGAATTAGGGGAATAGGTGATCCTGCTGCACAGTAATTTAAATGTATGAATGCAAATGAGCTGTGAGCATTCACGTTCCCAGATTTGAAAATTCTGGCCCAGCCCGTGGACTGCTGAGTCTGCCTCAAAATAGAAACGGGAAACGGTTTCCTGTAACACGGTGCTAGCACAAACGCTGTCATCTGGCAGCTCTGGGGAGACATCCTGACTTCAGCGAGCGTGCCAGACGAGAAACTCATTAATTAGAGCCTGACTCACAGGTCCCAGGTCACGGTGGAGGAGAGGGCATGGCAGGCACAGCTGCTGAGTGGATGGGTCTGTGGCCCCCGAGCTGAAAAGGCCCGGGGTGAGGGTGGTTGGCGAGGGGATGGACATGGGGCCGGCTGGCGCGAGACACCGTTCCATTCCCAGTGCCAGGGCCCACAGCTGCCTCCATCTTTGGGTTTGCAGCTTCCTCTCTGCTGTGACTTCTCTGTGTGTCCCCGGCCCGTGTGCTCCCCAGCATCGCCTCGACTGGGTCCACAGCAACAGTGAAGTCCACCGCCCTGGCGAGCACTTACCAGGACCTGGACTTCCTCACCCTGGAGGCTGCTGGCCGTTCCAGGATGCTGTCCAGGTGCATCAGCCTCTCCAGGTGGAGAGCTCGCGGGTCCTGCTCAGCCGGGTCCCTGGTCCGCTCGAACTCAAACACGGCTGGAGGGGAGAGGTCCAGTTCCAAGAACATGATGTTCTCAGCCTGCGGCAGGACGGGGCAAAGGGAAAGCCAACATGGGAAATCACCGCGTGGCAAAACACGGTACCGACTGAGGCAGATCAACACTGCTGAGAGAAGCTGAACTACGTGCTAGGGAGAGGGAAACTCTTCTGATTAGAGCAGCAACAAGGCAAGCTCTGAAACTGGGCCCAGACTCCCTGGCCTACTCGGGCTGTTCAGGTCTTTCATGTTACTGCATCCAGCAGAGAAAAGACTGAGTGTCCCCATCCTTTCAGACGAATCCCAGGAGCTGCCTGAGTCAGTGAGCCGGCAGGTCAAGGACTGGTCAATATGCACAGCTATTGATCCTGCCAGATGAGGTTCGGGTTTCTAAAGCTGGGACTTTCATCCAAGTGTTTCAGATTATCACAAGCTTATTTATTCCATCCATCCATCCATCCACCCACCCGCTCCTCCCATGATCAGATGACTTCTTGCCACCCAGGTGTGCACCAATGTCCTCTCACTTACCCGGTACCGGGGATGAGACCCCATAGCCATGGCCACGCGGGCATATTGGCTAATGGGTCTCTTGTAGCCCACAGCTGACGTAGGCCTCTTCTTCATTTGGTTGCTGTTTCTAAAAATAAATTGGTAAGAGAGGAACATTTATTAGAAAACAAAAGTACCTACTAAAAACTTGCCCAAACGATAAAGAACTAAGCTTGTCTACACCTCTCTGGCTTAAGGATGCTGAAGAACAGCCCTTCCTGGCCTTCCTAGCACGACCAAGGCTTGGCAGAGGCGGGAGTGGATTGACACCAGCAGAGAACTGCAGTATTTTCCTGGATCCCTGCTGTCACCACATCCCCAGGTCATCCCTAAGATGTCCTACCAGCGCGGGTGGAGGCCCTGCCTAGCTCCTTGCACCCCTTCTCCAGAGCTTCCCCCGAGGTGCCAGGCTGGCAGCCAGCAGGGAGGCAACGCTGCTGCAGAGCGGTGCAGGGGGCTGCGTTTTCCTCCCCGGACCCAGACGTACCCTCCAGCAGGCACGAGCGGCTGAAACTTCCACTGGTCCTCCTCACAGTCAAAGTACAGGCGGTTCATGATTTTGTTCTTCTCTTCCGGTGGGATAAAGTTCTCGATGATCAAGTACCTGAGCAAGCAACACATCAGGGGAGAGAAGGGGCAGGAGAAACAGGGTGGGAAAGGGCAGGAAAGGAAGGAGTTAATACGACAAATAACAGAAAATAGGAAGGAAAGGGAGAAGAAGGAAGCAGAAAGGAAGGCGAGGGATGTTCAGAAAAAGAGGGAGATGCGCAGGGAGATAGAAAAACAGCCAGAAGATGGTAAATGAGTGCAGGGTGGGAAAGGAGGAGGGAACAGGTGAAAACAAAGAGGTTGGAGCAATAGACACAAATGGCAGAAAGAGAGAGGCAGCGAGCGAGACGGGAGAGAAGGGGCAGAGGAAGACTATCGTTCAGAGACGAGCGGAAGAAACACCGTCGGCTCTAAAAGCTTTGCTTTCCGACAACAACCCTGCGTTTCCTGACCACTCCATTCCCCTACACGAGTCCCCAGGGCCGCTGCAATATTTAGCGCACGTTGCCTGGCACTTTGCAGCCTCAGAGCACTCTGCAAACACGGAGGCTAATTCACGGGAAACCCCCCGCGGGCAGACACGGCCCCCAGGCCCGGCAGCAGCACGCGACGGCGCGGAGACCCGGCCGGAGGCCGCTCGTCCTTCCGAGGGCACCTGGGTCCAGCGCCCGAGTGCCTCTATCGGCGGCGGGTTGAGCCGGCTCTTAGACGGCAGCCAGTTCCTCCGCTCATCCGTTTATCCCTGCCTAATTCACATGCAAAGCGCCAGCCTGTCCATGCCGGCTCCGGATACCAACCGGTAAATACCTCCCGATCCTCCCCGGGAGCAAAGCTACCTTAATCCTTGGTCGCTTGCCCAGGTCTCTAAGTGAGTCACGTAAACTATATTGGGTAAGGGCAGAATTACAGTGACCTGCCTAAATCAGGCCGAGGAGTCACTGCGGCTCTCGCGCCAGGCCAGCAATGTCATCCTCCGTAAGCGCCTTTCCTCCCAGCCCCACACTGCTCTTTTTGCCCTTCTTTTTTTTTTTTTTTTTTAAGGCTTAATTCATTTTCAAAGTCCCTTTGGAGGATGGAAATCGGAACAGGTCCTGCTGTCCCAGCAAAAAGCCCTTCCCCATGTGAAATACAGAAGTGATATTCACTCTTCTCCTCGCACATCCAAGGGCCACGTTATGTCTGCCGGCTGCAGAGCTGCCAGACCAGAAAAGAGAGAGAGAAAAAAAAAGGAAACCACAATAATACAAAATTTACCCCAAAGGGAGTTTTTTCACCTTTTGGGGGGCAAATTGAGAAGCTGCAGGAAATAGTTTCAACTAGAGAAATTGAGTCTTACTTGAGTTTGCAGGTTTTTAAAAAGCTTTAATCATGTTCAAAGGAAAATGTAGCAAAATCTGAAATGAAATTTTGTTTCTAGTAAAAAATATTTTATCTTGAAAAGGCTAAAATATTTACACTTCTAATTTTTTCAAGATACTGAATAAAATAATTGCTGGAAATGAAAACAAATCCATTAAACATCACTGCTGAATGAAATCTGCATTTCTTGGTGGGAAGTTTCTGGTGGGAAGATGCTGCCCAGCTTTAATGGGTGACGCCGCTGTGCTGGGAGCTCCTGTGTGGCAGGTAGAACAGGTCCCAGCTATCCCCTGTTAGGGAATATTTATTTCCAACTACAATTGCAATGTCCGTTATCCGGTTTATAGCCCATCTTGATTTTGCAGTGGTTTTTCTGTTTTTATGGTCTTTCAAAGTACTTTTAAGTCAGAAGTTTTCTATAACTCACATGCATTCACTACACCGTCGTCCTTTCCATTTGCGCTCAGAAACTCAGTATTGGCTTTCTATGTTTTTAGCACAAACTGTGGTCGGACTAAGGTGTCAGTAGGTAGCTGCACTGTCAGATGTGATTTTATAAAATATATGAGCTACACCAGCTTTTTCTCCCAGTCCAAGTTTGCTAAAAAATGAACCCTAATAGTTCAAAACCTTTTCCAGCAGTTAATTCAGTACTCTTGCCTACAAGTCATCTAGCTTGACAGGTTTAAATGCATTTAACACCCTCTGCTGTTACTGATGGAATAGGAGGAGTTTTGTCATCCCTGTCAAGAGGAGCATCGTTCCTCCAGCCCTGGACCCCAGCCTCCCCCTGCCCGTGGGTATCCAAGGGTGGCGATGCGGCCGTCGCGCGCGCGTCCCCGGGAAGGCGGAGGGAAACCTACTTGAGTTTCAGCTCCCGCGTCTGCTCGTTTTGTGCCTCCTCCAGGTCCTGACGAACGCGGATGTACTCGTCGTGCTGATCCTGGATCTCCGCCTTCACGGCCTGCAGCTTGGCGTAGAGCTGGGCGGCAGAGCAGAGGACTTGGTTAGCACCGGTGCCCACGAGCAACCTCGAGGATTTTTTTTTGCCCCTGTGCCTGGGACAAGCCTGCTGCCTGCCAAAAACCCCGATGCTCTGGTGGCCTGAAGGAGAGCGGACAAGGCTGCAGCTCTGGGATGGAGCTGGCCCTTCGGGACAGAGCCCGGGTAGTGGAACTGGGCTGGCCGTCCCCGGCTCAGCGGGGACGCGGTCGCAGCACTCAAAGCTTCGTCCAGGCCAGCAGGTCCTGGGAGCAGGTGACAGCGGCCTGAGCAGCCTGTGCTGTCACCGGTGGCACACATGAAGTTACACCAGCCACAGGCCTCCATGGACTTGCAGCAGCCAACATAAAACACTGCGTCTCTGGCAGGAGCTTTGCTCAGCACGCAGGGAGCAGGCCAGACCCCCTCTAAGTCCTTACAACATGGGCCAAGAGGCAGTTCCCCCGGCTTGTCATCCCCACCAAAGCCCACCCCTCCACTGCCAAGGCCCACGGGGTCTCTCACCTTCTTCAGCTTTTTGGTTTTGATCTCCACCTCCTGCTGCAGAGACGTGTAAGTCTCCCTCAGCTCCATGGTCTCCTCGTCCCGCAGCAACATCTCCTGCTGCATCTCCCTCTCCCGGCGTTTCTGCAGTAAGGCGAGAAATGCTCAGAGCTCAGCATGGGACAAGGAACCGATTTCCCCTTGGAAACCCTTGTCTTGGAGCCTAAGCCAGTTGCTTTCAAGCTGGTGGCCCCTTTTTGGCAGGCAGGAGCCGATGCTCAGTGCTGCTGAGCTTGTAGTGTCGCCTGGGCAGAGCCCCAGGACCATCTGGTTGCAGACACGTCTGCGTGCGCTGGGTCCTGGTAGCATCCGTAAGAGTTCGTCACCTTTTAGGTGGGACACTTCAGTGCTAGCCACACAGTGCCATGCAGGAGGGGACGGGCACGGCAGGAGATCTGCCCGGGAGCACCGAGGATGGGTCTGGCCTCAGTTTTGGCGGACCGCAGCTGGGCCAGCCCCACGCGAACGCAGCCGGTACCTGCTCAGCTATCTCCTGCCGCTTCAGCTCCAGCATCTTCTGCTGCTCGTTGGTGTGGTCCATGATGTTCCTGCCGCCGATGAGCAGTTTGCTCTCCATGGCCTGGGGGGGCAGAGAGGGGTTGGGGGTGTCAGAGCGTGTCTCTCGCCCCAGCGCGGGCTGCTCCGGACGGGGAGGTGGGGAGGGCTCAGCACGGGCTCTATCCTGCCCACTGGTGCTGCCGCGAGGGCCGGGTGCTGGGGACATCGCGGCACACGGGCCAGCGCAGCTGAGCACTGACCGCTCTGCGGAGCTCAGGGCTACCCACAGTGTCCCCCAGCCTGCGGTGGGGACGTGCCACCGGTGGGGACAGCAGATGCCCTGATCACGGGGGCAGGGAGTCAGGGGGGATCGCAGCTACCCTGAGGGACAGGACTGACCTCCAGCTCCAGCTTGCTGCAATTTGCTGCAATTTAAAGTAACGGTTAGTATCTCCGTAGCCCTGTCACCTCCCAAGCGTCTCCCTCATTCATCCTAAGGTCCATCCTCCTTTCCTCCTCCCCCGGAGGAAAATCTTCATCACCACCGAGGGAAACCAAGACTGAAGCGTGCTGGTTGTTTGGGAGCACCTGAGACCAGTCTTGGCCTTGCCAAAGCCACCCGCAGCAGAGGTGACACTGGGGCAGAGGACACTGTGGACCATCTCACCAAGGCTGGAGGCCCATGGGGCTGTTGATGGGTCCCCAATGGGCTGTTTGTGGCTTGCGAGAGGCCACAGCTGGGGTAGCTGGCTGTCCCACCAAAACACCTGGAGGAAAACGCAGCAGGACCGGGATCTCACTGGGACGTGCGCGGGGCCAGGGGAGGGAAAGATGTGCATGCAATAAACAGCTGCAATAAATAAATGGTGTCTTCCGAAGCTCAGGGGTTTCGAGGAGACCCAAGGAAGGAATAATCCTCCCTCTGCTCACTCCTGCTTCCTGATGCAGGGACGCCGGAGCGTTTCGGCTGCTCCTCTGGCCTCGGCAGGCAGCTCGCTTCCCCGGCCAGGGCCGAGCGCGCGGGCGATGGGAGACGCTCCGGAGGGCGGAGCGGCTCCGTCCCGCTTCCTTCTGCCCAGCTGCGAGGCCGCGGCAGGATGCGAGGCAGCGGCTTCCCATCCCGCCCGGCGCATGCACCCATGTTCCTGCACCCGCATGCATGCACACGCTTGTGCGCTCATGCATGCACACGCATGCACACGCATGCACACGCGTGTGCGCACACACGCGCGCTGCCTCCCTTCAGCCACAGCACGGCTCCTCCGCAAGCATCGCTCGTGCTCGCCCCGCCGACGCCAAGGCAAGCAGCGTGATTAATCGCATCCTGCGGGAAGGAGCCGCATCCTGCGCCCGGGACCCGCGCGCAGGGGAGCTGCACCTCCGTGCGCCTCGCGGAGCCCATCCCCACGCGTCGGGGCGGCGGGGAGGGGGCTGAGGCTGCAGCCCCGCGCCGTGCTCGCCGCCCGCCTCCCGCCTCGCCGCGGGTTTCCTTGGACTTTGTTATCGGTCCGACCACAAATAATTTCGTCTCTAATTACTCCATCTGGCGATTGCTCAGCCGCGCGGCGCTTAGACTTAAGCACAGCAAAGCCAGGGCTGGGCTCTGTCCCCCGGCTCCCAGCGCCGCGCGGGGCCCCAGCGTCCCCCGCCGCCTCGGCAGCCCGTGTGCGCGCTTGCAGCCCCGCAGAGGGCTGCTCTGGCGCCCTGGGCTCGGTTTTGGGGAGGGACGGGAGTCTGGCTGCTGCCCTGGCCGCATCCTGTCCCCCATGGGACCCCTGGCACCCCCAGCCCCACACCGGGGTGTCGGGGCGGCCCGGGGGGGGGGGGGGGGGGGGGAGGTGAGCGGGGCTGCGCCGGGGCGCGAGGGCGGTCGGAGCTCGCGGTGGCCTTCGCGCCCGCGGGAGGAACCGCTGCTTGCGGAGGACACGGTGACAAAGCAAGTGCTGGGGACAAAAGGGCCGAGTGCGCCAGCGGCAGAGCAGCTCCGGTCCGACCGGTACCGCACACATCTGCCCAGGTGAGACCAGAACATCTGCTCAGGTGTCACCAGGCACATCTGCTCAGGTGGGACAGAGCACATCTGCTCAGGTGGTTCCGGAACAGTGCACATCTGGACAGGTGGTATGGCGCACATCTGCTCAGGTGGGAACAGCGCACATCTGGCCAGGTGGGGCTTCACACATCTGCTCAGTTGGGTACGGTGCACATCTGCTCAGGTGGGACAGCGCACACATGTCCAGGTGGGACCGCGCACATCTGCTCAGGTGGGACCAAGCACATCAGCCCAGGTGGGAATGGTGCACATCTGCCCAGGTGGTATGGCCCACATCTGTCTGAGCACCATGACACACATCTGTTGGGGGCACATATCTGCCCAAGTGCCACTGTGCACATCTGGCTGAGGGGCAGCATACACCCACCTAAGCGCTATGGTGCACATCAGGCCGAGTGCCAGTGTGCACATCTGTCTGCATGGGACAGGGCACATCTGCCTGGGCACCATGATGCACATCTGTCCCAGCATGACGGTGGGCATGGGATGGAGGGGAGCGCCAGCGCGCTCACGTGCGTGTGCGGCAGCACCCATGCGTGTGCGAGGGCTCCCGCGTGTGCGCTGGGCTCGCCCCCGCGTGCCGCTGGCGCTCCCCCGGCCGCACAACGGTGCCTTTGTGCCAGCGCCGGGCGCGGGGGCGAAATGCCGCGATGGTTGTCCAGCTGCGCAGGGCACGAGTGGCCCGGGAGGGCACGGGGCCCCTCCGGCCCCCCAGCCACCGCCCGGCCCCGCGGCGCGGCCCCGGGGGACGCGGAGTCACCGCCTCCGGCCCTGCCGCGTTCGTTACTCAGCAGTTCCCGGCCCCGCCGTGGCCCCGCGCCAGCCCTGCCGCACCGAGCCGGGCAAGGAGCCGCCGCGGGACGGCTGCCAGCGGCGACCTGCGCTTTAGTGCAGGGGACGAGCCTGCGGGGACCCGGCCTCCGCGCCGAGCCCCGGCCTCCGCCAGGCGCCCGGGCTGCCGCCGGCACCGCGGGGCCTGGAGAAAACCCCGAGCAGATGTGCACGGTCCCACCTGAGCAGATGTGCACGGTCCCACCTGGGCGGGTGACAGCCCTGGCACGGCAGGGACCCCCAGGGCACCGCGTCACCCGGACGAACGCAGCGACGGAGGGGCGGTATCGGACGTGGGGGGTCCGGACACCGGGGTTCCTCCATCCGCCGTCCCATGCCTGCGCTCATGCCGACCCCACGGCCACGGCCCCCGCGCTGCACCGCGCCGACGGGGCCAGGGCATCCCCGCCGCGGCCGGCCGCGGGGAGGAACCCCCTGCCTGAGCGCCTGGTCGAGCCCCCGCTCGGGTCTGAGGGCAACGCAGGTCCCATCCCCACGTCAATCACGAGCACCTGGTGTGTGGCAACACCTACCTTGTACTTGGTGGCCAGCAGCTCCGTGGCCTCCTGCTCCTTCCGCAGATCCTCTATCATCTTCTCCTTCTCCTCCAGCAGCTTCTGCTTCTCCTCACTCACCAGGCTGTGGTCGTCCTGAATAGCTGCTTTCTCCTCTTCCAGCCTCTCCTTCTGCTCCTTCAAGTAATTCTCCATGTTCTTCTCCAGGCCGTCCTCGTTGTCATCCTCCCCTTCGTTCTCCATGGCACTTTCTCCATCCATCGCTTTCTTCCTCCGGCTGCTCCTTCTCCTCTTCTTCCCCAGCATGCCTCGTTTCTCCAGCTGGGCTTTCAGCCGGACAATCTCCTCCTGAAACTCCCGCAGCAACGTGTCCTTGGGGTCCTCGTTCACCCGGGGCTTGTTCTTGATGTTCTTGGCCCTGTTGGCAAACCTGAGGGTGGAGAGGCTCTCGTCGTAGCTGTGAGAGGCTGGGCCCAAGGTGGCCACCATGATCGTCTTGGCGTTGCCCCCCAGGGAGTCCTGCAGCAGACGGGTCAGCTTGGAGTCTCTGTAGGGGATGTGCGTGCTTTTGCCGTCGACCAGAGCCGAGATGACATTGCCCAGGGCGGAGAGGGAGAGGTTGATCTTGGAGGCTTCCTTGGGGCGCTCGCCGTGGGCGCCCATTTTGCTCTGGCGCTCGCTGCCGGCCAGGTCGACCAGGTTGAGCTTGCCCACCCGGATGTGCTCCTCGCCGTCCAGCCCCGTCTCGCTGCACTCGATGGTGATGAGGAAGATGGCGTGGGAGCGGGAGCTGTACTCGTTCATGTTGGTGCTGCCCACGGACCGGGTCTGGCTCCCCAGGTTCATGACGTGCTCGATCTCCTTGACGTTTTTCGTCACGAAGGAGGAGAGGTCCTTGATGTAAACCCCCGTCTCGGGGTTCTCCTTCAGCTCCAGCTTCTTGTTCTGGTCCTTTGCCAGGAGGTCTCTGATCTCCTCCTGGTAGATCTCCAGGTACGAGGCCCTCACAAGGTACTGCTGGTTCTGCGACCGGGAGATGTGGGTGAAGATGTGCTCGAAGGAGATGGGAATGATGCCCCTCTTCTCCGGCTCGGCCCAGGCCCCCTGCATAGTGTAGGTCTTGCCGGTCCCCGTCTGGCCGTAGGCAAAGATGGTCCCGTTGAACCCCTGCAGCACAGAGTCTATGAGCGGCCGGACCGTCTCGTCGTACAGGTCCGCCTGTTTGGAGCTGGCGTCGTAGACGGCGTCGAAGGTGAACGTCTTGGGCAGCTCCCCCGGCGCGGCCCGGGGGTTGCGGATGGTCACTTGACCCAGCTTCACGTCCATCTCCAAGATCCTCTCGTACCCCGCCGCCTCCTCCTTCCTGCTCATGGGGCGGCAGCGGGCCACCACCTTGAGCGCCTCGCTGCTCCGGGCTCTGTTGGCCATCATGATGCTGCGGCTTCCCGACGGCCCCGCGCGTTAGGAGACGGCCGATCGCCCCGGCCACTCCCTGGGAAGGGGCACGGATCGCAGCCCGGCGCCTGCTTTTCCTCCCGCTGCGGCGATCGGCCCCGGCGTCTCCCCCGGCGCCGCACAAAGGATGCGGTCAGGCGCGCGGCCCCGGCAGCATCCCGCGGCGGCGGGCGGCCGCTCTACCGGCTCATCGCCCGCGAGCTGGGCGTGGGGGGCCCGGGGGCTGCGCGGATAACGGAGCCGGGGCCGACGGAGACGCGCCGGGCTTCGGCCTCACCTCTGCTGCCGCTAGCGGCCGGGGGCCGGGGGGTCCGCGGGGCGGGGGGCGGCGGGCCGGGGGCGCCTCGCCTGCCCCTCCGGACACCCGTTCATCGCGGCGCAGCCGCTGCGCCCGGGCTGTGTGCGAGAATGAGGGAGGAAAACAGAGGCGAGGGGAGGGCTGCCGGGGAGTGATGCTGCCTGGCGGGGGGCGGCGCGCCGCGGCTGATTTGCTGGGAAGCGGTGCACACGGATGCACACACGCACACGCACACGCACACGCACACACACACGGCCCCCCCGGGCTCCGCCGGGGCCCCGGCCCTCCGCCCCCGGCCGGCCCGAGGCCCCGGGCACGCCGGGAGCTGTAGTCCTGCCTTTGTTGCTGCTCCGGCAGGATGCGGGATGCGGGATGCAGCATGGGATGCGGCATGGAGGAGGCAGGATGTGAGATGCGGCATATGGGATGCAGGAYTGGGATGCCGAATGTGGGATTGAGGATGCAGGATATGGGAGACGGGTGCAGGACTAGGATGGGGTGGGGAATGCAGGATGCGAGATATGGGATGCAGGATCGGGACGGGGATGGGGGGTGCAGGATGCGGGATGCAGGATAGAGGGTGTGGGATAGGGGAAGCAGGATAAGGATGTGGCATGGGGATGCAGGGTGTGGGATACGGGATGCCAGATCAGGATACGAGATGTGGGATGCAGGGTGTGGGATGCAGCATGGGGGATGCAGGGTGCGAGATGTGGGATATGGGATGCAAGATCAGGATACGAGATGTGGGATGCAGGATGCCAGATCAGGATAAGAGACGTGGGATACGGGATGCACAGTGCAGGGTACAGGATGTAGGATACAGAATACGGGAAATGGGATGCAGGATGCATGATGCAGCATGGGCGATGCAAGATGTGGGATACAGGATCTTGGATGCAGGATCGAGATACGGGATATGGGGTGCAGGATGCACCACGCAGGGTGCAGGATGCGGGATGCAGGACTCGGGCTGTGGGAGACGCCCGGCTCCAGCAGCCAGGCAACGGGGAGAAGCTCTTTCTTTAGGCCTCAGTGCTGCTCTGGGGGCTCTGGGGTATCTGCCCTGCGCCCGGGGCGAAACGAGCTGCAGGTGCCACGGGGGTCCGTGCACGGCCCTGTTCGCTGCCGGCAGGGACAATCCCGGTCACAGGAGTTGCAGCAAGTGGCTTTGGTGGGAGATTAAACATTCTTGTGGCTAATCGAGTCGCAGCGGCCACGTGTTCCTGCACCAGAGATTATCCCTTAATTAATTAATTAGGGTATTTGCTCGTGTACGCAGGGCTGCTTGGGGCAATCCAAGGGCTCCATCTCCCAGAGGAGCCTTCGCAGGGGACTGTCCCGGTCCCCCCGGCCCGGAGAAGAACCGTTTGGCACGTGCACCCCAGCAAGGGGCCCGCGGAGCTGGCGAGCCGCTTCTCCCCACAGGCATCCCGCACCGAGGTGGGAGCAGGATGGGACCCACGGCAGGGAGGTGCAGGGACCCCAGGGACACCAGCCCCAAGGGAGTCTCCTTGACCTGTCACGTCCTGTCACCTGCACAGCACTGGCCTGGCGTCCCCAAGGGTCCCAGGTTGGGTCATTGGCCTCCTGGGGCAGCCCCCAGGTGCGGTGCCCCTGCCCCACATCCTCCACATGCCCAGGGCTGGGGTGACATGTAGGGCTGGAGTGACAGTAGGAATGGGGTGACATGGAGGGACAGGGTGACATGTAGGGATGGGGTGAGGTGGAGGGACAGGGTGACATGGAGGGATAGAGTGACATGGAGGGATGGGGTGACATGTAGGGATGGGGTGACATGTAGGGATGGGGTGAGATGGAGGGGTGGGGTGAGATGGAGGGGTGGGGTGAGATGGAGGGAGAGGGTGATGTAGGTATGGGGTGACATGGATGGAAGGGTGAGATGGAGGGGTGGGGTGACATGTAGGGATGGGGTGACATGGAGGGACGAGGTGACATATAGGGATGGGGTGACATGGAAGGATGGGGTGAAGTAGAGGGATGAGGTGACATGTAGGGATGGGGTGACATGGAGGGATGGGGTGATATGTAAGGACAGGGTGCCATGGAGGGACGGGGTGACATGGAGGGACGGGGTGACATGGAGGGACAGGGTGACATGGACGGAGGGGTGAGACGGAGAGGTGGGGTGACATGTAGGGATAGGTGAGATGGAGGGACAGGATGACATATAGGGATGAGGTGACATGCAGGGACAGGGTGACATGTAGGGACGCTCCCTCACCCGCAGGTGTCAGCACCAGACCGGAGCGTGCGGACGTGCCCAAGGCCGTTGATGGCCGGTCCCTGGTGCCTGGGCTTGCGCTTGCCCTCGGGGCGGCTCAGGGCTGTCCTGGGGGGTCCCCAGGGCGCCTGGCACTGTGGGCCCCCCCGGCGCAGGGGGGCCGCCTCTTGCCACATCGACACAGGTTCACTGCTGGGCCACCCACGCTCTGCCACGGCCCCGGTCCCCATCCCCTTGCCCTGGCACCGTGGGGCTGGCCGTGGGGCCGGGGTGCCCCGCGTGGGCGGCCGAGCTCCCGTGGGTGCTGGATTGCAGCGCCCTGAGTCACGGGGCGGGGAGCAGGGAGAGTCCCGGGAGCCGGCGCTGACTCACGGCCCCGATGGCCCCGATGGCCCCGGCACAGCCCTGGACCTGGCACCGTCCCCGCGGTCCCCCGGCAGGCAACGGGGAGGCGTCTCCCAGGGCAGTGGGGGGACGGTGGGGCTGGGAGGAATCACCTGCTGTCCCCTTCCTGGGCTCCCACGGAGACCCCAAGTTTCTGAGGGCCTTTACAGCCCCACAGCGATGCCACCCCCCCTTCCTCGTTCATGGTCTCCTTCGATCCACGTTGCCCGTTGGGTCAGCCCTGCCTGGGCCTGGGGCTGGTGGGTACCACGATGGCCAAGGTGGTGACAAACACCCCCATGGGTGACATCGGACTGGCCAGCACAGCGGACATGGGTCTGGGTGCCGTGCAGGGATCAGATGCCGTTCTGCAGATGTAGCCTCTGTGCCCTGGTGGCCACCCCGGGACACCATGGCCATCCCCGGGACACTGTGGCCATCCCCGGGACACTGTGGCCATCCCTGGGACACCACAGCCATCCCCGGGACACTGTGGCCACCCTTGGGACATCTGGGCAGGTTTGCTGCTTGCTGGACACTTACCTTTGGGATGTTGTGGAGAGGCTGAAGAGATCCCGTGGCTCAACAGTCGGGTGCTCAGCTGGTGCCAGCAACAGGATTTGGTTTCCGTGACCATGGGACCCTCTCTGCGGAGCGATAGCTGTTTGGAAGAGATGGGATCCCCTGACCAAATGGGCAAAAGTGTCTTTGCCAACAGGCCGGCCAAGCTGGTAGGAAGAGCTTTAAGCTGGCACAACGGGGGGAGAGAGAATGACCCCGGTCAGGTAAGGAGGTGGTAGATGAAGTTTGCAAGCAAAAGGTCTGCAAAGACGTGAAGAGAAGGGAGCTCGTCATCAACAAAACAGGGCTGAAGGGGAGTCAGAGGAATGCATGGAAATAAGCAAGGGCCTGTGGACGGTATTTTGGGGCAAACTCTCACACCCCTTCTGGGAAGCCGGCACGCTGGGCGCCTCTGTGTGCAGCTGCGGGGCTGCGATCTCACTGCGATCGTGGACAGGAGAGACATGGACATACCGGGGAGAGTCTAGCAGAGGGCTACTGAGATGATGAAGGGACTGGAGCATCTCTCCTATAAGGAAAGCCTGAGAGAGCTGGGCCTGTTCAGCCTGGAGAAGACTGAGGGGGGATCTTATCGGCGAGCTGTGGCCACGTGCCCCAGGGAGCTGCTGGGGTGCCCAGCACCCTCCGCTGTGGTGTAAAAAATCCCCCGGGAAGAGGTGTCTCCTCATGCTGGAGGAAGGCTGGGGCTGCCGAGGGCGGGGAGGACCTGGCCCAAGCAGGCTGATTAGCCTCTTCCCGGGCTTGGCAAAGTGACGGGCTGGAGTCGTTAAAGAATTAACGAGGAGCAGAGCAGGGGAAGCCCTGCCAAGCCAGGCAGGTTTATGGCAAGCAGCCCTGGCCGAATCACACCAACGCCACCTTTAATGGGGCTAGAGGTTGTTCTGACAAAGGCAGCAGCGACGAAGTAAATCCTTTGGCCTCCCGGAGGCTTTTGACTTGATATCGTAGGGTGTTTTGAGGAGGGAAGGGGAGCTCCCGTCCGGGTACGCTCAGCCTGGTGCGGCTGCAGGCATCCGGGTGCTCCGGCGCGGAGCGAGGGATGCTCTGCCCTGCGGGGAGATGGGTTGGGGCCTGCCACGGTCCTCCTTGGCCAGGCGTCCGTGCCGTCAGCCCAGGCTCAGGGGCCACCCCCCTGCTCCCCCCTGCGACCGTGCCCCTCGTCTTGCCCCCCCGACCTGCTGGCTCAGGATTTTTCCTGCGCAGGGAGAGGGGGAGAAGGGGGACAGGGGAAGGGAAAGCAGCCAGAAATGAGAAAAACAAAAAGGCTGCTCAATAACTGAGCAGCAGGGACGCCCGATCCCGCCGCCCCGCCGGCATTCCAGCCCAGCGCCATGCACGAGCCCGGCGCAGCCTCGCTCGAGGAGGAGCAGGCGACGGGGCAGATCGTACTCAGCCTGCATCTCTCGTCCTCTCCGCTCCCCGTTTTCACAGGCTGGGACTTCTCACCTTCCCCACAGTCCCTCATTCCCATGCTGTTCTTCAAACTGCTCCAGGGATGGAGAGGAGAGGGGGAATCACACGGGCTGGAAGCAGGGATGCGATCTCCATGCCGACTGCAAGCTGATGGACACTGTGACGTGACTCAGGCTTTTTGTTAGGGTTTGTTAGGGTTTGCCTTGCACTGCTGGCTGGACCAACCCCCCAAAAAGCTCATCCTCCCCACCTATGAAAGGAGAATAAGTCCCTGGTGGGGAGCAAAGGCCCAGCAGCTCCCGCAGGTCCCCCGGCCCTGGCCGGGACTGAAGGCAGCGATTTGCGCTCTGCTCCGTGGCAGCCCGGGGCAGAGGGGCCGTCGCTGCTCGGCTCTCACCCCAGCGCGGGCTGACGGGATGAGCAACGTGCCCTTCGGGGCACCTCGCTCCGTCCCCGGACGCCAGCTCTCGTTACGTCCCCAGGTCTCTGCCGGACTCGTCATTTGACCCCGGGGGCTGCGGGCCGGTTCCCTGGGCTCTCCCGTGCCTGCTGGAAGGGGACCAGGCCACGGGACCTTCCCGGTTGCTGCTCCCTTGGACAGCGTTGGGTTCAGAGGTGGCTCCAGCCGGTTCCTTACGCTCCTACGGTGAATTCCTGCAGACCTGCTCATTTCGGTGCCTCTGGCATCACTACACAAAACCTCAAGAAATATCTTTTTCCATACTCTAGCTTGTGGTGCTCCTTCATTGTTAACATCACGTTTATTTGATTCGTGTCACCATTCTCCTTCTATGCAGTGGTGAAAAAGCCAGAAATGATGCAGCCTGCTCTGGAGCACCTCTCACCGCTGTTGCTCTTGAACAGAGCAGCTCCACTGCCCCTTGCCTTCAGCTTACTTCAAGCATACTTACACAGGCTCTTCTGCAGCCTCCTGTATCCTCTTGATTGCTGAAACTTATTTTGCGGTTAGGTTCTGCCTATATCCCTATTTACTTGTGTTATTCCTCTCCTGTCACATGTTCTTGACTTCTCTTGTGTCGGACTTCCCTTGAGCGTCTCCCAGCTGGTGTCAGACGCCTTTCTGCACCTCTGCGGACTGGATGGACTGTGCCCTACCGCACTGCTTCTGCAAGAAGTATCTGGGCAAATAGTCTCCAGTTTCTGCAACTGTTACAGCAACGTCCTGGGCTTCTCCCGCAGCGAGCCGGGCAGCTGCAGGCTTTCCTGGCGCCAACGAGCTGCGGCCACGGGCTCTCGATGCACTGCCAGTCCACCTCCTTGGGCCGTGAGATTAGAGGCGCTCTGGCTCTATCGGGTGGCGCTTCTGACCGTGATCTTAGCATCTGTAGAGAGACAGAGACCAAGCCAGCCTGCCCTGGGCTCAGAAACCGCGTGGGAAGGCAGTGCAAGGCCAGCTCCTCCAGCAAACCCTGAGAAGGCAACCGGGAATTGCTTAGGTAGCAGATTTGCCCCATAGCAAGAGGGAAGGAGTTAGAGGGGCGAGTGCAGCTTAAACCAAGCCTGGACTGAGGATGGATCGGTTTGCTGGCAGCTGACTCGTCTATAATTAGATGGCAGCTTCAGTGAGGGAGCCAACTCGGAGCACAGAGCGCCAACGTCTTCCAGTCCAGTCGTATAATTAAAGGAAACCGCCCATTTTCAGAATGACTCTCAGATGCTTAAAACAGCAGGATGAATGATGAGATGTGTCTCCTGGTGCACAAACGATACTGCAAAGTGCTCCTTTTTCTGCAGGCACTTGGAGCTGCCCTTGCAGGAGAAGACTCTGTGAAGTGCTCCAAGAGCTCGGCGTGGTATGAGTCCTCCCCGGCGAGGCAGCAGTCAGAGTATGGGGGATTAATGGCTTGGTGGTAGCTTGTACCACTTTGGGGTTCACTGCTCATACAAGAGGAGGACGGGAAAGAGTCGTGGCCTTGGCCAGCTTTGCCTGCTGCAGGGTGGGAGCTGGCTCTCCCTGCGCTGCCCGTGTCCCTTCCATGCACACGGCATCCGTGACCCCTGGCTCTGCTCCGAACTGCTGCGTGACCTGGGATAACTTCATCCCTCCGTACCGCGAGAGACCCTCAGGGCTCTTCCCGGCACCCCGGCGATCGCTTCGGCTGCCCTGACCCACTTCTCCTCCCGCTGCTAATGCTCCAGGCCAGAGCCCTGCCGGCAGGACTAGCGCAAGAGCTGCGGAGAAGCAAGTGCCCCGGGGCGAGTCCCACAGTCCCTCGTCCCATCTCCGCTCTCACCCGGGGGGAACTGAAAGAGAGGGCAAAGGGGCTGCTGGAAACCATTCGGGAAGCTCCAGGCTTTTCTCTTGCATCTGAGTTTCAACAGATGTGGCATGAGCAATATCTGTAAGGCAACTAGATCAGCATCGTTGCTCAGAGATTAAAGGATTTAATAATCTGCTGGCAAGATGTAATTGAAAGAGGCAGAGCTCTGGTATTACAGCATCAAATAAACGCCCTGAGAAATTCCCACTCTTCCCCTGAGCTGCCGCCAAACTTTTCTTTGAGCAGAAGAAATCTCCAGCGTGTATGGCGTGGGCCTTTTTCCACACAGTCCCAGGGACTAAAATCTAATCTTCCCTTTTAGCTAACTGCTTATTAATTGTTAATGTGCCTCTCCAGAGCCTTTCATTCAGAGATCTCCAGCCGTTCTGCGAAGAACGAGGAGCTGCCTGCTGCACCGCCTCCGCGCTAGGTGAGCGGGCGGCGTTTCGGCGCGCCGGGAGGGAAGCCGTGCTGCGGCTCGCCGCGATCGCGGCACGATTCAGCAGCGGGCCGGGCGCCGCTGCTTCTCAGCGCCTTATTCGAAGCGCTGCTTCGCTCTGGCGAAAACCTCCGACGACAAGGCGGTGACTGGCTCTGCAAAGCACTGACGGCAACAATGCGGAGCTTCTTCCTCCGCTCGCAGCCAGCGCGGGATCATGACCTAACCTTACCACAAGCGAGCGATGCTGTGGCTGGGGAGCAGAAACGTGGTGTGCAGAGAGAGCATCTGAACGCCGTAAAGGGGTGGTGGGCTGCCTGCGGCCGCTTAGGGAGGCTGAGGAACACGTGAAGACGAAGGCCCTTGGTCTGAAATCGGGGGGGGGAGCGTCCCTGCGTGCGTGTGTCCTCGTGGTGCTGGGCGCTTCCTCGCCAGCAGCGACTGTGCACAAACACGTGCCTGGCGCTGAGACCCTCTTCGTCGCGCTGCTCGCTGCACTCGGCGCAACCTCTGCATCCTTCCAGCTGCCTTTAAGTGCTGATAAAGTGCTTCTGCGCCCGATGCCATGGTGACCGCTGTACGGAAAACTGAGGGAAGACGGTCGCTATTTCGGGGTAATGCAGCTGCGCTTCTCGTTCCTCTTGCGCGCTGCCGCTCCGGCGCAGCTGGGCTGGAGGGACACGCGGAGAAGGAGGCAGGGAAGTACGATCCGAGGGACGGCCAGCTGGTAAAACCCACGCCGCGCCAGCAGCTGTGGCAAGAGCCGCCCTAAACACCGCTTTATCCTGCTACGAGCAAAATGGCTTTTCAGAAAACTGCTAACGTCTAGCTGCCTAAGGCCGCTGCGGAGATCAGCTGAAGGCAGCAGAAAGGCTGGAAGGGCTGGCGAGGCATAACGCGACACACAGAAGCATTTGTGCAAGAGAAAAGCAGCGTGGGGGACCACGCTGGTGCTCTCCCGGATTTCCCATCAGGAATTCACCTTTCTGACCTTGCAGCTTCTCTCTTATTTTTGGCCCTCTAAAGGTGTCTCAGAAAACGTGACCTGCTCTTACGTATAGTTCGATAATTCTTCTTTTTTCTTTTTTTTTGAGGTCCCTGCCTTAGCCAAAAAAAAAAAAAAAGACAGACAGCTGACTGCTGCATTTGTCTCTGGCCGGGAGGTTGTTGGTATTCTGCGTGCTGGAGTTCGGCGCTCCCGAGCAGCGGCCGTGCTGGCACCGGGGCTGCTCCACAGCGCAGATCATGCTGCAGTGACCTCCGGGAAGAGCAGGACGTTGCATGGCCGCACGCAGAGTAACTTCCACTCCCTCTCTGATCCTCCTCAGACAATATGCCGAATATCTGGGGCTATTAGTCAGCTCCGGAAAGGCTCTTGTGTGTTTTTGTTCCAGAAACTCCTGAAATGTTGGGAGCTGAAGGTGCCTTGGGGGCTGGGTTGCTGCAGGGGGGTAACGGGGCTGCTGCCCCCTGTTACTTGGGGACATCCTGAAGGGCTCCATGACAGCTCCTACCTCAAGGTGACGAACAGGGACCAGAAACGGTGTGAGCCAGATGATGCCTCCTGGATGACCAAGCCCTTTTCCTCGCTTGCACGCCCCGAGGGCTAGGCCCTGCTGTGTGAGAGGAGCTGACTAACCAGCAAACCTAGCATGTCGCAGCGTTCCTTGGGCAAACCTCCCCAGACTTATACACCATTGCACAACTTGCTCATGATTCACTTCTTCCCTCCCCACGGCAGGATCCGAAGCGCCTGCATCTGCAACGCAGTGTTGCAATCGCGGCTGCTTGGCAGTTCCTGATGAGTGGGCTCCTACAGCCAGCAAGGGGCTGCCAGCTTGTGCCGGCTCTCCCTTTCCACTATATTCTTCCTAACTTTGGTGATTATCCCTTGCCACCTCAGTGCCCTCTTGACACTGGAAAAGAAACTCCTTGGGAGGACGTGGTCGGGAGCCCGAGAGAGCTGCCGAGAATCGTCCTACCTCTTGCAGGACATTTCCAAATTTACCAGCCTTGCAGTGACGGTCTCCTGATCAAGATCCACTGAGTAATCACAAAGCCGGGATGTCCTTGTCCTTGGCAGGGTGTCTCCTGTAGGATCGACTCCGTTTGTGGGTAACATGTAGTGACAGGGCCAGCGTTAGATGTCAAACAGAGAATACTCCATTTTGTCTGCAGTGGGATATGCACGACTTTGTATTGCTTCCTCTCTAGTATCTTAAAAGATAAACTTCTTTAAACTTAATTACAAGCTCTTTAGGGCAAATGATTATTATAAACGTTGGTGCAAACATCTAGCAATGAGTTGGTACTAATGAGCCTTTGAGGACTAACTGCGAGACGTCTGCCTGTGGATTCCCCGCTAGGTACCTGCGGCAGTGTCTCCTGCGGAGTTCTCCATGGATACTGGCTTTCTCCTCCTAATCTGTTCGATTGTATGCAGCAAGTATTTTGTATGGTGCTCTCAAACTGATCTATCAACACACTAAAATTAAACCTTTTTGTGGAGCTGCAAACTCCTGCCCTATCTGCTACGTCTTTACTTCAGAGCTCCAACTCCTGCAGATAACTGCGAGAGTTCAAGGCTTCTTGAGAAAGAGGTTTGTACCCCCACTAAATGTGAGGGAAGCACGCTTGCAAACGGGAGCCTGGGAGACACGCAGGCTTAGAAATCAAAACACAAATGAAAGAAACCCAAGTGTTTCTCTTTAGAGTTGTGGTAATGCTAAGCCGTACTTGGTGGGGGGGGGGGCRGGGRGGGAGGGTTATGACTTGTATTAAACCTTTTGAGTAAGTCAGCCCACAAACAGTGGGAAATTACTTAATTCTGTAAGTAAATCATAATTGACAACATGCTGGATCACTTCTCGCTGGATCACTTCTCGCTGCATCGCGTGGCCGTTTCGGGGAGCGCTTGTCCGCTTGGGAAGAGTGACTCTTCCCCACTTTGAAGCGAGCAGGTCTCCAGCAGCCCTGGGTGACCAGGCATGTCGAGCGGCTTCAGCAGTTGTTCTGCATCTTGGCTCTGATGGCAGAGCTCACTTTTCCAGTCTGGCGAGGCCGAGAGCTGCTGCTGAATACCCTGAGCACCCAGGCGGCCACCACGGACTGGTTGCCCTTCTGCCGCTGTCCCGGTGGGTGGTTTGATTCAGCATATCCAGGGCCGAACACCTTCGTGTGCTCGAGGCACCTGGGCCGTCTCCGGAGGTCGATGCACTGAGTGCCTCCATGCCATCACTCTGCCTTGTATTTGTTCCTGATTTCTGGCAGGGCTTGAATGAGGCTGAATGAAACTCCCCTTTGTTACAGTGCCTGGCTCCAGCTATTTATAGGAGCTGCTAAAAGCCTGCCGGGGAGCGACTGCTGGCAGAGCGGCACCGCTGTGCTCAAAGCCCTCGGCCTCCCAAGCAGCGGTGCCCGGGCCAAGCGGCAGAGCCCGCGGTGCTGCCCGTCCCCAGCGCTGCTGCGGGCTCTGACCAGCTCTCGTGGGGAGGGCGGCCGCTGTGGGACCCCTGTCACCAGCCCTGGCTCCTTCCCTCGGTGGCGACGAGGACCCAGGCCTGTGTGGTGGGTCCTTGGGGCTCCGGCCTCCACCTGGGGAGGCTTTGCAGGCCCTGGGGCTGGGGGGGGCCGCAGGTCCTGGGGACCCCGCTGGGCGCTGCGGCCTGTCCTGGAGGGGGCTGGAGGGGCCAGACTGTCCCTGAAAGAGCTGGTGGCCCCAGGCCATCCCTGAGGGGGTGGTGGGGCCATTGCTGACTCTGAGGGGTTGGTGGGGCCGTTGCTGTCCCTGAGGGGCCTGTTGGAGCCACTGATGACGCTAACGGAGCTGTTGGGGCCGTTGCTGTCCCTGAGGGAGCTGTTGGGGCCGTTGTCATAAGCGGGGGGGGGGGGTGACGGTACTGTAACCGTCCCCGTTCGGCGCCGCCCCGCGCGCGGCCCCGCGGCGCCCCACCCCCACCGAGGGTCGCGCTCGCGCCCTGCCCTTCGCTGACGTCACCCCCCCGCTGCGCTGCCCCACCCCGCCGCCCCCTCCCGTTCCGACGCCGAGCCGAGACTGGCAGGCGGGCGCGCCCAATGGGAACGCGGCGAGCGGGTTCGGG
>PTFA01000351.1:422435-469528 GCA_003342895.1 Casuarius casuarius
TGCTCTTGCTGTTTACGTAAAGCCCTTGGAGAGCTGGCTGCCCTGGTCACGCCCGGCACCAGCTTCGCCTCTGCTGCAGGGAGAAATGACTTGGTTTCTCTCCGCGCTCCAGCACAGCAATTTTCGCTGCCGCCAGTGACCCTGGGTGACCCTCTCTTCCCTACCTTGGGGGTTGCGTTGGCAGCTCGTCTCCCACACTGTCTCTGCCAGTTAGAGCGAGGACCCACCTGGCTCCTTCTGTCACTAGTTAATCTCTAGCCCCCTGTGCGCATGAGGGAGGTGGGGTTGCCATCCCTGCACAGTATCTTCATCACTACTGATGTGGCTGGGCAGGAATGGTTGCACTTGTGGGTGGGGTCTGTTTTCTCGCATACCCTACGAAGCTGTCCTTCCTCTGCGAGCGAGCTGCTGGGGCTTCTGTCAAAACTCACCGTTGCCCTTTATTTGTGTGCAGCTCCTCTCTAAAGCGGTTTCTTTAACGTCATGAACGAAGGCTGTGTATTTTCACAGATTTTCCTTTCTCTCTTTAATCTGTGCTTTTAGATGGGCCTTGTACCTAATGTCCTTTCTCACTAGGTTTATTACAGTGGCTTTTTTTTTCCCCTCCTTCCCTGAACACCATCTTGTTTTGCAGATCCAGAGTTCAGGCCAGCAACTTCTAATCTAATTGGTGACTGACTGTAACAATTGAATAGAATTAATGCCTCAGCTGTATCTTGCAGCACCCACTGGTGTAATGTGTGCGGACACCTACCAGATATCTGAAAAATTCAGGTGCTTCAGTTTGAATTGGATCTGGGTTTTTTGTGCTTAATGTAAATGTCTCAGATAATTGGCAATACGGCTGTTCACCTAGGGTAGGAGATGATAAAGGGTCAGTGCAAATCCCAGTGCTAGGTGTAAGAGTTCGTTGCTAGTCACTCCTATGTCCGTCCTCATCGGTGTCTAAATGTGTCCTACAAATACTGCAGCTCAGACTGCAAGACAAAAAAAGGCACTCTTAAGCAAGCCTTCAGTAATTTGAAGTAAAACAAAGTACAGCTGGGCTTTAAGGGCAATTAACTGTCAAGAAAGAGTTATTGCCTAATATGTCTTTAGGCCTCAACTAAAGGCTTTGTTCAGGAGTTCTTAATAGTTTTGGGGTGTAGGGGGGTTTCAGTTGCTCAAGTTCTTAATCTTGCCTCTTAACATCGCTTAACTTGACTATTGAAGGCTGTATTTGTTTTGTTTTAGTGGCCATAGTTAAATTACTTACTGCTTGACCAATTCTGGCCTAGTACACATGGTGTTTGTCGCTTTCTGGGCTTGCTGGGAAGGTTTTTTCAATTATCAAAGCTAGAAGCAGTCAAGTTAAGAAGCTGGTGGTTATATGATGGCACTTGCTTCACAGAACTTGTTCTTAGTGATCAATGATTTTAGTAATTATTTCTTGGTCTACATCACTGCAGTTTTTAAGCTTTCAAGCAGGATATCTTCAGGCTTAGTAGCAAATGTACACGTGCACAATTTGGAAACATTTCTGAACAGCTGAGCCAATTTTGATCAGTAGGGATTTCTGGAGTACATAAAAGAAACAACACTTGTATAGCCAGTACATTACAAGGCAAATAAGTTTTATTACTAAATTTTAAGCTAAATGGCTAGTTATGGTATCTGTGAACACCACTGGATGGTGGATTGGTGGGTCAGAGGATGTCAAACTTCACAGTGAAGTTTAGCAGATTGTGAGGGGGCAAATAGGCTTTCCATGTGGTCCTGAATTCCAGCTGCTTAACTGCACAAAGTTGGCTTAAAATGCATTTCTTCCCTATCACTTCTGCATGTAATTGTTTAATGAGAACATGTGGTGTGAAGGTGGTCTGTGCAAATGACATCTGTTAGTTTAAAAAAAAAGGAGAGGCAGTCCATTCATCAGGGAAAAATCTTGAACTCCTGATATGGGATAAGACACCTGTCCTCTTAGTTCTAACTCTTTTGAATGCTGCGTTGTTGCAACTTAGTGACTGAGGAATATTCTGTGTGAAAAAAATGGGTTATCTCAAGCTAACACTTGTAAATATAGTTCTTAAGTTTTCTCCAATTTTCCTCTGTTGGACAATGGCAATCCGCTAATGTAACAGAGAACCTAAGAAGGTGTTTTGCGTGGCAGTAACCGTTGTGGTAACTCCTGCTGCAATAACTGCAACAGTTGTGCTAGTTCTGCGGCTGCAGCAGAGGACTTTCGGGTGAAAATACTCAGATGGAGTCTTCGACCTGTAGCAACAAGGAAATAATATTTCCAAATCATTTGTGTACACAGTAGATGACATTGAAGGTGACTGGCTTATTGGCTGAATCTCTCCTTATACCTAAAGAAAAAAAATCTTGATGGCGTGTTAGCTCTGATTCATGTTTCTGTGTTTACTCTGAGCTCCACCAGGAACACGAGATAGTCAAGTGTATAAAATGTACTGTAGTCTTGACTGTTTTAAGCAGGGACTATTTTAGTCTTTCTAGTCTTTATAGTAAAAGATGGGTCTCAATCCTGAAACTTTTATATGTATGTAAAAGATGGGGGGAGTAAAATGTGTTTTAATTCTATAAAAGCAACGGCTTGTCTATATATGTAAGTGAAGATGCAATAATCTGCATTTCTAGTTCACATTAGTAACTTGTTTACACCTGCTTGCATCTTTACACATCTTAAGAACTGATAGCATGATCAGTGGTAGCAGATCGGGGATAATTTACTATACTTTTAATTTGCTGTACTTTAACAGTTGACTTTGAATCACTTTAATCTAATATTTCCTGCTAAAACAGCAGTTAGGCTTTTGGATGTGAATGATTTCATTACCCTGTCTAAAGGTATTATAAATAATCCAGATGGTCCTTCTGCAGGAATCCCTAAGTCATTGTAACCTCCTTGAATAGAGCAGGGGCCTTATCTTCAATTGCTATATGGCTGTTTTTTCCAAGTAGAAAGTGAATGAACTATAGAAGACTTAGTCTATCACTAGCCACGTTTATTTTTAATAGCTCTTCAGTAATTCTGCAAAAATACTTTTTTGTGTTTAATTTTGAGAAATTTTGTGATGACTTTTTTCAGTTTTGCTTTACAGACTCTACAGCTGGGTCAGTTCTGTCAGGGATAGCTGTTCCTGTGAACAGTGGTGTTGGTCCCTAGTGCTCTTAAGCACTGAGTAGTGGAGGCCCATCTTAGACTTCTGCCCAGAGTCTCATCTGTCTGCAAACACTACTTATTTTAGTACTTTCTCTTCTGCTTCTAATGCTATTTGCATTTTTTAATTTAAAAAGGTTGGTATAGATAGCCTCAAATCAATATATATTTGAGGCCTACATTTTCTTTAGTCAATTTTTATTAGTGTTTAACATGTCAAGTTATGACAGTTTGAAGAGAATCATTGAAAAAACTGTCAAAACTCTACATGCACACTTTGTCAGGGTCAGCAGACAGTGTTAGCCTTTGCTTCCTGAGCATGAGCAGGTAGAGACGACTATTCTTGCAAGGATGTCAGTGTCTATAAAAACTTTAATGTCAAAATTTAAATCAAGCACACAATTGCTATTGTTTGACTCAGTAAAATGCAAATTAGGATGAGTCACAAAGTGTTTTCCCATGAAATCTTGCTACCTCTAGTAGTATGTTAAGAGAACAATGCGTATACAATCCTTTGGGGACCCCCTCTAAATACTGTTGATTTATTTAGCTAAAACTTTTTCATGAATCTTAACACATACTGAAGATATAGTATGTTCTGTGTTTCTGTTCATTAAATTCTGTTACGAGTTGCAGTCAGCATGAGTGACTCTCCAGTTCAAATCCAAAGAGAGATGGAAAAAAAGCAGTATGCTTTCAGGTTTGATTCCTGCATATCTTACTTTGAATGCAGGAAAGTCTTTATTCTAAAGCTGTGTTAGTGTACAAAACTATTCTGTTTTAAATGCAAAGATACATTAAACTGCTTTCTAACAAAACTGTAGTTTTATCAGTTTGTTATTTTAAAATTGTTATTTCTTCAGTCTTCTTTTAAAGTGATTTTTGAGTTGTTAAGCACTTGCTTTGGAATCACTGTATGTTGGTACATTTAAGTTGCAAAATTCAAAGCAAGTCCTCAGATATCAGAAACAGTAAATATAACAAACCTCTTCTTGCATTTTGTGATGATTTGAATGCTGATGATTGTGACATGTCGATATTGGGAAGAAAGGAGTCTCAGAGTGGGGAAAGGCTTGGTAGATTGTGGGAAGACCAGCTAAGCAGAAGTTGCATTCTGGATTGTGGGAAAAGCTTTTAGCTGCATGGTGGGCGTGCTGAAGTTTGGAAAACAATAAATAGCTTCTAGGGTCCAAAAAAGAGTATTGTCTCTCGTGTTGGCTGTACTGTCCTGCTGTTTCCCTGTATTCCTTTTCTGTGTCTGTCTAGATTGTAAGCTTCTAGGAGCAGTAACCGCTTCCTGGTTTTCTTTGTATTGTGCCCAGGCTGTGAGTTTGGTATGTGTCTGACTCCTGGGATAGAGCAGGTCAATTAAAAAAAAAAAAACAAAAAAAACCCCAAAAAACCCCAATTCACTCATTTCTAAAACATGGGGTCTAGAAATCATCAAAGAGCATGAGATGCAGAAATAAGCTTATGCGTATGTAGTTGAACTGTAAAACTTCCAAAAGCTCTTGTGACAGGAAGCCGAAATGTAAATGGAGTCAGAAAGAAAGTAGAAAACTAGTCTGAAGTAGATCCATCAGTGGCTATTAAAAATGATGATCTGGACTCAGTCTTGAACTTGGAAAATCCCTCCGCTGTTGATTGCTAGAGGTCGAGCAAGTATCCCGAGGCCTGGAAATGGTGGTTCTCACCTCTTTCTGCTGCAGACACCTAAGAGAAATGTCGCAGAGCTAATTGGGCTTTACAGTTGGATACAGTATGGTTGAGCACTTTTTTGTATAAATCTAAGACCATGGATAGATGATGAACAGTAGTTTTGCTTGTGCATGCTTTACACAGTTGGTCAAAAGTGTTTGGATGGAGGTGTGGTGAATAGCTGCGGAACTGAGCTGGCTGGAAGCCTTTTTTTTATGTAGTTATTTTTCAGCTAAGCTGGATGAGTTCCCTGATATGGCTTCGTATGTGGCCATATAAATTTAGAGTGGCAGGGTGCATAGGGCAGCTGGGGACAGGGAGCCATCTGAATAGGTGGTATTCATACTGAGTGGTTACTTGAGAAAATTCAGTTTAGGATTGCTGTTTTATGATACAAAGCACTTGGCAGCAGCACCAGTGTCTAGTGTCCCTTCCTGCTTTCCCTTCTCCCTGTCCCCACGGTGGTGCTGTCTCTGCCTTGGCGGCAAAAAGAACTGAAGGGTGAGAGTGCTGCTGAACTGCTCTTTCACACGGATACCTGTACAGAGGCAACGCAACGTAAGTAGGCCTGCGGTTTCTTTTTCTGTTTGTCCTTGCGCTGATGTGCTATTTATGTTCAGCCGAAACTGATAGGCAGCCGTTACCTAAATGCGCTAAGCGTGATCAAAGGAGGTGGAAATGAATGGGAAGAGGTGTGTGGAGTTCGGCTGCTCTCATTAAGCCGGCGTTGTGTCCAGGAGGAGAGCGAGCTGTCGCTTCAGCAGTAAGCGGTGAAGATACAGGACGAAGTCACTAACATTTTCTAGGAAAAAGTGTGTTTCAGATTCAGAGAGCAGGCCTGTAGCTTCTTGTGAGAGGCCATCCATATAATCCACAGTCTGGTCTTGAGTTTTACAAAACCATGTGAAATGCGTGTTGACGTCGGTAGAGCTTGCTCAGGAACTGATAAGCAGGGACGTAGCCTTCACTTGGAAACAAAGCACTTTTTTTCTTAGTGCCTTGTTGAGTGATGAGCACAACTGTGTGTGTGGAGGGGGGAAGGGAGTGTTTTTCCTCCAGGCATTTTGATCTGCCTCTTCTGAAATAAAAGGGGTATAAAAGGAAATACTTTAATCTAGAGATGAGAAAATGCTTGATCTTTTCTATCATTAAAGTTAATATTGATATTTAGCTACAGAATCAGATTGAGAGTCCATTGATGGATACGCCATCAGGGAATAGAAAAACTTTCCCAACTTGAAGCTTATTTAGCTGTGTTAAGCAGACGTTGCTGCCTGTTGTCCAGAGATGTTAAACATGTGGGGCTTTGTCGTGGCAGGCCACGCTCGCTGTACCTGCTCCTGGCAGCCCTGGGAGCAGGGTGTGGGCTGGTTCTGCTGTTCTGATGGCAACAGCTTGCTCTTGTCCTCCCTCTCGCTGGAGCTGTGGAAGGGCAGCATGTTCTTGCCTGTTCGCTGTGCGGTGGAGGAAGAGCTGAAGATTCGCGGGAAGGAGGGCAGCTGCGAGCAGGCTTCTCCTGCCAGAACGCTTTATCCCGCCCGGGGTTGAGAAATGCCCAGGAATGAGATTGGCGGAGAACGGGTTGCACTAATCTTTTTGGCAGCAGCAGCTTGCTCCTGTTCTGTTAAGTGACCTTCCGATGACATGTGGAGAAGGGCTTCTCTCAGCGTTGATTTTTGTGCCCTACTCGTAAGGGGGACGACATGGTAAGGTACTTCAAAACTGTTCTGTGAAGAAATGGGCTTGTTCAAATTCCTGGTGCTGTGGGAATTCCCTCTCTGGGAGTGGGGAAATGTGAAAGACCTGCAGCTGGGACCAGTGCTGCTGCAAGCTCTTTGAATGTTTAGTGTTTCAGTATAGCTGAATTGTGTGGGTTTTCTTCTGTGTGGGTTCAACTAGAAGTCTTTGCATACTTTTGTTCCTTTCTGTAGTTAAAGACCTTGAGGCTTTTTCACTGAGATTGACTGTTTCGTGTTGCAAAAGCCTGGAGAAATACCAGGTTGAGTAGTGTCTCACATTTCCTACATGTGATTTAATGCTGTTTGAGAAAGGCCTGCTCCCTTGATTGCTGTTTATATACGTAATAGGTATACTGACAGTCATACTTGTAGATCCTTTTCCTAAAGGTTGCTATTCAAGCTATTATTTTTACTCGTATTCAGACTGATTGGCTATACAGATACCATATACGCTGAAGCATTTGTTGGAATAGGGAAGAATATGGGAAACAGTCTCCTTCAGATAAGGTGAATGTGGTGTGGTATACTTCTTTTATAGCCCTGTTGGACTTTGGCACTAAAGGAACCTGGTGCATAATCAAGACCCAGCTCTTGTTTCTGTTTCATTGTGGCAACATTTGCTCAACAATGTGCACCTGGTTCTGAATAAAATTATTTCTGCTGAGGTAGTTTTGAGTCTTAACTTGGTTAATGCTGGTCTCACCAGCATTTGAGTCTTCTAAAGTAATGATGTTTCCCAGTGTTGGCTGTGGCAGTTGCTCCAGTATATTTTAGACCTTGATCCGTACAGAGAGTGAGGATGTTCCTGTGATGCCGAAGGCAAGAGGCAGTGGACACAAGCTGCTACAAGGAATATTCTGACTGGGTATTAGGAAAAAACTTTTACTGTGAGGGTGGTCTGAGTCTGGAACAGGAATGCAGCGAGGGGGTGGAATTGTCATCCTGGGGGGTAATAAAAACTTGCATAGAGAAGACTCTTGAGCAGCCTGACCCTGCTTTGGGTAGAGTGTTTGGAGCACGTACTCCACACTCAACCGTCTGTGTCGGTCTGTGGCTTGGCTCTGGGTGCCAGGACAGGACCTAGGTGGGAGTCAGAATTCCCAGTGTGTTTCGGAGCTGCTGCTGGTTACAATCAAAAGCACTACAGTCTGAAGAGGTTGCTTTCTGGAAGCCTGAAGTACTCCTTTTGATCTTCAGAGGCTTAGATAATGGCTACCAGCTTTTAAAGAGCTTCTAACAAAATAGTGCTCTAAGAGGTGGAGAAAACCACTGATAAGAAGGCATGTGATGTCTTGCTCAGAGCAAGTTAACGTGTTCCTCATCTAGCATTTGTAGGAGCTTCAGCACTGCTGCCAAACTCCAGATAGGTGCTGCTTTGGTCAGACTTGCTGTCAGCATTTTTAGGTCTAAACACTGTAACTGATGGTACAGTTCAGGTCTCAGTTTGTTTGCATAGCTGAGTCCAGTTACTGGTAAAATTCTTCTTTAAACTCTTCTTTCCACGTAAATACTAATGTAACTTTCTAACATAGTCTCTTCCAATGTTGCAGTTGGATGCTTAGCTCCAGAGTAGATACGGGGTGTACAGAGTTAAAACAGGTTTTCTGCTGAGACAGGAGAGGTAACTGTGACCACTCTTAGCTCCTTTCAGTGCAAATTAAAATGGATTTATTCCAATGCAATTGAAACCTGGAATCTCTGCAGCTGAGAGCTGCAGGTGAGCAGCTATCCTCATCATCTTGGGGCATAATACTTGAGTATTTGCAAGGTGCTAGCTTAAGGCTGTTTCCTTTTTGCAGATGAGGTACCTTGTAGCAGCATACAGTAAACTAAAAGAATCCAAGTAAGTTTTATGGTCTCTGGTGCTGTCTTGGGAGAGGCTGATGTTTTGGGGTAGCAGTAACTTGATTCTAGGCAGCATAAGTAAGTTGCTAACTAAAGTGGTGCATGGCATTCCCCCCCCCCCCCCCCCAAAGGAACGTAATTCCTGTTCCTCAACCTTTTTCTTTCTGTGAGTTCAATTTGAGCATAGTGGTAGAGATGTATCAATAATAGCTACTGGAGGTGATAAAACTTTCAGACAAATGTATTTCTGGGTAATATTGCGGTGATAGGTTGTATTTTTGATTCAAGCTTTTCTATTTCTAACTAGCTTGGCAACCCTGTTGTTCACCACCTTCCTCACTGGAGAGCTTCGATAAGAGGTTGGATAGAAACATACGGCACAGTATTTGGTCTCGCCTCAGGGTACAGCGGTACAAGTAGCCTTTCCTGGTCAAATGGTGCCATGTAACTCTGGTGCTGGAAGCAGAATTGTCTTGTAGATTCTTAGTGCTTGGTTTAAACCAAAGATAAATACGTGCCATACCTCGTACTGTGTGAAGGCTCTTGTTTCTTGATGCTGAAGTATTCATAAATTAAAGCTTTTTTTGAATGTATATGTATAAGCTCCTATTCAGTAGCCGAAAACATCCTAAATCTGCTTCAGTTAAGTACCTACTGAGCTGTACAGACATAGTGCAAGCAATGAAATTTCCAAGTTGAACGTACCGTATTTAACATCAGACACAATGCCGTTCTTTGGAGTCTGTGTAGGAAATAACAGGTGTATCTTTAACCAGCAGGTCTGTGTTGGAAATCTTAGGCGGAAAGGACCGAGTCCCAGATGATCTCCAACCCTGTCACAAAAGGGAATGATGCGTCTAGGTTGCAGTGCTTACTACTTTACTAATATTAATGCATATCTAATATAAACAATAAACTTACTGCTGTAGTGTAGTCTAGGTAGCTTGAGTTAGGGTACTCTTATAAACTACCATTAACACATCCTATTTATAACTAAAGAAAAACAAACCTACTGATTTTCCAGCAATAAGTACTCGCTTACTCGCTTGCAAGCACATACATTCCTTCTAGGGAGCTGGAAAAGGCAACTGTTAGACCGCTTCCCCAGAGAAAACATTTAAAACTTCAAATACAGTAACTAAGTGCCCCCCTGACGTACATTGACTTAAAAATCTCGGAAAGACTTCAGAGATTATAAAACATGTAAAGCATTACAAGTGTTTGTCTCAAATATTGATGATATGACTATCGTGAACACACACCAAAATCGATTTAATGAAAATGGAGAATTTCTGGCTCTTCAGCTTTGCTGTTCAATGTTTGAAATACTTATGACACCGATGTTTGTTTTGGTGTGTTTAGTGAGTGTCTGTCACTTGCTGTTGTGGCTGAAACTAATCAAATATAGGTCAGTAGGTTCTGCTGAAAGCTTGTCTTCCAGAAAACTGTCTGGTCTGAAAACAGCATGCGATGGTCTCTCATTCCTTTCTTTGGTAGTCTTAACAGTAAGGATTATTAATTACTTGTTTTGATGATCGTTCTTAGTTTCTCTACTGCGGTAAGTCAAGTATTTATAATGGCTTGACTGACTAAATTTTTTAATGACCTCCAAGACACAGTACTTGCTGCTTTGGCAAAGCTAATGCTGTTACCAAGGCAAACAAAATGAATCTACTTGCATTCATTTACGTACCATTTACGTACCAGCTTTTTCAATCTGATCACTATAAATTAGGGTCAGTGTTAACTTGAGGTTTGTTTTTATGTAATAACTTGAGGACAGAATTACTGTTGTAGTTCAGTGACAAATTTGCTGTTTCATAAATAGAATCAGTTTATATGAGTGCAGTTTCATTATGTACCATATTTATTTTCTAGCTGACAGCTGTAAGTAGATTATGACATGCATGGGAACTGATTCAATCAGATGTGATGGAACTTCCCCATGCTTAGTGCTCATGCGTGGTGGCTTTGCATGGAGCTGTGATTAGTGGCCAGACCTTTCCTTACCGTGGTTTTCGGTTTAGGGCCCGGTGGGGCTGGCTGAGAGAGGGGTGCGTAGGGAGATATGGCTGTTTCTTGTGATGCTCTCTCTGAAAATACACGCTAGCAAAGGAGGCTGACAGAATTTTACTACCTGAACCAGAAGTTAATGAGTATGTTAGAAAATGAAAGATATAATAGAAGCAGAAAAAATAAATCAACTCTCAAACCTGGAATGCACTGATGCTAAGCAGAAATTATTGCTGCATGGGAACAACTCTGCTGTAAATACTATTTTTTGCTAAGGTTTCTCTTTTTTTTGGCATAATAAGGTTTTTATTTATAAGGTATTGTTTGTTTTGTCTCTTGCTGTGCATAAACCACCACTAAAATAGCTCCATTGTTCACTTTCTCTTGTTTGTGGGAGTCTTGTGTAAGGTTTAGCCTCTGTAATAAAAGAAGATAAAGTTTCTTTCTTTTCAAAGAAGTAAAAAAAACCCTGTGTGTGGTTTCATAGACCTAAGTGGTAGCAGCGTAGGTGGTGTCAACAGGAAGCTTCAGTTTGCTTTCTGAGCAGAGATTTTTAAATGGTCATTTGAACTGTAGTTTCACATGGCTTCTGAGAGGCTTTTTTTTTTTTTCTGGAAGACCTCATGGTTTAAAAATATATATTTTTTTATATATATATATATATATCTCCTGTGGGATCCTCACTGGTTGGTGTGCCTGCTTTCTCTAGCTACCTAAAGTCTTCCTGCGCAGCATCCTGTAATGAGGGTTGTCTAACACAGCGTATTACAGGCTACCTACAGTTAGACTCCACCAGGCAAAGTTTATAAACTAATGCTTGTAAATGAGATGAAGGCAGCTGAGAAGAAGAGGATGAGGTTTCATAATTTATTTTGACCTGGAAAATGGCTTTTGTCCCCATCTGTATAGCAGAGCTTTTATGTGACAGGTTACTTGCACCAAAGTGAGACACTCTGAACTTCTCATTGCCTGGGAACTCGGTCTTGGTCTGACTGGTGTAAGTTTCAGATACACTCGCTGCACCTGAAATCGATGGGAGCTGTGCTTTGAACGTGTAAACTAAAATCATACTTAAAAGTTTAAACGTGCTGGATGTTTTTAAGCACGTCATTTGAGGTCCAGAACTTTGTGTCTGCATCCATTTTGTTGGGAAATGGTCCCTTTCCTGGTGATCTCCTGAACTTTGCCCAGATCCTGATATGGAGAGTGCTGGCTGGCCAAGACCAGAACCATACCAGGAATGCTTAAACAACCAGATGAAGTTCTTGTCCTAGGAACTTGCACTGCAGTCAGCTAGTGCGCTGTTAGAAGTGCCCATAGCATGCTGTATGATGTTTAATACCCTGAGGTTCTCAGAGGCCAATGTTGATGCATATAGCTGCAGCCATTAAACAGCATGCCTGAATTGCTCCACTCTGTTGCTTTGCCGGAGATGATTTAAGGAAAGAAAAAACCCTATATGTGTTACTTCGTTCTGTCTCGGCCATCCACATTAACTTAAATCACTGGTGGTGTCTTTGTTAATCATGCAGAATTGTGGACTTGGATTGCTGAGGCATGAATACGTTTCTGCCTTTGCACGTCGGGAGGAGGATGTCGCACTTGTCACAGAGGTTGCTAGAAGCCTTTTTTTTTCTTTTGTTGATTTGAATTTAGCTCATTAAGATAGTTTTCCCTACAGACTTCCAATCAGGCACCTCTGATTAATGTTTTTGAGCTCGTATATCTTAGTTCTCGTTTCACAGTTCCTCATTTCACAGGAATGTTTTTCTTCTTAATGTGGTGGCTTGTTTTTTTGTTTGATTGGTTTTGTTTGCAAATAAGCCTCATTGCTAGCCTTTCCTTTACAGGGCTGTAATTAAATGCATGCAGTAGATGCAACGGAGGAACTGAAACTTGATACCTGTGTAAGATTCTTAGCAACTCACTGTCGATTTTGTTCTCAATTGAGGCAGTTGCATTTAAATACTACTGAAGTGAATACATGTGATGGGACATCAGCTAAGGCTGTGTAGCGAATGGTAATACTGTCATTCTTGACTTCTCATTGTTTGGATTTGCTATTTTAATTGCAGGTATGGGGATAAATAGCACTTTAACCTGTATGCTAAAGCTTACTTTCTAACCAACTTGTTAAACATCTGAGCAGTTTAGCAAAGGAACTTCATGGAATTCCTGACTTTTTAATACCCCTTGCTGCTTAAGAGCCTTGTAGCTTCTGAGACCTGTATGTGTGGACATAATCTGCATTTAAAAACTGTTCCTTTTCCAGCAAATATAGAGACTTACCTCTGCAAGTATCCAGTGTATAATGGGAAGGTAAGGGACTTATCTCTTCTGGAGGGGGGTAAGGCAGAATGAAAGCTGTCTCAAGGTTTGTTTCTGAAGATGGTTAACTCTTCCATCCTTTCACCATCTTGTCGCTTACATTAGAAGGTCACAGCAGCTAAGTAGGTGGAACAGCCTGGTGTAGGGAGAATAACCAAGGAGAGAGACAAGGGCTTGATGTTGATCTTCTATGAGTATATTGCCCTCAAGTGCTCTTAAAAAATTCCTGGTAGCAATATTGTTGACTTTTGTGGTGATTTACTCAAAAATTGGCATGTAAGTGTTAACTTATTTGTGGCTTTAATATAAATATCTGAAGAGTGATATTGGAGGAGGTCTCAAGTGAGGCTAGTGGTGAAAGAAAATTCTTGGTGCACCTGAAGGCTGTAGTCTTGACCTAATTTAACATTCATGCTTGAAACAGATGCACAGAGGAAGCTTGCATGCTTACAACTTACCTGTCCCTTTGAAGGGAAGTGGGAATATTTTAAAAATAAACTTTAAATTAGGAAAGTGTCTTTTGCTCGTCCAGTTGTGAACCTCATTGTTCATCTTTGGACTGCCTGGTTGACTATAGGCAGAGTATGAGGCAAACTGCCTGGAAAACTCCACAAGGCAACTCTAGATGGGGAAACTGCAGTGCAGTGGGAAGATCCCCTGTTTCTGAAAAGTCTGAAGATTTGAATGAATTCAAAGAATGTGGCCTTGCTCAGATAAGAGGTCAGTCTATAAAACAATGGCCTTCTATTGTTTTGGGGAGTTATAAAGCCAGAGTCTTGGATTGTCACCCAAAATGAATATTCAGCCGGGTTCACCTTATTGGTTGGTCAAGGTTGGTTTGCGTGTATCAAATGTCTCTGTACTGTTTATTCCTGTATCACTGAGTCTCATTTATTTCAGTTTCTTATTTGTTCATAATGTATGACAGCATTCGAAAGCACAACAAATGCGTGTGTCTAGAATGGAAGATTTTGGGTCACACTGAGAAGCTGCTGTCTTGCAGGGTTGTCATCTGCTTCATTAACAATGGATAATCACTTGAAGATGATCTGGCAACAGTGCTACTGGTGATGACTGTGCTCTCCCTTACAACTATGTTCCAAAGATGTTCATGTATTGACATGGTATCAGTGAAACTTAACTTGCAAAGACAATTTTCTAAAAATACTGTAAAAATCATACTGAAAAAATGAAGACTAGGGAAGAGCTGTGGCAGTGATTCAGAAGGACTGGTAAACTTACAGGAGAAACCTGCTGTTCAATCCAACTCATGTCTAGGTTTTAGAAGACAGGTAGGACTTGATCAGCCTATTGAAAAAGGAATAAACCTTTTTGAGAATCTCTACTATGGTAGATTTTGTTAAAAGCTGAAGATAAGTTTACTGCTTGTCTGGATGACCAGAATCTACTTCATTCTTAAAAGTAGTCGTGCTCTAAGTAAACGTGTGGTTTATTAAGATACATAACATCACACTAGCAAAAATTACTGGGTAAGAGTCTTCAGCTTATCTTTTTAGAGAAAGATGTCTGGTCATAATGATTTATCTTGGTACCTAGTCTTTGAAAATAGCAGTTTCCAGGATAGTCCAAGTACAGAGACAAACCTCTTAATTATTCATCTTGTCCCATGAATGCCAATTTTAGTACATGAAATAGCAGTTGAAGCTATAGCTATGCCACACAGAGTTTCTCTGCTTGTTTTTATGAATACTGTCTAAGAAAAGCTTGTTGTATATGATGGCAGTTGCTATCAAGGTGTTGTAGACTGAGGCCGGTGGCCTCGCTTAAATGATAGTTCATGAGGGTACTAAAATTAAGTATTTAATTGGTTGCGTAAATGAAAGATTGTTTAGCAACTAGATGGCTAGCAGAGCCTTTAGGGAAGGTCCTTTTTGAAAGGAGAAGCAGCTAAGTGTCAATCTTCCACTTTCAGACTGAATCTGGCAACAGTGCCTCAAGGTGTGGGGGAGAAGAGCAAAAAAAAGCGTAAAAAACAATCAAAACCTCACTTATGGCTGGTGGAATTAAACTGTAATTAAATTACTTGTTTCTCTAATTATTGTCTCTCCATGTCTAGCTCAGTCAAAACTGAGCTCTCAAACAGGGGCTTCCGTGGATGTCTTCCGTTAACCAGTTGTTAAGTGGAACTTTGTTACACTACTGGAATTAACTAAATGTACATTTTCTAAGACTTCATAAAAGATGCCCATTTTGCTATTTAGATGCAATGTCTGGTGTTTTGTAACTGCTAAACTGTCATGACTTGGAACCTTGCAGAGCAGGAAGGCCGAGTTCGTTCTTGTTGCTCTTCTAGCTTGCGCACTCTGCTTTAACAAAAATTTACTGCAGAGAGGATGAAACACTAAAGCACACTAATTCATTGAATTTCTGTTTTACTACTGCAGAAATTGCTATATGACACTGACTATCAAAAACAAAAAAATTTAAGGTTTAGAGAAGGACAGCCAAAAAATGCAGAATGCCTTTCATGCTAGGAATGATACAGTGAGTTAAGATTCTCCCTTTGGGGTAGAAAGAGCGACAAGAGGGAATGCAGTAGAAACCCTTAAATAAGGAAGACGAGGACTTGAAAACAAGGCAGATATGGGCCTCATGCTTGAATGCTGTAAGTAATTTTGTGACAGTGGACACAAAGCTGAGGTAGTCAATGGTTCCTTCGTCTCTGCTGGGAAGGTCTTCAGTGGCAAGGTCTCCTGTGCCCTTGGCCTAGAGGCAGGATTCAAGGAAGGAGGAGAGAAACCACAAGTAACTTGCAAAGAATAAGTCAGGGACTACTTGAGAAAACACATTAAGTTCATGGAACCAGGCGGGATGCTGAGAGAACTAGCTGATTTCATTACAAGGTCACTATCTTTGAAAGGTGATGGAGACTGGAGAAGATCTCCACTGATAGGAGAAAGGTGAATGTCATGCCCATCTTCAGAAAGAACAAGAAGGATGATCTGGAGAACTACAAGTCGGTCAGCATTGCTTTGGTCTCTGGGAAAGCCTTGGAGCAAGTTCTTCTGGAAGCCTTTTCTGGTCGTGTGAAGAACTATTGGGAATAGCCAGCATGGCTTTACCAGGGGTAAATTATGCTTGACCATCCTAATTGTCTTCTCTGCTGAAGTCGCTAGATCTCTGGATGAGGTGAGAACAGTGGATATTGTAAACCTTGAGCTCATTGAAGCCTTTGACATGGTCACATGTAGCATCTTTGTACCAAGTTGGGATGTTGCAATCCATCCATCTAGAATGCAAAATGGCTGAAAAACAGCTGGATCAACCTCCTGATGGCCATATTTCAAAGGTAATAACCATCTTACCATGGCATTGGCCAGTTATAGCCAAATACGTCTCAGCTTGTCCCATGGATATGTGTGGCTTCAGTTTGCTTTAGTGGTCCTCTACTGTAAGTACTGGCTTACTGCAACTAGTTTCAAGGGACGTCACTAATAAAAACAAGTGAAGAAAGCGTCGAGTACCTTGGTGTTTGTGCCCCAAGGAACAGCCGACCCGTATTTTCCTTAGTTTTCATTTTGCTGCCAGTGTACTCGTCTTTCATATTTGTCACTTGTTTCAACTCCACTTTCCTAATTCTGTCCCTAGTGCTTGACTTTCTGCACACCTTTCTTGTGCTTTGAGGAGGTTATTTATCCTTGAAGATTAACCAGCTGCCTTGGGCCCCTTAGCCCTCTTCAGGGCAGTCTCCCTTGGGACTCTCCTACCACACAGATCCTTAGACAAGCTGAATGCTGTTCTCCTGAAGTTCAGGGTGGTAATTATTTGTCTTGCTCTCTTCTTCCAGGATATTAAACTCTGAGTTTGTGGTTGCTGCGGTCGTGGCTGCCCTCAGTCTTCATATCTCTGTCCAGTTCTTTGCTTATGAGTAACAGAACCAGCATAGTGTCCCCCTTAGTTTTATTTGTTGATCACCTATTTGAAGAAACTGTCTCCAAAGCACTCCAGAAATCTCCTGGTTTTCTTGTGGCCTTTTGTCTTGCCACACTGGCAGTAGAGATAGTTGAAGTCTTGCTTGAGTACCATGGCCTGCAAGTGTGAGGCTTTTTTCAGTTGCCTGAAGAAGGCTTCAGCTACTTCTTGCTCTTCATTGGGTTGTTTGTAGCAGATTCTCACTGGCGTTGCACCCATGTTGGCCTGTTTTCCAGTCGTTACTTGTAAGCTCTCGACTGGCTTATTACCCGTTCTCAAGGAAACGTGCATGTGTTCGAGCTGCTGTGTGGAGCACATCCCTGCTTCCCGGCCTGTCCTTCCTAAAACGTCTCTATTTGTGCATTGCAGTGCTCTGGTCTTGCGACCTGTCCCACCACATCCCTGGAATCCTAGTAAGATCAAAACTCTGCAACTGTGCCTAATTTCTCCTGTGTTTCCCATGCTGTGGGTGTTTTGTTCAGCCACTTGAGAGGGAGCCCTAATCATGCTGCTTTTACGGGATAAGCAAGAGGTGAGGGCCTCCTCCATCGCCTGGTCCCCTGAATGCTTCCTCATTGCCCATGAACCTTCGTTTCCCTCCGGCTTTCGTTGTCATGCCTAGCAAACCTAGTGCAAAGCCCTCCTCTCTACATTAGCAAGTCTGTTGCTAAAGATGCTTTTGCTGTGCTTTGGGATGGATCACATCCTTCCCCAACATTCCTCTACAGGTTGGTCCTCTGTCACAAAGGCAAAGCTATGCCTGTGACACCCGCAGAAGATGCTCGCTGCTACCTAAGCACTTTCCCTTTCACTGGCAAGCACAAGGAGGGCACTGCTGGGACTGACACGACATTTCCCCAGCCCCCAGAGTCTCCAGTCACTCTGGATATACTCAACATCTCCCTTGGCAGTGTCAAGGGTGCAGACACAGATGAGCTGCAAGGGATGGCAGGCCAAAGACCAGATGAGCCATATCAGTGTGTCTGCAATGTCCATGGGAGAGAGGAAGTCTAGTCAGGAGATAGGTGCTTCCAGTGCTACAGAAGGGAGGCTTCAGCTGTGCATGTTGGCTGCTTCCTATTGGTGTTGATGTGTTCAGGCTCAGCTGGCTCTGATGTCTCCCCTGGCAGAGCTTGTTTTCTACTTGCATCTGCAGGTGGGGAAGGAAACTGCCTTCTGTTGCCAGAAGTCACAAGTCTCTCAAGATGGGGAGGGCTGGAGACTCCAGCTGCTTGTTCTAGCATAGCCTGTGGCTTTCCCTCCTTCCATGCATCCTTCCTTGTATCCCATCTGAGCCACTTTAGAGAGTTTTGCTCAGTCTTTTCCACTCCTCCAACGTCCTGTTGGAGGTCGATCGCTAGGGGTGCACCCAAAGAATGGCTACTTGGTCCAATTTTCTGCAACATCTTAATCAATGACCTGGATGATGGGACAGAGTGCACCTTCTGCAAGTTTGCAGACAGTACACTGTTGGGAGCAGTGGTTCACACACCAGATGGTTGGGCCACCGTTCAGAGGGATCTTGGCAGGCTAGAGAAATGGGCAAAGAGGAACCTCGTGAAGTTCAATAAAGGGATGTGCACAGTCCTGCACCTAGGGAGGAATAAACCCATGCACCAATATAGGGTAGGGGCTGACCTGCTAGAAAGCAGCTCTGCAGAGAAGGACCAGGGGTCCCAGTGGACAACAAGTTGACCATGAGCCAGCAAGGTGACCTTGCAGCAAAGAAGGCGAACAGTATCCTGGGTTACATTACGAAGAGTGTTGCCAGCAGGTTGAGGGAGATGATCTTCCCCCTCTCCTCAGCCTTGGTTATGCCACACCTGGAGTCCTGTGTCCAGTTTTGGGCTCCCCGGTGCAAGAAAGACATGGAACTACTGGAGCAAGTCCAGCAAAGGGCCACAAAGATGACTAAGGGACTCGAGAGGCTGGGACTACCCTAGCCTGGAGAAGAGAAGGCTCAGGAGGGATCTTATCAGTATAAATACCTGATGGGAGGGAGTAAAGATGGCAAAGCCTTCAGGCTTTTCAGTGGTTTGCAGTGAAAGTACAAGAGGCAACAGGCACAAATGGAAATATAGGAAATTCCATTTAAACATAAGAAAAAGCTTTTTTACTATGAGAGTGATCAAACACAGGAACAGGTTGCCTGGGGAGGTTGTGGAGTCTCCATCTTTGGAGGTATTCAAAACCTGACTGGACTCAGCCCTGAGCAAGCTGCTCTGTAGATCCTGCTTGACCAGGGATTGGACTTGGACAATCTCCGGAGGTCCCTTTCAACCTCAGCTATTCTGTGATTCTTGATAACCTCCTTGGTGGTACCGGGGGCTGCTCTTGGGTCCCCCCTCAGTCTTCTGTTCTCCAGGCTGAACAAGCCCAATACCTGTAGCTTCTCCTCACTTAAGTGCTCCAGCCCTGAACATCTTGGTGGCATCTGCTGAAGTCACTCCAGTTTGTTGATGTCTTGTATTGGGGGACCCAAGACTAGACGCTGTATTCTGGATTTGGTCTAACAGTTGCTGAGTAAAGGGCTCACCAGTTGTTGCTGCTGGGAAATATGCTTTGTGGCACCTCGCCACATTCACAGTGGTGGCTCTGGGAGTCCTGCACTGTCCTGAGTGGTTTTCTGGGTCCCTTTCTGCGCAGACTGCTGAGACCCTGCTAACCTGCCCTGTCACTGCGCTCCTGGAAGCTGTTGCTTCTGAGCAACGGTTATATATAATGTGTATATATATATAGCTGCTTTCTCGATGAATGGGAGACCCTGAGTGGTGACCTGTGAGACAGCTAAGAAGCCGTATCATGTTAATTTGTATTGTGAAAGTTTGTAGTCTTTTTCTTAAGCATTTATTTTAGGTCTGAGCAGCATGGTAGTAGCCTTTAGTTAAAAAGAATGGGCATTTGCTTTTGCTAGGCACTTCCTTCTTGATTTGTTCCATAGTAGTGGTTGCTTTTACTGGATAATGTCTCTTCAGCTTCTGGAGTTGTCTGCAATGGTTAATGCACTCGCAGGTTTTAGTGTGAGGTCCAGAAAAATCAAAAAGAAAGGACAAATTTTGCTAGAGAGCTTGGCTTACTCTGTGTATCTACTGTCTGGGTGCTGTCTCAGCTCTTTTTGTTGAAACAGAGAAGATAAAATTGACCTTAGAGCCGTGTAAGCAACCTGCCCTGGTTTTTCTAAGGGAAGGAACTGGCACCAAGGCTGCAAATGTAATTATACTAGCCAGAGTTTTTACATCTCTTCGTGTAAAGCCTTGCTTTTGTCTATACAACTCCTCTGTTAATCCCGCTCTTCCTCTTCCTTTACCTAGTTCCCCATCTGCAGATGGAGAACACAGCATGGGCAAGCACTGGAGCAAAACCTGAGGTGCCTAGTTTCTCTTTCTGCTTCTGAAATGAGCCACCTAAAGATAGGCCAGGCCTGAGGCCTCTGTGGCCCGTGCGGGCTGTCTGACCTATTTGCGTATTCTGCGGTAGGTTAGCAGAATTCTTGGGAGCGATCCGTGACAGCCTGCAGCTCTCCTTGAGAGCGAGGAAAGAGGTTTGGGAGGCTGGGATGCTAAAGCGTCCTCTGAGGACTTGCATGATTTTTGGAAAACTTGCGTTTGAGATAAGCATGTGTATAAAGTAAAGTTTCTTCTGAAAGAGGAAGACTAACTGTCTTGTTTGCTCATGGGATTAAATACTAAATCTATTTAAAAGCTGGGGAAGAAGGTAGATTCAGTACTGTAAAACCCAGAGGTGGAAAGCTGCCTTGATAGCTATTTGTACATCTTCCTACGGAGGTGTAAGCAAAACTAGTATTTCCTGCTTAAGTTTAGACTAAGAGCACTGGGTATTTGTGTGTTGTCAGACTCTAAAGCATTGATATGCTTCTCCTGGTATTGACTGGATTGCTCTGTTGCTGGTCCCCAGTATTTATTTGGTTCCTTCCCCAAGTAGCTGAACATGTCACAGCTGATCAGGGCTAGATATAAGGAAGAGTTCAAATGCACTGTAATCCTTGATTCCTGATGAATAAATACCTTGTTAGAGAGACTAGTTATACTCTAAAGTATCAGTTCTTTACCTGGATCTGCAGTTTCTCAGTATCACCTGAGAGAAACCAAGTAGTCCAGGTTTTCGGGATTCCTGGCAGGCTTTGGTAATCTCTTTCAGACTTGCTTTAGTGAGCAAGAGTTTGAGACTTTGTGTAGTGACTCCTTGTATTGTTTTTATTGCAATCATCTGCTGAAAAAATAGACTGAAAGAAGAACTTACAGCCTAGCAGGTCTGCCTGTTAAAGAAATTGGTGCAAGGTCTAAGTGACAAATAATACAGGAGGATAACCTGGCTTCCAGTTCCATTTGTAGTTACTGGGATTTTCTGCCATCTATAGCTGAATGCCATGCTTTCTTCCAAAGGTAACAAATCTGTGTTTCAAAACGAAATAACATGACTGTAGAGGCCTGTCTCAACTAGCCTAAAGCTTCCTGTTGCTTACCTTGTCAGCTGAATTTTGTACCTATGAAAAAACTTATGCTTTCACGCAAGCTTTTGCCAAAGGATGAGAATATAAATAACTTCAGTTTGTTCCAGAAGAGTCTGGATAATGATTAGTTTGGAGGCTCACTAGGGATTTCTAAATACTCTATAAAAAAGTTATAATTCTTAAAAGTGGTATCTCTTGATGGATGCCTGCTGCTTCCCTGTGTGCGTTGGACCTGTGAAAGGGAACGTCCCAGGGAGCTGTGAAAAGGTGGCTCCTGCCGACCCTGCAGCCGTTTTCCAGGCAGCTCTTGCTAAATTACAGCCCGTCTAGCAAAGTGGAGGAGCCACGCTGCAGACGAGAAAAAAAACTACCGGATTCTTCTTCACCTAGAAAAAGCAGTCATTCAGATTTCCTTCTGAAGAATCAGAATTGAGATTATTACGGGATAATGTAATTTGTGTGTTTGTCAGGTATTCGTGTAATACTTGTTAATAAGTCACTGTAGTATCAAAACAATTCAATTTTAAGTTTTGCTAAGTGTGGCGGAGTGCAACTACCCCCCTGCCCCGTGTCGGGCTCAAAGTGTGGCAGAGCGCAGCTGCCCCAGGCCCCCCCTTATCTTAGGGCCCAGCTGACTGCAAATAACTGACAGCACCCAGGGCTGACCGGGAGGAACTAGGCGATGCTGGTTGCAACTGGTGAGGCCAGAAATGGGCCACTCCAGAAATGGAGCGGTAAGAAACCGAGACTCGGGCAATAACGAATGTGCAGTAAGATTCGCTTGCTATGACTACGCTGTATAGCCATCTTCACTAAATCTATTTGCAATAAACCCAGAGATAATAATACCATAATAATAACCCCCCTGCGACACTAAGAAGCAAGTTTGATTTTTTTTTGTTTGTTTTTAAATGAAAAACCTGATCTCCAAAGTCTTAAAACATGTTAGCGATATGCTTGTGTAATCTGCATGGACTCGCCCAGCTCTCTGTGGAGGTGGAAGGGAATTGCTCCCAGCATACCGAGGTACAAGCTGCTCTTCTGGCGTGTGGTTTGCTGTCCTTCCTCTGAAATAACTTTCTGTCTGAATCTTGTACTTAGACCACTTTCTAGCCACAAGTGAGAAACATTTTCATCTAAATCCCAGACCCCGGTATTGTGTACAACATCTGCAGAATCCAGTACTGAAACTTTGTGCTGTGGTAGAGATGTGAAGAAGGAAGAGAGACCTTAAACATCTAGCTCATGCAGTTAAAGCCTCCGAAAAATAGTGTTTGCACTGAAAATATTGTGTGGTTGGGAATGCTGTATACTCATACCTTGTAGGTATGAATACCTTGTAGAATAAATATTTTGAAAGATCTAAATAGCAACTGAGATCACTAAAAGCTTAGTTAAAAGTGCAACTCTCATCTCTTGCATGATACACTTGTGTTTGGATTTCTTTGAAAGGAGAAAATGTATTAACATCTGAAGATTTCTTACAAAGTATTTGACTTTAACTTTATTGATAACATGTTGTCTGCCTATTTTTAGCAAAATTAACATTCTGACGTACTAAAGCTCATATGCAAGAATTATGATGACTTCAGAGAGTTGATAATTCTGGACTGTTGATGTATTTGGAAAGCTAGTTACTAGGGGGATTGATGGGGCACCTTTTTGATTAGTGTTGTGCCCTAGACAAATTAATACACTTGATAAAGCAGTACCTGGCCTGGGAATTTGTTTTAGGAGTCATCTTCTGCATTAAGTTGTTAAGCTTAAAGTCGTCTCGTGGCAGATGCCTTGAGAATGCTGGGGGTCTCATGGTCGAGTAGTTCTGTGTCAAGTAGCTAGACCTACCTAGAATTAAATCTGTAATTTCGACCCCTTCCCCTCCACACCCAACTTAGGCTGCAAGATACTGCTGTGTTTTCCTGCTGCCAGTAAGCTTTCTTCTGTTGCATTTTTGCTTTTAAATAAAAGCTCTTTTTAGGGCTGCTTGCTGGACCCTACTGTAACCTCTGCAGATAACTGAAGGATAGGTGTTTTCTCGCTGGCTTTGTGGTGTTTGTTCTTAGTGGTGCTAACGACATATGCTAGTTCTTGCTATTAGTATTAATGCAACATTTATGGTTGTGGTTCCTTGTTATTCTGAATTTAAAATTTGTTCATTCAAAGAAACATAGCAGGTAGATCTCTCTTTTCTGGCTGGTCAGTCTCTCTCTTATGCTGGAGTTTCTAGCAAGGTAGGCAGTAAAGATACAGTTTTATATCTTTCTGTAGCAATTAAAGCAGTTGGAAAAGTTCCACCTTGGTTTAGTTGTTTGAAGTGGATTTGTGGGGGGAATATTCAGTTGTATTTTAAATCTTACTTTGGAAAAAATACTATAGGCCAAGCTGAGAGCTTCCTCAGCAGACCTTGCATAAGATTACTGATCACTGGGAACGGACGCAAGTAAAAGATGTCACCCGGATGGCTCTGAGTATTTATCAGAAAGTTTGAATGTGTCTTCAGTTGTGTCATATTAATTCAGGTGTTGCCACTGCTATAGTTCAAGTACACTGTTAAGAAAAATACCTGCTGTTGCCAGAGGCTGCAAGTTAAAAGGTGGACGGCTTGAAGACGCAAGACTTGAGTATGAATTTCTGCACTTTTGCTTTTCTTACCAGAGTTGAAAACGGGTAATACTGTTAAGGTATATTTGTAAAGCAGGTACTAATTAATTACAAAAGATATTTATTTATATGCACTTACTTGATATGCACAGTGCGCAGTTGACGGTGATTTGCACTGTCAGGCTCTCAGCGCTGCAGCATCGCCCCTCTCCTGCCGTGCGCTCCGTCTCCCGCTGCCCAGCGTCCTCGCTGGGCTGAATGATATCTTTGTTGTGAAAGAATGCAGGCCGGATTCAGGCTCTCTGGAAAGGGCTGGCTCATCATTTGTAGCTCTGAAATGGACGGGGAAATAATGTTCGCCTTCCCTCTTGTATTGATGGCATTCTGTCTTTCCGTTTTCAGGAACAGTTGGTTTGTGATTTAGCAATGGAAGAGTGATCTCTGCAGAAACTCGGAATGGGCTCGAGGAGGTGAAACATGATACGTAGCTGTTTGGGTGCAGTGGTTATGAATTTTCAATACTGTCCTTTTCTGAAACAGGTCCTGAGTCTTCATTATAGTCTGAGAGCGACGGAAACTCAGAACTGATGAGCAAGTAGTTCTGTATTCACCAGCACCTGCAGATATTTAAGCTTAGGCACGTTGAGCTGGAATGCTTTATCAGGAGTAACTCAACGTCTGACGCTTCTGTTGACACAGACTTAAGAGCTTGACTTTGGTGGCCCGAGGTAGAAGCCTAACATTTAAGCTTCTGAAACTGCTTTTGGCCTGCGTGTAGCAGTTCGTAGTCAGTGCTTTTTGGTGAATAGGCAAAAGTGGCTTTCAGTGTTCGTAATGACAGATTTTGTCTTTTACATATCATGAGATCTAGTAACTTTTTTTAAGCCTTGATACTAGAAGTCTAGTAACCTAAAGAAGCCATAGATAGTTTCTATCTTTTTAATGCTGTGAGTTCAGTTTTTGGTCAGTCCCAGGCCCATACCAGTTGCTTAGAGCAATGTAAGAGACTTGAAATTTGGAGGAAATCTAGAAGTGAGCCAGAAACCTTGGCTGATCTGCCCATAAGAAAACTTTGTTATTAAACTGTGTGAACTACGCTAAAGCATAAGAAACTTTTCAAACTTTTATTTGAAAATGTGGAGTTATTTTAAACATTTTTGTGTTGTCAATATAATTCCAGGTTTTTCTGTGAATTCCTCCTTGTTCTAAACTGTTAGAATTAGTGAATATTTTACCAACACTTAATGAGGGAATAATTTCATGTTAATCTTTAACTCATTAATTCTTCAAATTTGCAGTTTTTCTATAATAGTAATATGGCCATTGATAGTAATGTGGCCATTCTGCATGTCATTTGATGTTTTTTTACCTGTTATCTCTCTTAAACTCTTTCCTGAAATTAATCTCAATGTCACTGGAAATTCCCCGTATCTGTAATCCGTTCCTCTGAAGCCTGAAGGCCATAGCTGGAGAGCTCTTCAGACAGGCCTAGGGCTGAAGTGGTCATAAAAGCAATGCAAAAGTCCACTTTTTCCAGTCTGTTAAAACTAATTTGAAAGTATTTATAGGCAAATGTCCACTGCTATTTATAACTTTTTCTGTTACGAAGGCTGAACTAGTATTATAGTGTAGTTGGAATGAAAGCCGAGTATAACATGGAATTAGAGATTTATTTTATCCCTAAATACTAAAGTTAGCTCAATCCCTCTCAGTGCAGAAAAGAGTTAATTTATTTGGGCAGCTTAGCAGCTTGCTTTATCTTAATGCATAAAAAGTGCCTGTCAAACATCCTGCTCTATCTGGGCAGAACCTGAAAGTAAGCATCACTGCATAAAACACTTTTACTCACGATCCTTTGGCAAACGCTGTGTGCTATTAATGTTTGATACGACAGCAAATACTGCCGTGGAGCACTACATCATCGCAAACAGCCTGGCTAAAAGCAGCAAAACGGGGGGTGGTTAAAACTTTAACTAAACTGCTTTTTGGGGCAGTTTTGTATGTTGGCTGTTAGCCATTTAGCGGGTTTGTTTTTCAAACCCCATGTACATGATCCCAGCTATGTTGATTTACAAATTTAACTTAGCGTGAGTAATGAAATATTGCTTGGCCAGCTGGAAAGAATCGAACGCTTTGAGCCGTTGTCTTCTGCCATGCCGCCAGCTCCGTCCAGGGGAGACCCTGTCCAGCGGGGCTTGAAGCCGGAAGGGAGGAAACTTGCTTCCTTTAGAAGAAACCGCTTCACATAAGAGCGTTCCTTAGGGTGTTATTTCTTAAAGCTGGACATCTTTTGCATTGTTAGAGGCCTTTAACCAGGTGCCTTCGAATGCCTGACTGTTTAGGTTTTGTTGAAGCTTCTGCAGAGCTCCATAGAAAGGTTCCCTCTACTGGTATCACGCTGGACTCCTGCAGGCTTGACTTCCTGACAGCTAACTATCCTGATTTTTAGGTAAAGAATGTAATATTTTAATATTTCAACTTTAAGACAAAGTACTGTGTACAGTATATTTTGGGTGAAAGAAGTTAAACTTTGTAGACTTTAAACCAGACTTCCCATGTAGACTTGTCATATAATGTTTCCTAAACTCTATTTAATCTCAGTTGGTGTAAAATGACCTTGTAGATTTAGGAGGGAAATTTGTGATTTCAGCTGCTGCTTCAGAAAAGGCTAAATGTAAGCAGGTATTTATAAAACATGGAAAATCATCAGCATTGGTTCTCTGGTTTGAATTGAAAACCAGACCTCCAACATCCAATTACTGTCGGAGCATTTGAGAATAAGGCCGTTGGTGTTGCAGCTCCCCTGGGTGCAGCCTGTGCAAATAACTGTGAGCCTTTGGGGGAAAAGGAGGCTGAAACAAGACACGGTCCTCGAGTCCCTCTTGATCCGGAGGAGCTGGTGGGGGTTCCTCGTCCTGATTTGCCTTGTGCTGCATCCGCTTCAATGCGAGCCCGTCTTTTCTGGACCAGAGTGCTGAGGTTTTCACCAGGGTCTTACATGATGATGGTCATATTTCCCTAACTTTGCTGGGAATTTCTCACCAGGTGTATGCAAGACCATATTTGTTCATTTTAGAATTGCCTCTCTACTGGTATATAGTTATTCTGTGAAAGTAAAACGGTAATCCCTTGGCCTTCAGCCTTTCCTCTTTTTGTCACTTAGAAACAGCTGCTGATTCGTAAAAGAAAATCTTGGTTAACAGGCGTGTAATATTGCATTTGGTACTACTGACAGCCATCCCTTGGTTTTTTCTGTCTTCAAGGTTATCGGTTTCTTATTTTAATTGTGCTTTCTAGAATGCCTCTCAATTTTGGAAGCAGGAGACTTTAATATGGCAGTTTATTACACCAGAATTAATAACGCAAATATTAAATACTGGTTTCAACACTGATCCTGGCTAGTGATCTGTCTCCAGTTTGATAGTTTCCTCTTTCCTGCGCCTTTTTGTCCTTCAGCTCCCCTTTGGTCCGTCCTCGCACATCCCATACTTGGCCAGCTTTCTTGCAGTACCGTTTCAGATTTTGCCACAATTTAACATGTGAATTATTTTGTTAGTTGGTATTAAAAGTAAAACCTTATTCATGCTCTGTCATTGAAGATGATCTCAGCTTGTCCTAATTTTGAGAGACATGGTTAGGCCCTTCTGTCACGTTGTGACCTCGCTTGTACGAAGCCAGAGGCAGGACCAGAGACTGGCTCTGATGAAGAGGCGTGATGGTCGGGTTCCAAGTAACTCTCATGAAGATAATTTGCATTTCATTGCTGGTAAAAGCTTCATGTCACTTAAAGCTTTCTGTTTACATCAGTGAAGCTTGAGGTTGACTGTTTATAAACTTTGTGTGTGTGTTTAATTCGAGAGACGTTTCAGGGCTTCTGCTGCTTGTATCAAGGGTATAAAAGGCAAGATGACTATTTTTAATAATCTGCGGTCTTGTTGCATGCTCTGTTTTAAGCTCTCCAACTGACCTCTTCAAATTAAATTAAACAGGTAACAAGCATTAAGATTTTTGAGGTTAATCTTATTCTTACAAGTGGATTACTTAAGATTAATAGAAAGAAGAATCTCAGAAAAATGTTTGGCAGTTTTTTGAGAGGCTGTTTCTGAAATAGTGCCTAATCAAAAGGATTAGGCATAAAAGTTATTTAAAAAAAAAACACATAATTTTTGAGCATCTGCAAAATACCATGGTTTCATCTTTTGGGAAAATAATAAGAAAAAGCTTGCTATTTAATTAGGATATTTAAATTTACACCAAACCCCCAAATTTCCTTTTTTTAAAAGTTCTTCAGAAAAATTGTAAAAGCTTGATATTTTTCACTGCTCTTAAAACTAAGCAAGATGTTTAAAAGTCTTTTAGGCCAGATCGTCTTAAACACTTGGAAGTGTCCAAAGGTTGACTGATTATGTAGACTCTGAGGCCTTGTTTGCATCGGTAGGCATTCTCTTGCATTCCAGCTTATTCTGATATCCTTGATTTGCCTGACAATTCAATAGAAGAAGAGAAAAAGCTGTTTGTCTGAAACAATTCTGAGTTGATGTGGAATTGCTCTTTTGTAAATAAATACCAATTATTTATTTATGTATTTATTTATTTTAGGGATAGACTTCAAGATTAAAACTGTTGAATTACAAGGAAAGAAGATCAAGCTACAGATATGGTGAGTAATATACCCAAGGAGCTCCCTGGTGGCATTCTCTCGGATAGCTTCTTTCAGAAGCAGGTTTTAATGAAGTGCAGTCTCAGAAGAGATTGAGATTACGAAATTAGATTCCTGAATGTAACTGTGTTGTGTATTTCCAACAGGGGTAAAACTCCATGTGTTAAAACTGGAAGGTGGAGTGCCAGAACTGTCTGAAGTGGTTTAAACTAGTGTGACATTTTAATAGACCCTGCTCACTCTCTCCAGCTTTTTCAAGAAATAGGGAAAAGATCTGTGTTGCATGCGTAACTGCTGTTACTGGACCACTACTTTGGACAGACTGTTGGCAAATCTCCTGTTTGGAAGGACAAGGATATTAGTAGTCTATGATTTAGTGGGAAGTGTTTTAAAACTGGAATTTTTAAACTCCAAGTTGTCTTGAATCTATTTTAAATTGACCCGTCAGCCTTCCTTGGCATCAGCAAGAAACTGCAATCCATCTCTGCACTTATTTTATATTTTTCCATAATAAACTGTGGACAGTTTTTCAGCTGGCTGAGATGGTGGCTACTTTTCTGTAGGAAAGTCTAACACGAGGCAAAACTTAAACTTTGTTTTCCTTTAGCTTTTTATGCATGTCTAGCTGGAGATTCTTTCCATTTTAATAGCCCCTTAGCAAGTTGGGTCAAGAAAGTTAATGGCTTCCCCTAGCTCACATTTTTGTTTAAACTCCCTCCTCAGCCAAGTGTACGTACCACTGACACACTCTCTAGTTTACTTTGAGTTCAGAACTTGAGTTTGCCCATTTTGTCACTTGCTAATAAAAATCCTTATTTATTGCTTGATGATGTTTGACATTTGTAAATGCAGAACTCTTAGTATAACTCTGCAGCGTGGATTTTAGCCAGAAGGAAGCATTGTTCCTTCTCTGAGCCGTCGTTCTAACGCTGTAAGATTGGCTGAATGAGCGGCCTTCCTCACTGATGCTTTCTGAATCCTTGTGTTACCACTGCTCTGAGTGTGCGCTGTCTCTCAGCTCTTTCTCGTATCCCAGTCCTCTGAGCGCCTCCTTAGCAGAAAGAGGCCAACTTAGCTATTTAGCTTGTGTCCAGTGAACAAGAGTTGTGAAAATTGATTTTGTTTTGAAAACTGTGTATCTGAAGTAACTCTGTGCACAGGAACGCTTCGTTGGGGAGCAGCAGAGGGTAGCCTCTCCATAAGGGCAGTGTTTTAGGTTGGGATAGCTAAAGAAAGATGCATGTAGATAAGCTGAGAACTGAAAGCAGAACAGTAAAAAGGAAGAGACTGAACCATTCAGGCTAAAGAGGCATTCAGGTGTGATACAGCTTCCCTGGCTGAGTTACTGGGGATCTGTTGCTATGATCTTAGTCCGTTGGACTGCTAACATTCAGATTTTCACCCCAGATCAAAGCATAACTTTTAACAATCATTTTGTATATCGTATTTTTTTTACCAAACCAGGATGGATGCTGCGAATTGCAATAGGATAGAAGGATAGCACAAAACACTGAAATGACTTAAAATGAAGTCTGAGACTAAACATTGGAAAAAATCCTCATGAAATGTAATAATTGAATGTAGGGAATACTGAGGAGGTGGAATGTGTATAGAGACAGACAAGGAAGCTGTAATGAAATTGTACGCACTGTGGGGTTTAGTTGCTTAGAGAAATGAAGAAGGATTTGGATGAGCTGAGTTTTATTCTAATACAAGTATTAATCTTATATAGGTTTGGCAAGTAACTTCAGTTCTGTCAGTTTTACTTTTTTTTTTCCTCCTTTGGAAGACCTTAAAATACTAAGATACAGGTTCTCAGTGTGGTCATGCTAACATGTGGTTCTGATTGTTAGATATTGACATAATATTCATATTTTGTACCAAATAAATTAACGCTGACAAGTTCGTGCCCTAGGTATCTTGGAAAAGACTGTTTCTAATCGTTGCACATGGAGCTCTTCAACTGAGCAGACGTGAAATTTTTACTGGGAATACTGAAGTGTAGTTGCAACCTTTAAGTGTTGCAAAGATGAGGTGGTTTGTGACTCTACAAAAGCACGCTCCTTGTTCCTGACAGTTCAAAATTTCACTTTTGAAATTAAAGTTGTCAGGTATCGGATGAAGTTTCCTATGGCACACGCTCGTCATGCAAAAAATATGGGGCTTTATCTAAGACTCGTTTCCATCTTTGCCTCTAAAAGGAGTTTTGCCCAGCAGTGGTTTGCTGGTAGCTAGAATAGCAATGTGTTTTGGTTAAGATACTTTACTTGGTGTAATGCATCTATATTTAACTGTCACTTCCTGTATTGAAACTGAACCTTTATTCTAGGGGTTATGTAACATATTTCCAGATCTACACCTCGTTCCCTCCGCAGTCGCTTAGTAAGCAAGGGACGCATTTGGGCTGAGGGTTTCCCGTCTGAGCTTAAGGCCGTACTGGTAGCTTTTCTTGTTTCGTGCCGAGAGTAGGGACTGTGCTTCTGTAGCTGATATAAATGCACAAAAGCTAACAGAGTTGAGTAGATTTAAAGCATATATTCTGAATCCTGGGTAGAATTTAATGGGGACGCAACTACCATGCTGGAATAAGCTGATCAGAAGATAACAAAAGAGCTTCAATGAAAAGAAAACAGACTCAATTTCGGTTAAGGACAGGAGACGAGACACTTCGTACTTATGTACTTTCGGTTACGTTGCAGTTATGCTTGTGCGTCAGGTATGTTTTAGGCTTTTTAAACATCTTGGGAAGCAAAGGTAGTTTTGTCTTGTGTTACAGTAGTAGTAGTGGTGCTTATTCAGATTGATGCCTAAGTTGAGGTTTTTCAGTACTTGACATTCATCTTTGTTTCAGAAGAGTGAAATTCAGCTGTTTCCCAAATGACAGATGCTGACAGATAATTTTCTGCATTAAAGAACTCAGTATATGTTAGCCACTTTCCAAATATGAAGGAGTTTCTTTATATGAAGTTGCCCAGGGTTTACAAAGGAACCGGGCTTGATGAACTGTCGCTGGCAAAAGCGGTGGCTGAACGAACCTGTAGCTTACAGAGCAAGCCTTGAAGGGTGTCTGCATCAGTGGGGACAATTAAGTATTTGATTAAATAGCATTTGGTATTTGCATAGGTGAAGGATGTATTTCTTTTCTCATACAGAAAACAATAGAAATAAACTGTTTCTCAATTTAAAATTGCTATATTAACCTGCCTCTCGCTGAACCATGTAATCCTCCATCAGCCGTGCATTAAATCTTGTACATGCTGCTGTCCTTGCACAGGAGTTGCTCTGTGTCTACAAAGCTAGATCGTTGTGTTGTACTGCCCTGCAATGTCTTCAAAAACCCGACACTTACTATGCTCTGGTGGGCTGGGTAGTGCAGATTTTTGTGCTCTTTGGGGTGGGGGAAATCTCTCGTACCTTGTCTAGCACAATGAGAGATCAGCGTCACAGAAAAGCAGGCAAGATCAGCCCTTTCTAACGCAGCTCTGCCCCTTTCCTAAAAAGCAGGATAGCTGACTACCTATTACAGGGTGTGAAGACTGAGCACATGTGATGATACCTCAGTCATGCCTTGACCTTTAAGATATGTCGGAGTGAAGTAAGAATACCCAAGGTCAAGCTGAGTTAGACCTCACCAGAGGTGATAAACAACTTGCGATCCCATGGCTGTTGAAAAGTGGAGTTGCTGTTCAGTAAAGTTCAAGCTAGGATTAAAGATACTGCTCCAAACGTAAGTGTGCGTCTTCATTGCAGGGTGGTGTCGCAATGGTGAGCGAGGAGGGTGGGACAGAGGGAAGTGGAGAACGGTGGGGCTGGGTACAGTAACCTAAAGTTTATGATATAATGTCACATGGAAAGTTAGTAATGGTGGGATTAGTGCGGGATTTGGCAGAAAGGTATGGGTACAAACATTTGGAGGTGAAAATATTCATTACGGGTGGGACCTGGAAGGAAGGGCACAGATGAATTTCTTGGAAGATACTAATATTTTCAATAATGGTCATAGTACAGAGAAGGGAGGGAAAAGGGAAGAGCCAAAGGAGGATGATTACTGCTCCAGAAAGAGGTAGTAACATCGTTGTAGAAGTGATGAAACACTTCTGAGGAACAGAGTAATAGAACTAAAAATTCAGCTGTGGAGAATGTAATATCATGCGCTCCAGGAGCCTGGATGCAATTGCTTTGCAATGGAAGCTGAAAGGCTGAGGCATCCTGTAGTTCACTGAGCTTGCTAGCATAAATGCAGCAGCTGAAAAATTAGAAGTGATTTTTTTTCTGATAAAATGGGTGAGATCATTTCCTGTGGGCAGGTTTTGATTACCATGCCTCAGAAAGGACAGGTAAGAGGATCAGAGAGATGTAATAGCTGTTTTAGAAGGAACAACGACCGTTAAACATACGGATGTGATCTCCGAAGTGATTTCAGAAGTCTGTGAACTACAAAGAACTGGGAGCTGTGGAAATGTCCTGGGGAAAACCTCTGCTGTTGTCTGCTGCTGGGGAAAGGCTCGCTGAACCTCTGGCGTGACCAGGTGTGGCTGCTGCGTGCTTGTGGGTACACACAGGAATCAGCTCCAGGCTTTTCATCTGGCGAAGCGAAGGCTGAAAGGAAATATTATTGCTATCCATAAAAACATGGTGGTGGCAGATGCCAGAGGAAGAAGGAAGCGCTCTTTGAGCTCAAGGACTGTGGAAATCCAAGTTGCTAGAAATCTACTAGCAGGGATGGGAGACACTAGAAGAGGTTCTAGTTCAGTGTAACGGGGATGAGAAAGGAAAAGGTGGAGATCTAAAAAGCTAGAATAAGAGGCTGAAGAACTTCCAAGGCTGAGGAAGACAAATTATCATCTTCTCTTAACTGGGAAGTTCTCCTCAGTGGTATGTACAGCAGCTATACTTAATAGTGTTATAATAGAACAGCTATTAATATGCAATCAGCAAGAGGACAAAATTGCTTTTGTAATAAAAAGCACTTAATTTGGAGAATTGAAGACATTAATTCTTTTTTCTTGCCTAACCACCACTCTGATCCTCGTGTCTTTACATAAAGCTTGAATGTCAGTGTGTTTTCCGAAAGTCTGTTTGACTGACTCCAAATTCTAGAAATAACTTTATTTTTTTTAAATATGCAATTCTTAAATTTGTGTAGAAGAACATGAAGTAAAACTTGTTCTGTAGTGCATCATAGCTATGTAAATGCATTCCCAGCTAGAAAACTTTCTGCAAAATTTTCTGTTTTGTACTTCATTGAGCTTCAGAATATGAATTTTTCCTAAAGCAACTTACCTTCCATGCTTAGTAGTTACAAAAATACTCACCCAGGCTGAACACCAGCCTAAGCAAAAGGCATCAGTGTAGCTAACTGAAATAGTTACACACGTATGGATTTCCTGCTGTATGCAAGAGCCGGCATGTAGCAAGGATGGTGATGTCCACCTGAAGCTGCAAACAGCCCCACTAATTGGATATGATCAATCTTACTAATTTTTTGTATTTCCCCAAGAATGTCTAAAAGTGAACTCTTTCGCTGTTGACAGCTTTTGAGACCATTTGGCGTGGATAGATTTCTATATAACTTTTTTCCTGGGTGGATATTTCTTCAGAAAAGCTGAAATTTGCCAGTCACGAAGGGTCTTACAGATGTTCCGCTGTGCAGGAGTCTTTTACCCGGTTGCTCAAGCTTCTGGATCGTCCCCGGTATTAGCAGTGCAGTCTCAATCATTCAGTGCGGTATTCTGCAGCGTAGGTTTTTTTTAAATTACTAGAAGATACAGTGAGACATTATTAAAAACCTTAGGATTATTTTTCTGGAAATTATTTGATTTAATACATGAAAGACCTTTATTTCAGGCTATGTGGACTGGAAGGACCTTCATAAATCATCAGGTATTATCTCTTGTTGCAACCACATAAACCTTTCATAAACAAACCGTGCTACACTCTGAGGTTTTCTGGTCTCTGCTAGGTCAGTTGGAAAGCTGTCCCAGAAATTCCCTTCTCTTCTGGTTAGACTTTTAATATCACATAGTGCAGACGTATCTGAATGTTGGCAAGTCAATAATAGATTTTTCTCTTTTCTTGTGCTTTTCCTTTCCCCGCTCTTACTATTTACACAAGACAACCTTTTTTGCCTTCATTTTGCAGCGAAACAAGCCCCGTTCTCTTAGCTCTCTTGTGCAGAGTCTCATTTTCCTTGGCTCCCCTGATAGTCCTCGCCTGCACTGCTTTTAGCTTGGAGAGCTTTGACTGCTGTGGTCGGGCTCGCTGGGAGCACTCGGACCCTGGTGTAGCCGTTCCCCGGCCTCCGCAGATGCTTACCTGCAGCAGGCGTTTACCAGGCGCCGTAGCTTTCGAGCAGGTTCTTACGTCTTAGAGGCTTGAAACAAAAGAATGGAAACTTGGGTCAATAAACAAGACGTGGTCTCAGGTCCTCTGATGCCATTTACACAAGGTGGATTCATCAGTCTCGGACAGTTTGAAAACATAACTCATTTCCCCGGTGCTGTTTGCTTCAATCAGTTCTCTAACATCAGATCCATTAAGAGTTATCTTTGAATAATGAATGGAGAGATCCATTAAGAGGGGGAAAGGGCAGATACAGTTGCTTGCTTTTTCCGTCCCCAGCCCTCTTTTCATCCCCTTGCAAAGTTTCAATTCCCAGAAAAAATACCGGAGGAGTTAACTAAGCAGGTCAGTCGAAGGCACCTAGGAGGGGCACAAAACTCGTGGGGGAGGAATTAAGCTAGGTGCAAGTAGGAGTTTTGCAGAGATGTTTGGAAGGAGTCTGCCCTGAGTTTCATGATAGGCAATGTTTTCTTTAATGATTCGGATGTAGTAGTAGTATGGTTATTATATTTAAGATAAGCAGGAAAAGATGAAGTTGCAAAGTATTGATTATGTAGAGGACTGGGTTAGAGTTCAGGCTTTTTTTGACTGATTGGAGAAATACCCTTGGAAAAAGCTCTGTGAAATGCATTAGAGACAAATGCAAAGTTATAAGGTTCAGTAGACATAATCGATGTCATGGGGTTTAAGGGCTTTCTGAAGGAGGAAGCTGGTGCCCGTGGGTCAGGTGGGAATGCTGTACCTACGCCTAGCTGGTTTCTATTAGAGGCTGAACAGGTGCTTCTGAAAGAGTTTCAAATACGTGTAGTGTATTTCGCAAAAAAGTGTGGAAATCTGGACTGAAATCTTTCTGAAGTTTGTTAGGGAATGTTTGATCACACCTTGAATCTGTTTAAATGTGGAGATACCTTTGTTTCTAGCTTGTGTGAATAGCATCATTGAAAACTGCCTGTAAATACGGACTCTGTCAGGTTTGTGCCCTCTGACAGGCACCTGCATATGCACTTAACTCTAAATACTCAACTTAATGGCAGGCAAGTTATTGTTTGTTGTTTTTTTTACCAAATGTGATGCATCCCATCAAAGGTCTCATGACTAGAGGAGAAATACACCTTCATTAACCTTTCATAATCAATGTTCAGCGTCTTCCTGATAGAAATCGATAACATAATGTTGAAGTTATAGTATAGATCTTAGATTTATTTTATACCCTTCTTTTGACCTAAAATTTCAAGAATATAAACTTCTAAGATAAGTTTAAAGCTTTATAAACCTGATCTGAAAACACATTTTCTTTCATAAATATATATGTGAGTCCCAGAAAATGTTGAGCCGCTGCCTTCCTGGCTGCCGAGCAGCTGCGGAGACGGAAGGGGAGCTTCTCGCTCACCGCGCTTTTGTTGGATCCGTTACTGGGGTCAGGTCATCCCCGGCTGCGGATCCGGTCTTTTCCGACTGCTGGACAACCCGGAACACTTTAGGAACTGCTCAGAAACTTCAGTCCTGGATCTGCTGGGTTTGCGCAGTGTCTCATCAAGCTGCTCGGTGGTTATCGTGTTTAACCTCAGTGCTGCGGTTGGAGTCCTGAAGTGACTCGCAGTTGTCTGTCTGTTTTGGAAGAACTGCTCTGTAAAACGAGAATGCTTTGGACGACAGAACATTTCTAGGGTTACTCAGACACGTTCCCAACGCCGAAGCTCGCAGTTGTGTTGAAATATTATTAGAGCGTTTCTTTCTCTTGGTTATATTCTGTCAGGTACCAGGTTTCACTGACACTCCAAAGTCTTTGGGACCCTTTAAGACATGAAACTGCAGATTAAAACCATCATCTTCTGGGCAGAATTTTCAAAGTTTTCAACTTACTTGTGATGGCTTTCAGTGGGAAAAAAGTTTAAAATTAGCAAATTTCTATCATAACTTGATACCAGCTTTATTTAATACTATAACTTACCAATTTGCTGTTCAACAGGTAGCTTCATGTTCTGCCTCCTAAATTATGCAAACTGAGTTAAGCAGTCCAGTATCTTTTGCCTTTTGCATAGGTGACTCTGAAATGTGTCTTTAAAAAAAAAACCCTTTAAAGTAAAATCCAAAAGAGAAAAATTCCAAGCTTAACTTTCTGTATGCTTATTACGAGCCTGGCTTAGTGAAGCTTGCCTTTTTCGTTCTCTGAATGTTTAACCGTGTCTGGGAGGGAACGGCCCTTCCTTGGAGCTCCTGTGAAGCACGTAGTGCATCCTGCCGTTTGCTGGAAGAATTGCACGTCCCGGGTGATGGAGGGGTAGAGCCCGAACCCGGCCGTGCCCTCCTGCTAACACATCTGCCGTGCTGCTTGCTTTAGTGCTCGCCTCTGATGTGCCTCTGTCTCCTCTTCGCAGGGACACGGCAGGGCAGGAGCGATTTCACACTATCACCACCTCCTACTACAGAGGTGCCATGGGGATCATGCTAGTATACGACATCACCAACGCCAAGAGCTTTGAAAACATCAGCAAGTGGCTCAGAAACATAGATGAGGTGAGTAGTGTCTTTAAGATCCTAGACTTTGAGCTGTTTATTGTGATCTATAAAACATGTGATGAGTCCCACAGACCTCAGTTTGGGGAGTGCAGCTTCTATTTCGGCCCAGGCGGGAGGTGCTATGGATAATTTAGTATGGGGATTTGGATGCTGCTCTTGGACTGACTTGTGTGTTGCTTCCCTCCCTCAACTCTCCCTTCAGCAGTGGCATGAAGGGTCACAACGCTGCACTGTGGCTGCTGATGTCACTGCAGGGAAATGGCAGAGTTCAAATATGAACAAAATTAATTTCTGTGCTGGAGAATACTTGGAGGAAAGGGATACATGATTTTAATGACTGGGAACTGAAGTTCCCGAGAAGAGCTGCCATCACGATGTGGCGCACAAAGAAATCACACTACGATGGAACTTGTGGAGTAGCTATGGTGATAGATCACCTCTAGTACTAACCTATTTTATTAAGCCATGTAAATCCTCAAAGATAATTCAATGTGATTCTCTCCATTCCCTCAAAACTGATGCTAGGCTATGTTTGCACGTTTATTATAGCTGACTGTTACAGATAGTATTGCAAGCCGCTTTCGTCAAATGTTAGCAACTTATTCAAATCTGGATAGCTGATTTCTGCCTTTGTTAGGAGGAATGCCACAAAAAGAGGTTGGTAAAATATCAAGTGAGGTCAAATGGAGCAGAGGAAACCGGTGTGGAAACCAAAAGAGACTAGGTCCTAAAAAGTCCATTCTTAGGGAATCCTGAGATGTTAGCAGCTCAGCTCTGAGTTTTCACTCGTATTATGCTGTCTTCAGATGGAATAAATGTATGGGTTTTCCAGTTTTCTTTTCATCCTAGAAAACGTGGAGAAAAGCTTGTGGAACTGAGCATCAGGAAATAGGTGCTGCCAAGCTCGTTGAAGCATTGAGGCTGGTGAAAAATTCTTACAGATCAAAAATGTGATATTAGGCCTTTAATTTCCTTGTAGGAGAAATGGAATAACACATACTGTTTATGGAAAGGTATAGATATAGCTGGGTAGAGAAGTGAGAGACAAAAATGTAAGGCAGCAAAGGAAAAGACTCTGCAGTTTGCTGAATCTTAACTTGAAACCAAGGCCTGTAGGTTCTGCAGTTGCTTTGTTTAAAACAGTTTAATAGGTGATGTTTGACACCTCAGGGAGTGTTTTTATTGTGAAAGAAGCTCACCTGTGAAGTGCATGGGCAGAAGTAACAGGTGAAGTCATTCTACTGCAATTCCAGCTCGTCTTCAGGCTTCTCACTAAAATCAATGACAAGTGTTCTCTACTCATGTGCACGGGATTATTGAGAATGGTAGATGCAAAAGAAGTGGCTAAGTGCTTTGGTTTTACAAGGAGTTAATATTTTAAAGGACATCATCTCAGTGAGAATTTTTAATAAGGAAAGCTGATGTTCTAATTTGCAGTTTTCTGCAAGGAGGCTCTTCTATAGGATACACAAGCCCTGATTTAGAAGTAAAGAGGAAAGCTAAAGATGTTTAAGGATATTGTAACTTCATTGTTGTTAAATAATTACTTAAAGGTCACAAATTCTGCGGAGGTATACCATTCATGGACTTTTCCTCCTGACTGGTAGGAATTAGATGAGTTGTTCAAGCGCTCGGTATTACGCGGTCGGGCTGGCTGCATTTGAAAGATGCCTGTTGCTATGTAAATAGCTCTCTGTGCATGAAAAGTCAGTATTTTCAGTGAACAAGATAATCTACCTTTGCTCTCTGGTTCCTCTTCCTCCTTGTGACCTGAAGGAAAGAAATGGGGGTGATTCTGGTCACACTTCATTCTCCCGAGGAAAGTGAGCTGGGTTAGTGCTGTAAGCAGGAATACTGGCTACAGGGATCTTTTGCCTCCTTAATTCTGTTAGTACTTCTACCTTAAAGTAGTATTAGAACTGTTGGAGTGAAAGTGCAGATTAGACTTTCCAAGAAGCTTCTCATGTCAGATTTCAAAATACTTCAGTTATCCACTTAAGTGATGCTTTGTGCTGTGGCTGCTGGAACGTTTCTGCTGGGCTTATGGATATCTTTGGCCTGTTGTTTCCTTACTGTAATGGACATTGGCAGTATTTCAGTGATTGAACTGCCTGGATATTTTTGCTCGTTCAGTATTCCTTGAGAAAGCATTGGCACCGTGTTCTGCCTTACAAAGCTGATTCCCTGTATTCGTGGTCCTGCTTTTACTTGAACTTTGAGCATTAGCAAGGCCTCGCTTCAATTTTCCCATTGTGATATCCTGTTTGTGTGCGCTTGGTATATGGTCCGAGTCCCATTTCACTGCGTAAGTGTGCTGCCAGCTTTTCTGTGAGGCACTTTGCAGGAAGATCTAAGACACAAAGCTGACACAGTCTTGCTCTGATGTTTTCAACATCAGAGGAACAGCGTGATGCTAGATCTCTAATTTCCCTTTGTTATTTGACCCAGTAACTCCTCTGAAAATAAACAAAATATAGGCGAGAGGACTTTTTAATAACTTAGTTATTTGGGTTTGCAGTGTTTGAAAGTGTAGTTGCAGTTCTTAGAGACTTGCTTGTCTAAAGTAACCCTTAAACACCAAGAAATTAAAAATACTGTCAACTGGAGCCATTTCAGCACCTGAAGCTTGATTGTTGGAAGCTTTAGACTTGGGTTTTTTGTTGTTGTCCCATAATGTTTTGGCCTACATAGCATCTTTTTTATAAATGTGTTTGTCTAGAGCATATGAAATAAAGGAAGACTTCCTAAGACTACAAGAATAAAATGGAAGGGGAAAAATAACTAGTGTTGAGGTGGTGGCAGAGCTGTCTCAAAGCCGTAGCTGTCGTCTCGTTCCCCTGACAGGATATGAGCTCTTTAGACAGTGCCTTTAGACTAAAGAATGATTTCTAGCAGTCTTTGTTAGGACTCGGGAAAGTGCAGGTCAACTAGACCTGTAAACATTAGACTGGACTTCAAACAGCTTGGAAATACAAAGGTAAAGTAGGTATTTACTGTTTGTTGGAGGAGGTGCGTGTGTAAACCTGTCTCTTGATCTTATTTTAGCATGCCAATGAAGATGTGGAGAGGATGCTGTTAGGAAACAAGTGTGACATGGAAGATAAAAGAGTTGTCCCTAAAGCAAAAGGAGAACAGGTGAGTGTTGGACAAAAACTTGCTTATCAAAGTAAGCAAATCGGTGCCAGAACTTCCGGCCATCTCCAGGTTGTTTAGATGCCGCAACGGGATGTGCCAGAGAGCAAACAAAATAGCTGGATTTGCTAATGGTTTGGAAGTCTAGGGAATGTTTTCTCAGCAGTTACATTCTGAACAACTGCCGCAAGTGGAACGAGTTCAGCTGCAGTTTCTGCTTTCTCTGGTAACTAAAATTTTGCAGACATCCTTTTATTAAGTTGCCTGTCACGTGACAGGTTCGTATGCTATCTATCTTCTTACGACCAGGCATTGACTTGTAATTTAACACACTTTTATTGCTGTCCTTTAATCATTAAATTCTGAATCTTCTACTTTATCTCCTGTCTTCTGCACTAAAAGAATATTATATGCTCGTAAATTTTGCTCGTTCCAGAGTTATAGCAGCACCAATTTAGTAACTCTACAGTAATGCTAACCTTCTGCTTTCTTTTTTTTCATTCAGATTGCTAGGGAGCATGGTATTAGGTTTTTCGAAACTAGTGCAAAAGCAAATATAAACATTGAGAAGGCATTCCTCACATTAGCAGAAGACATTCTTCGAAAGGTAAGTGCCTACAGGTTTTGTTTGTCTGATCATTTGAAAAAAATCCTAAAATTACAGCTGCAGTTGCTTTTGAAATTTACCTGAGTTGTTGCGGCTTCTTATTTTGCTGCCCTAAGATCAACAAGCTCTTGAAGGAGGAATACTGTACAGTTAAAGCTTCTGATACGCGTTTGATGCTTCATTATTATAGCGGTACTGCCTGGAGGGAGTAACAGACATCAAAGAGCCAAGGAATCTAAACTAGTGGTTGTTCTGTCTTAAACTCGTAATTGTGTTGTAGATGTCTTGGAGATAAAACATTTGGGTTGCACTAGAAGGGAGTTCTCCTTTCCCTCCTGTCTTCTTTCTTTCCTCCTGCGTGGACAGGGAACTTGAATGTTTATGGCTTCTTGTCCGGGATGTCAAATCCCAAGGAGAACAGAGTCATGGAGCCCATGACCACTGGTGTCTGCTTTCCCGTTTTCAGTCAGTCCGTGTGTGAGGTGGGCCGCAGGGCTTCCCTGAATTTCTCTTGTGACTATAAAGTGTCTCTTAGTAAAATGCTTGGTCACAGTTTTAAAATTTGCAGTGATGGAGAATCTATAGGTGCCTCCATAAACTGTTCTGTAGGTTACACTTTAAAACTTACTGTTTTAAAATGTGACCTTTATTTCTGGTATGCCTCACTCCATTGTATAGCTGTTGAATCCTGTCATGATCTTTTCCTTAAATAAAGGAATCCTCTGCCTTTTCCCCTCTTCTGCTGCTCTAACTTGGTGCTTGCTGGTTTATTAGTTACGCCTTCAACCATCTCTGTCAATACACAGTGTTCTTTAAAGGCTCTGAGTATCTGTCAGGAGTGGTTTGGATATGGTTGGCAGATGAAACAGATGGACTAGATCTGTCACTTCGTACCCTGTTTTTAATGGTTAGCTCTTTCAGCCTCAGGATTTTGTTGGCTGCTTGCATTGGAGGCTTACTTTGTGAGAAGAGCACGGATAATCCGTCCTTGTGGTTAGTTCTCCATCCTGTAAAGTGTGGCCTGCCATAAAGATGGCTGTCTTTATGGAGTTGCACACCCAAATCTTCCTAGACCCAGAGCTGCGAGAGACCACTATAACTGAGAGGACAAGGTGGGGGGCAGGCTACCCTTGAAATCTTTCACACATAGAAAATGTTTTGGTTTCTAATAGCTCCCGCTGTTTTGTTGTGAGACTGGGCTGATCTGGGTATGCAGATGGCAGAGACTTTACCATCATTACGATCTTCTGCTCCTCTACTGCATGAACGCTGTTGACAATATTTTGTCTGAGTTAATTGATGAAAGGTTTAGTGCGAGGTCAAGGCCAAATCTTTTCCCTTTTAAATGCATATCTACTCAACAGCTTCTTGTTTGCAGTTGTAATTTTGACTTGTTGCTTAATCAGGTCTTCACTGGCTTTATGTGAGAAATCAGATGAAAATTGTTGGCCGGTGGTAAATAAGGCTGGACTAGTGACTCTTAGTCGACCCTTTGGACCTTTAAATTTTTACTTTGGACCTCTCTCCGCTTACATGGAGAAGTGGGGGACTTAACTTTTGCGTGGCTGTGATGAAGGAGAATAAGAAAAGGAACAGAGATGCCGAACTGCAGTATTCTCATGAGTGTTTATATTAGTATCTAAACAGCTGAAAATAGATGTCAGCAGCTGATCAAAACCACTTGGCTTTAATTTTTGCTTTGGTCTAACCAAGTTTACATCCCGTGACGCAGACAAGCCTGTTTGTGCACTGCCTCAAACTGGTGTCCTGAGTAACTGGAAGGAAGATGCTTTTGAACAGCCCTTCTTTATCCATAAATTACTCTGTGGCTTTTTAGGGTCATTAGTTCACATAATTTAACTACATCTGGCGCTAGTTGTACACTATGATTTACTTACCCCACCAAAGTCCAAGTGTCAGTTCTAAAAGCGGGATCTAGAAATAGTTTTAGTTTACTTTGGGGTGGGCCAAGGTCAAAAGTTTGTTCCAGATTTCCAGTTTTTGTTGATTTAAAACAAAACAAAAAACCCCACTGATGGGTTTTGCACACTTTTCCTGACAGGGGGAGGAGAATTCCCCACGTTTTTATGGACGTGCTTGTCCACAGTTTATGCATGATACTGTTTGGTGATGCAAGTCTCTTTGTAAGCCTCTACCTCTTCAGCACTGAATACTTGCTCTGTTGCAGAATGTCGCAGGAGTTGTCTAACTTTTTTACTTGTTTCATTGCAGACCCCTGTAAAAGAGCCCAACAGTGAAAATGTAGATATCAGCAGTGGAGGTGGGGTGACAGGCTGGAAGAGCAAGTGTTGCTGAACGTTCTCCTATATCACCAATCGCCATCCACCGCCCCTTTTTTCTCGCTGCAAAACAAACCACTCTACCCGTTTTTAACCTTAAACCAATGTTTTGTTCCTCATCTTAACAAGCTGCTGTCTCCCTTTGTCTTTCTGTTTAGGACAGCTTGCATACTATAATTTTCTCAACAACATGTATAGGAAAATCATGTCCGTGACTTCATTTTTTTTAATGTTCCTGCTCAACTTACCACTACGTTTTGGTTGTATTATAGTCCCGTTCTTCCTGACATTAAAACATAGAGCAATCGTATTCAACTCTCTTCTGCAAATTGTATAAGAATAAAAGTTAGAATTAACAATTTATTTTGTACAACAGTGGAATTTTCTGTCATGGATAATGTGCTTGAGTCACCATATTCTCTAGATGCATCAGCAAAAGAGCCAGGAAAACGCTCATTTTCGCCTTGAGTATGTGAATGGGGTTTATTTTGTCCTGTGCCTTATGTGGAAAGGAACTTTTGTTTTTCACTCTCTCCCCCCCCGTTTTGGTGGAAGCATGTGCAGGAGACATCCCATCCATACCTGACCATTTTAAAATACTGAACTCTCTTGTGATTGCTTTCTGTAATTGTTGGTGTAACGCATCGAGGACAAAGGGTGGTGCAAAAAACATTACATTTAATCTGCTATGTCTCCTTTTTGGTGATCTAGCCATTCGGAACTGTTCCCGCTCCTGTTTTTTTTTCCTCACTTGCAACTCTTTCCTTTTGCCTGCATGCTGCTTTTATTTGCTTTTCTTCATGGTGTGATGTGTTAATTAAAAGGACGGCAACGTGGTATGTTTGCCAAAAAATTTAATACAAAGCACTGAGTTAGCTTTCAAGATAAAATGTTGAAGATACCTACTAATTTCCCTCTAGCCAATGTCAGTTCACTAGTATATCTCCTCTCTCCTCCTGCATAGCCATTGGGTTTTATGATATGGAAGAGTTATTTGCATGCACTAGTTTTCTATGGAGGGTGATGTGGTTGTCTACTTTATGTGTATGAATATAACACGCGGTTCCCAAACTGACAGCAGTTGACATGAACTTTAAGTTCTCTCGTACTGTTAGCCTCTCCGACCGGTTGTGCGGTAGCCTCGCAAAAGGCCGAGTAAAACTAGATTTAAAAAAGAAAAAAATGGCAGTTTAATTTATCGCCTCCCTGAAAACTTTGCATTTCCCAGTGTTAAAAGCTCCGCGAGTCGTTTGTGCTCCAGGCAGCCTCGCGCTCGCGCCGGGAGCCCGGGCACGGAGCGGGCCATGCGCCCCGGGCTCGCGTCCGGCGGCGTCGGCTCGCTCTTCCCGGCGGCCGTCTCGCCCTGCCTGCAGCCGCTCCGGCCCGGGGAGGCACCGGCGACTCCGTGGCTTCCTCCGTTCCTGGAAGAAAAGGGGGCTGAGGACGGCCGGTCTGACCCTTCGGACTGCTCCTGTCGAACTGGACGTCAGTCTGCGGCAGCATCTGTGCTTCCCCTTGCCTTGCGTTTAAAATACCACCTAGGAGAGCTGCTCCAGCCGAGGACACGCAAATATTTTAGACACCCCCCCGCCAAAAGCTCCCCTTCCACTCTGAGGTCGGACAAGCTCGTCCGCTTGGTTTTTGGACTTCTCTCCAGTAAATAATTGAAGTAGTAAATAATGCTGATTTAACGTTAATGAGATGACGGTGTTTTAACATTGAAATCCTAGTTTTGACCTGCTTTGGGTGTAGTACCTTTGCTGACGTGTCTCCCCTTGCTCTGTGTCTCGGCGTTTTGTCTGTCTTCGTTGACCCTTCCCGGCCGGGGGCCGCGGGGGGAGGACGCGGGCTGCCACCCTCGGCCCGGCTCCCTCTCGCCTGCGCCGAGCCTCTCATCGGCGCTGTAAATAGAGTCTGGCTACCTTTCTGTTCGACCTGCACTTTTTAACATTGTCAAAAAGGGAAAATGGAGAAATGCACATCAGTTTTTTTTGTATAATCCTTGTTTTAAGCGTGCGCTTTTTATTTGCGCGGAGGGGCTCGGCTCCTTCCCGACGAGTCTTGGGATCCTTGGCAGAAGCCGCGTGCGTTGACGCAGCAGAGAGCAGCCGCTCGGGTACTACTAGCTACCACCTCGGTTTCATATTCTACTTACCACGTTAATAAACTGAAATATTTCTAGATGGTCTGCTTCTGTTCGTATAAAAACATGAGTTTTAACCGTGCGGCTTGGCTTGCTCTCATTTGTGGAGCGCAAGGCCCAGCCGAGGAGGAGCCAGCAGCGAGAGTCAAAACCGTGCTGGAGGAATTTGCAGCAACTTTATTTCTGCTGGTACCTAAATTTACCGCTAGCTAGCAAACTAACTGCTTGCGCAACCTGTATTTGGGTGACGCCCCCCTCCCCGGCCCCGTGTGTGGAATAAAGCCCAAGGCCTGTGTGGAAAACGGTCTGAAAGGAGCCGTTTCGCAGCCCATTTGCCCTGATGCAGGTGGAGCTCGGCCGCAGCCGGGCAGCTTGCGGGCGGCGAGCTCGTACGTGTCGTGGCGAAAAATGTAACTGCATTAAATCGGTAATGACAAACTAAAATCCGAAGTTGAATCCATCGCACAAGTGTGTTAACCGTTTTACCTTTAGTACTTAAATGTAGCGAGCGTCGCAGTCACGGTCGGGATCGGGACGGTTAAAGCGAGGGGGGCCCCGAAGCCCGGCGGAGGTAAAGCCGCGCTGCGTGTGCCTGGACTCGGATCGTGGGAAAACAGCATCAATTTGTAAGGTCTAGGATTAATTCCCATGCCTACAATTTTTTACTTAATCTTTTAATATTTTTGCTACTCCACTCTGGCTTTTTATTTAAAACACATTCTTTTGTACCACTTACTGTATCAAATTGTATAAAAGATCACTGTCCCATTCTTGGTCATACCAAGAGCAAATAAAAGCTTTTCTAAACTTGCAGTCGTTACTTCGTGGGCCCTGTTAGATACCCCGGGGTCTCCTGCGGCCGCTGCGGGGCCCCGGGGACCGCGAGGCGAGTGCTCTGCTCCGCTCTGCTCCGCGCCGTGCTGGCGGCAGCGATGGGGTCGGCGCAGGCGGGAGGGAGCTTTGCGTCTCTGTAGCTGCCGCGGCCGCTCGGATGCACTGCTAGAGCAGCCCAAGCTGATCTGTGCCGCTAAGAAATCGCTCAAGTTTTGGTGTAGCTGCTCTTTTCCTCTATTGGTTTTATTTAGGAAGGCTTTAGATGGTTGTTTTTCAAGGGCAGGACAGCGGTGCTAAGCGAAAGGGTGCATCTGAGGCTGCCGAGAGCTGGCGGCTGGTAGCCGGGGGTGGACCGGGCACTCGAGGTGCCACCAACCCTGCGATGCCCTTTTCTGTACGGAGGTGACGACTCGGCTCTTGCAGAAGTAGTTAACAAAAACTGCCCTTTCTCCTTCGCCTCCGAGCCCCTGCAAGCGTTAGCGTGAACGCAGCTGCGCGGGGCCTGGGACAGGCGTTCGGTTTTACGAGGGCGGCTGCTCCCCCGGGCTTTGGGCCCTGCCTGCGCCGGGGTGAGGAGCCGAGGGGCTCCGGCACCGCGAGGAGGGGTCCCGGCCCTGGCGCCCGCCGCGGGGGCCGTGCAGCCAAGGGTGCCGCCCCCCCAAAGCCCGTCACGGCTCCCCGTCCGCCCCGACGCTGCGGCTGGGCCCCCGCGGACCTCGAAGCTGGTGCGTGGCCCCTCGTGGCAGCGCCATGCAGGGCAGGTCCTT
>PTFA01000351.1:474470-507663 GCA_003342895.1 Casuarius casuarius
CTGCTCCTCTTCCTCCTGCTGCTCCTCTTCCTCCTCCTGCTCCTCATCCTCCTGCTGCTCCTCTTCCTCCTCTTCCTCCTCTTCCTCCTCCTCATCCTCCTCCTGTTCCTCATCCTCCTTCTGCTCCTTGTCCTCCTCCTTCTGCTCATTCTCTTCCTCCTCCTGCTCCTTGTCCTCTTCCTCCTGCTCCTCTTCCTCCTCGTGCTCCTCTTCCTCCTTTTACTCCTTGTCCTCCTCCTTCTGCTCATTCTCTTCCTGCTCCTAGTCCTCCTCCTTCTGCTCCTCATCCTCTTCCTCCTGCTCCTCTTCCTCCTTCTTCTGCTCCTCATCCTCCTCCTTCTGCCCTTTGTTCTCCTCCTGCTCCTCTTCCTTCTCCTGCACCTCATCCTCTTCCTCCTTCTGCTCCTCCTCCTCCTCCTCCTTGTGCTCCTTTTCCTCCTCATCCCGCTCCTTGTCCTCCGGCTTGTGCTGCTCTTCCTCTTCCTGCTCCTCTTCCTCCTGCTGCTCCCTGTCATTCTTCTGCTCATTCTCCTCCTCCTTCTGCTCCTGCTCCTCTTCCTCCTGCTCCTCGTCCTCCTCCTGCTCCTCGTCCTCCTCCTGCTCGTGCTCCTTGTCCTCCTCCTCCTGCTCATTCTCTTCCTCCTGTTCCTCGTCCTCTTCCTCCTGCTCCTCGTCGCGGCCGGATTAGTATGCCGGGCAGGAGCGGCTCCCACCGAGCCTCATGCTAATGACGGCACGATTCTGCTCCCGGCCGGCGCCTCCCCGTTCCTGCCCCCCGGCCGCCGCATTAGCAGGCAGACGCGCGCGGCCCAGCCGTCGCCCGCGCCGGCGGCTTTGTGGCAAAGCCCCTTCCCCTCGCCGCGCCCCGGCCCTGCGGCTCGGTCCTGCATCCCCGGGTGCCTCCGTGCCGCTCCGGAGACCCCGGTCGCTCCCGCTCTGGGTGTAAAAGGGCTGGAGGAAGCGGGCAGATCGGGATGATGGTGCAGGTGCTCATGAGCCTTTGCAAGCGGGGCTTCGTGCCCCGGCAGCAGCCGGCACAGCCCAGCCAAGGCGACCGCAGCCTGCAAAGCCCGTGGGGCCGGTGTCCTTGCCATGGAGATCCTCTCACCGCCGTGGGTCTGGGTGTCCCTCGCAGGCAAGTTCAAGCTGCTGGACCAGGACCGGGACATCCGCGAGCCTGTGCAGTATTTCAACAGCGTGGAGGAGGTGGCCAGCATCTTCCCGGACCGCGTCTTCGTCATGGAGGCCATCACCTTCAGTGTGAAGGTTGGTGTGGGGATGGTAGCGGGCATCAGGGGGTGGTGGTGGGGCATCAGGGAAGGGTGTGGGACATTAGGAGGTGGTGGTGGGACAGCAGGAGATGGTGGTGGGACATTAGGAGGTGGTGGTGAGGCATCAGGAGATGGTGGTGGGACATTAGGAGGTGGTGGTGAGGCATCAGGAGATGGTGATGGGACATTAGGAGGTGGTGGTGAGGCATCAGGGAAGGGTGGTGGGACGTTAGGAGGTGGTGGTGAGGCATCAGGAGATGGTGGGACAGCAGGAGATGGTGGTGGGACATTAGGAGGTGGTGGTGAGGCATCAGGGATGGTGATGGGACATTAGGCGGTGGTAGAGAGGCATCAGGGGATGGTGGTGGGACAGCAGGGGATGGTATTGGGAGAGCAGAGGACCTTGCGAGATGGAGATGAGACACGAGGGGTGGCAGGTCCCGGGGCTGCCGTGTGGCACCGGCCGGGTGCCCCGCTCAGGCGCTGGCTGCCTGGGGCAGGTGGTGTCGGGGGAGTTCAGCGAGGACAGCGAGGTGTACAACTTCACGCTGCACGCGGGCGACGAGCTGACGCTGATGGGCCAAGCGGAGATCCTCTGCGCCAAGACGGTGAAGGAGAAGTCGCGCTTCAACACCATCCTGCGGAAGCTGGGCAAGGCGGCGCCGGCGGCCGGGGGCAAGCAGGTGAAGGGCAAGATGCCCTGCCTGATCTGCATGAACCACCGCACCAACGAGAGCCTCAGCCTGCCCTTCCAGTGCAAGGGCCGCTTCAGCACCCGCAGCCCGCTGGAGCTGCGGCTGCAGGAGGGCGAGCACACCATCCGCAGCATCATCGAGAAGGTGCGGCTGCCGGTCAACGTGGCCGTGCCCAGCCGCCCCGCGCGCAACCCCTACGACCTGCACGCCATCCGCGAGGGCCACTGCTACAAGCTGGTCAGCATCATCTCCAAGACGGTGGTGCTGTGCTGCATCCTGCGCAAGGACGAGCTGGTGCCCTTCCACTTCCTGCTGCTCGCCGACATGCCCCGCTTCCAGCTGCCCGAAGGGCTGCTCTGCGGGGACCCCCAGCTGGAGAAGCTGCTGCGGGACAGCGCCGCGTACTGCCACGAGCGCTTCAACCCCGACGAGTACTCCCGGGCCGTGCGGGAGGCCAAGCCCGACTTCTCGGAGGACTGCGCCAGCCCCCGGCGCATCCGGCTCTGCCTGCAGGGCTGCGCCCGCGAGGAGCTCAGCCAGCCCTTGCAGCGCCTCTCGCTCTGCGTCTACCGCGGGGCGCTGGCCCACCTGCCCGAGGACGTGTCCGCCCGGTGCCAGGACCCGCTGGGCGCGGGTGGGGGGGTCCCGCACGAGCACCCGCTGCTGCCCGACTTCTCCGACCCCGACAGGGAGTACATGACGCCCGACTGGGCCGAGCCCGAGTTCAGGACTCAGGAGCCGCTGGAGATCCCCTACGAGGAGCTTTGGAGCAACCAGAGCCTGGAGAGCTTCTCGGAGCCCAGCAGCAGCCCGCTGGGGCTGGGCTGCCTCAACAAGGGGCGGCAGGACCTCGTCTCCTTCGGGGCCGCGTCCCCGCTGGGCTCCCCACACCGCCCGGGCGCCCCCAGGGACGAGCCCCTCGGGGACACCCCACCCCCCGTGCCACCCAAATCGGAGGCGGTAAGAGCTGAGTGCCCACCGCGGTCCTGCCCCTGGGGGCCGGGAAATGAGCGCCCCCCCCCCCACCCCCCCGAGGGTCTCGCCTGCCTTGGGTGCACGGCAGGAGCCGGACAGCAAAGCTCAGCGTGGCTCTTGCAGGCATCCCTACGTGGTGGGCAGGAGATGCACACCCGGGGGGGGGGGGTCCTCGCTGTGAGCCCCCTGACTCCACGGCATGGCTGACCAGATGATACCCCCCCCAGGTGCTGTGGGGTGACGGGGCTGGGAGCTGGCCCAAGGTGGTGGCCACAAGTCAGTCCTTCACCTGGAGGTCTCCCCTTGCCTTTGCTTGGTGATGACGTGTCCAATGTGGGCTGTGCTGGGAGCCCTGGAGCCTGTGCCCACCTGAGGCCCGGCCCCTCGTGCCGGGGGTGTCTGGCCCATGGGACAGGGAGGTCACACTCCCTGGCTGCTGCCCTGGGCTCTGGTCCCCAAGGGACCCCCCCCCCCAGGACACATGCCTTCAGGCTGCCCTGCACCATGGGATGTCCAGAGCCTCCAGGACCCCCTTGACTGTTGGGTACCCGAATCCTACGGGCTGCCCTGCACCGCCGGGGACACAAAGCCTCTGGATTCCCCTGCGCTATTGGGTACCCAAATCCCCTCGTCTGCCCTGCACCAAGGGGGTATCCAGAGCCTCCAGGACCCCCCTTGACCACTGGGGACCTGAATCCTCTGGGCTGCCCTGCACAAGGTGCCCAAAGCCTCCGGGTCCCCTTTGACCAGGGGCACCCAAGTCCTATGGGCTGCCCTGCACCGCTGGGTATGCAAAGCCTCCAGGTTCTCCTGCACCATGGGGTACCTGAACCCCCCCGGGCTGCCCTACACCAGTGGGTGTCTGAATCCTCTGGGCTCCCTGCAGCAGGTGCCCAAAGCCTCCAGGTCCTCCTTGACCATGGGGTACCCGAATCCACCAGGCTGCCCAGACCTATGGGATACCCAAAGTCTCCGGGTCCTCCTTGGCCATGGGGTACCTGAATCCACCAGGCTGCCTGGACCTATGGGATACCCAAAGCCTCAGGGCGCGATCGGGGCTGGCTGGACAAGTGGGGACCGGTGGGGGCCAAGCCCCCGATTGCCCCCCCGCATTGCCCCAGCCTCCCTCAGCCCCCCAAACTCGGGGTGCTGGGGATGGAGGGGCCCTGATCCCTGACCGGGGATGCTCCGCAGGTGAAGGAGGAGTGCCGGCTGCTGCAGGCCCCCCCCGTGCCGCCCCGGGGCAGCCGCCCGCCGGCCCCCGGCAGCCCGCCGGCACCCCTGCGCGTCCCCCGGCTCCCGCCGGCTCACTCGCCCAGCCCCAGCCTCTCCTACTACTCCGCCGGCCTCCACGACGGGTGAGTGGCTCCGGCCGCGGCGGGACGTCCCCCGGGCGGCCGGGGGGAGCGCGCGGGTCCCCCCGCCCTGACGCTCTCGCCTTCCTCCGGCAGGTCCGGCCCGCGGAGCGGCAGCGGCTCGCCCTCGCCCGACGCCTACTCGCTCTACTGCTACCCCTGCACCTGGGGCGACTGCAAGGCCGGGGACCCCCCCGGGCGGCCGCTGCCCCCCGCTGCCGCCGCCGCCGCCACCGCCTCCTGGGCCGAGCCCTGGGCCTATGGCGAGGCGGGCGCCGGCGGGGCCAGCGGCCGCTCGACGCCGGGGGCCGAGCCCCCGCTCAAGCCCTGCCACGGCTGCCCCCGCCTCAAGCCCCCCCAGCCCCAGAAACGCTTCGCTCCCTTCGGGGCGCTCAACCCCTTCGCCGGCCCGGCCTACGCGCCCAGCCCGGCCTCCTCCGCCGAGTGGCTGGAGAGCCTGGAGTGGCCCAAGGCGGCGGCGGCGGCGGCCTCCTCCTCCTCGCCGGAGCCCTCGGCCTCCTTCGAGGCCCCCGAGGCGGAGGGGCGCGGGGGGCCGGCGCCGCCGCCGCGGCCGCCCAAGGGCTTCGAGGGCGACAACATCGTCATCCGCAGCGCGGCGCCGCTGTCGCCCACCATCTTGCGCGGCGCCGAGGGCGGCGTCACCCGGGTCTACCTCACGCAGGGCGTCATCGAGGTGCCCCCCGCCGCGGCGGCAGGGGCGCGGGGCGAGGCGGGGGCCCCGCCGCCCGCCGCCCCCCGGCCCAGCGGCGACGGCTCGCCCTGGCTGCCGCCCGCCGACCTCTCGGCCCTCTCGGTGGAGGAGGTCTCCAAGTGCCTGCGCTTCATCGGCCTCTCCGAGGACGTCGTCAGCTTCTTCGCGCGGGAGCGCATCGACGGCAGCATCTTCGTGCAGCTCAGCGAGGAGATCCTGGCCGACGACTTCCGCCTCACCAAGCTCCAGGTGAAGAAAATCATGCAGTTCATCAAGGGCTGGCGGCCCAAGATCTAGCCGGACGCCGGGGTCCCCCCCGTGCCGGCTCTGCTGGCAAACTCCGTGTGCCTCCCGGGCCGTTGCCCCATGGCCGTGGCCTCACCACCGGTGCCTGCCTGGCCGCCCTGGACCAGGAACATCTGCCCTGCCCTGAAGCCAAGCCAAGGAGGCTTCAGGGCTCCCGTGGAGCAGTGAGAAGTCACAGCTCCGACTCTCCCTCGTCCCCTCCCCGTCCCTCGGACTGAAATCTCCCCCTGCCCCGCTCTGGGGGGCCCATGCACGGCAGTGCCTCCTCCCAGGCCGTCCCCCACGGGGTCTCCTCCTCCTCCTCCCTTGGCCCCCGTGGCCGCTCGCCCCATCCCTCCAGGCAGCTCGCCCCTATTGCCCCGTCCCATTTTCTGTTTTAACACTGGATGGTAATTTTGGCCCCAAAGGGCTGGAAAATATTGAAGTTTGCTTTGACTGGTTTAACTTAATCCTTGTGGATTAGCGTAATAAACGTATAGGAGAAAACGAGCCACTGGAGAAGCCCCTTCCTTGGGGAAGCAGGGCAGAAAGAGGTCCTCGGGGAAGGCGGCTCGAGGTGCTGCTCCCACCCCTGTGCCCTGCACATCCTTGGCACCTCGCCTGCAGCGGGTGCATGGAGGTGCCCCATCCCCAGCGTGTGGCCTGGACCCTGCCCCATGCCATCACCCCTGGGAGCAGGTCGGTGGCCTTTCGAGGCTGGCCACAGCCCTCGTGAAGCCCCATCATCCCAAAACCTCCCTGAAACGACACCCTGCAAGCCCAAGGGCTGGAGCAGCTCAGGTCCTCATGCCACCCGCAGCCGCAGCTCCGAACCCCACAGGGCCCTGGGCATGGTGGGGATCACCAAATCTGGTGGAGTCAGGAAGGAGAGGACAAGCAGAGCCCCCCAGGAGGGCCTGAGACCTAAGGCCCGGGGAAGAGGAGCTCAGCCCCATCCCAGCACTGCTCCCAGGGAAGGGGGACCCGGAGAGCACCACAGAGCAGCGTGGACAAGGCTCCCGGGGCTGCTGCTTTCCCTCCGGGGAGGGCTGAATGTTGTCTTCCAGCTCTGCGAGCAGCCGGATGCCTCCCACGGCGTTACCGAGGACAGCAGAGGCAGGACGAGATTATGTCTCAGCCTGTTTTTATACCAGTAACTGAGAAATGAGCACAAACACCACATGAAAAGAGCAGCATTGCTCAGGTCCTGGCCTGAGGTAAGACGGAGAAAGGCTGGAGCCCAGCACCACTCTGAGCCAAGGAAGTGGAGGCCAGGCCAGCTCTGAAATCAGTGACAGGTGCACAGAGATTTAAAGCCTTTTAGTTTAAATTGAGCTCTCCCCAAGGGGGACCCTTCTGGCCTTTGGCTGCTTGATTTGCAATTACAGGAGGGTCCATCTGCCAGGATAACCCTGGCGGCAGCGCTCAGGGCCAGACAAAAGAGCCGGAGGCTCCTCACAAGCACTGATTGATGGCGGAGGTGACAGAACAGGTCTTTGTTCTGCGCTGCTACCCTCCCCTGCCTTTCCCCACCCTCTGGCAACCGCCGACTGCCTCTTTGTCAGTCTCACGGCTCAGCACGCTGCTGGCCAGCGTAGGCGGCCCCTAACACATCAAGAGGACCCCAGAGGATTGCCTGAACGCTTTATTTCCACCCCGAGTGGTTCCATTCCTCAGAGCCTAGAGGCTGCTGCCCCAGTGAGACAGGATTAGAAGCAGGCATGGAGTCCAAACCCAGGAGACGGGGATTTATTGGTGGAGGTTTATGGAAAGCAAGGCCTCAGAGCCAGCCACGTCACGGACGCTGCCTGCCATGCCGGGAGCTCTGGCGAGTGCAACATGGAGCTGAATGCAGAAGGATTTCTCCCAACATGGAGACCGCAGGTCCACACTGGCAGGGGATGGAAGTGCCCAACATACAGTAGCTGATAAGGCACTTGAAATGACTACAAACCCCGAGGCAGTCCTCCTTCCTTCCTTGCCTCCCCCAGGTACGTTGCAGATTAACCTACAGAGAATCAGGTGTCATGGGAGAGCCGGTGTCCCCAGCTCGAGCTGTCGGTGCATCACGGGCAGGAGGCGTTGGGCCGCTCTCACTGGTGGAACTTCTTGCTTGGGTTGCTGGCGTAGTCCAGCAGCAGCTGGCACGGCGTGAACTGGCTTCCATAGACGGCCTCGTACTTCCGCAGCTTGTCCACCAGCTGCTTGGCTCCATACGAGTCTACGTACCTGAAGGGACCTGCCAGGGACAGAGGGACAAAAGTGGGAGACATTTGTGCCAAGGCAGCGAGAAGCACCAAGATGCCTGGAAGGGTGAAAGCACGGGATTCAGCTGATCCATTCTTAGGGGGAAGGGACCCCAACCTCTGCACAAAACGCCATGTGGGCGAGTGGTGCAGGAACCCTGCTCTCTGCCTGCTGATCTGCACTGAGCAGAGGCAGACTGAGCCACGGTGGTGGTCCCTTGAGGACATGTTGGGGTAATGCAAGACTTGTGAGCACAAGGAAGGAGACAAGCTGGGGCACAGATCAGCTGGGATTTGTCTTCCAGTCTGGGCTTGTCTGGAGAAGGTCAAGTGCTGGGTACTCAGCAGCAGCACCAGCTTGTGACCGAGATCTCCTAGTACCCTTCAACTGTGACGCAAACCTCAGCTTGTGCCTCATCCACTGCCCAGACTATGGCTGTGTCCATCCAGCCAGGTTGCAGATGGGTCCAAGAGAGCCCTGCCCATGCTCTCGGCTGGCTTGAGCAAGTGAGCCTTGGCCTGAAAACCACAGCTGCACCGTGTTTATCAGCTCAGCTTTATCCATGCCATTTGCAGGCATGAGGAGGGGGAACAGTGGGTACTTGAGCACCATTCCGGAGCTCTGCATGCAGTGGGAGACCAGGATTCCAGGAGCATTGCAAGAACTCTGCTTGCCTGCCCAGGTGAGCAGCTACGGGAAGAGAGGAGATACCACAGCCGAAGTTCAGCCTCACTTTCCACTGGCTACGAGACATGAGACCGCACAAGAGAAAGCCAGAGATCTCTTGAAAAATGTAGGTCCTTTGCAGATCTCCCACGTACCCCACGACTAACAGCCATGCTAAGAGGTCTTCCTTTGGGGTTATCATGGAAAAGGCTGACAAGGTTGGGGCCAGCATGGCTCTGCCTTCTTACTCATACCTGAAGACACAGCAAATGGCCCAGTTTGATCTCTTTGATCCTCATCATCCTGGAAAGCCCTGTAATACAGCTGTCCCAGCAGAGAGGAGCTCGGCAGGGTCCTAGCAGAAATTTGTCACCCACCTTTAAGCAGCTCTCAGCCCTACCACCCCCTGTTGTGAGGCTGGCAATGCTGGAACAACATCTCTGGCTCAGGCTTTACAGGAGAGGAGGACACTCAGGCTGGACAGGATTTGCAGTTCAAACCTGGCCTTAAAGGCTGCTTATCTCTGGTGGCGAGAGCCCACTAGGCATGGCCACTACACTGCTTTGAGCCAAATCGTGCAGTCTCACAAGCACCCCAGCTGAACCCACTTACCTCCCAGGCACGGCGGGAAGCCCAGGCCAAACACAGCACCGATATCTCCCTCCACGGGGTTGCTGAGGATCCCCTCCTGCAGACACATGGCTGCCTCGTTCACAAACCTCGTCACCAAGCGCATCTGGATGTCCTCCTCAGCGCAGCTGGAAGGAAACAGTCTTCAAGGCTCTGAAGGTAACAGCGATTGGATGGAGGAGCACGTGAAGCCAGCAGAGAAGGGGGACAGCGCGAGGCTTGGGGTGGGGGGAAAGAATTGTTGCTCACTGGGACCACCCTAGCTCCACGAGGCTAAGGACTACTAAGTTCTGTGCTGCAACCCAAGGCAGGCAAGTAAAGTGGCAAGGACTTGATCAAGCCAAATGGGAACTGCTCCCAAAGACACTTCAGTGCCAGGCTGTCCGATAGGTGTGACACCAGGAAGGTCAGGGTTCAGGGAGGAAAAGGCAGGGGCTGTGCCAACCCACCTGCTCCAACAAGCTCAGCCACAGGGAAGTTTTCTGCAGAGGTGCTCAAGCGAATGCTGATAAATTCAGGCACATCCATGTCCCCGCTAGCACAGACTCTCCAGAGCTAACAGCCTACTCCCACATATGCCAGCTGGGACCAGCCAAATGCCATCTAGAGTGATTCCATGTTCAACCCTGTTCTCCATCGCTGCCTGGTGTGGCCCTCCTGCTGCTGCTCGGAGCCAGGAGAAGGAGCACGTGGCAGGGGGTAAGAGCCAGCCCGCACAGCTGCTCGGCTTGTGCAGTTACTTACACTTCAGGCTTGGCTGGCACCTTGAACCGCGCCAAGATCTCATCCATGCCAGAATTCACACTCCTGTTCTTCACGCCCTCCTGGTAAATGTAAAAGCCTTTTCCTGCCTTGCGGCCTGCCAGGGAAAAAAAGAGACAGTCACATCCTGCTACACGTCTCACTTGCTTGGGACATCTTTGCCCCTGAGCTTTTCTTGTGCTTCTGTTAGCACAAGCAGATCCTCCCAGCACAGGCAGCTTCTCTGCACTTCAAAGCACACCTGTTTGCTGCCTCACCAAGGACACAGAGGGAAGGCGACCGTCCATCTGACTCCCTGGCGAGATGCTGCCATTGCGCCAGGCCCAAATGCCTTTGCTACGTGCACACAACAGTCAAAAAATGTCACCGCTTCCACGGCTACAGCAGCAAAAAGGCAGAGTCCTTGTACATGCTTGGGAGGGAAGCACAGAGCTGACAAAATCTCCCCAGCAACTCTCATTGCCAGGTTCGGTCAGAGGTGATGTCTGTTTTGAGGGTAAAAGCGGTCACGGCCCAAGTGCAGGTCCTACTGACCRGCACTGCTCTGGCCCAGTGTGTTCAGCAGCACAGCTGCCTCGGCACCTAGTACCACTGGGGAACAGCTGCCATACGGAGGAGCCATGATCTTTCCTTGCATATAGGTTCTAAGCCTCAGCTTGGAGCTTGTTTCACTTGAGCACCTTTATTTCCATTCGCTTCCTCCCCACATTCGAGCGTTCATGCAGGTTTAATGAAGGGGCCACACAGAGCTTCATGTCATCTCCTCTGCTGCCTCGGCTCTGGGCAGCATCTTTACCTGTTGCAGCCATTTCTGCAAAGGAAGGTCCGACTGCAGCCTAGGGTTTACTCAGGGTACCTACTGCTGAGAGGGACTCCTGCCCCATTCCCATTCCCAGGACTACTTCTCTGACTGCCCTCTCGCCTGAGGCAGAGGAATCTGATGGATGCTAGTACTCTTCCTTGAACAAAGGGGAAACACGTTGGTTTAAATCAGCCTAGTGTCTCACCTAAGAAGCCCTTTTCCACCATGAGCTTGACCAACTCGATGTTGCCTCCTCCAAAGCGCTCGCCAAAGGCCTTGCCGAGGTCCTCAGCCACGTGCATGGCCACATCCACACCCACCTCATCGATCAGCGTGGCAGCACCGACGGGGAAGCCGAAGGCTGTGGAGATGGTGTCTATTTTCTTTGGGTCAATACCCTCCTGCAGGAATAGGAGGAGAAGCAGTAAGATCTCTCTGGATGAGGGCCCCCCCCAAACTGGGGCCACTCACTGCAACCAGCCCCGTTAGCTATTTGAGAATGGACAGGAGCAGTGTAACTGTGCCTGCACCACTCCTGACTGTCCGCTGCTGCTGTGTAGGGAGGGAAGAGCCTCATCACAGCCTACACTGGGTCCCGTTGCACCACAGCTCAGGTAAGAGCGTGCCGGGGACATCTGGGGAAACTGGCTGGCGTCCCACTGCCACTTGTTGACAAAGTGTAATGCAAATTTCTTACAGCTGGCACAAAAGCTGGGGCAGGACAGGGCTCTCTTTTGCAAGGTGCTTTGCCCTGRACAAGACAAAAACCTGCTCACCTCAAAGGCCAAACAGGGCAAAGGCAGGACCTGGTGGGCAGGGATCTGCTCACGGTCTGTCCTGCCACTGCAGGCCATGCCCTGATGAGGACAGCCTGACTCATCATAGCTCTCAAGCCTGCCCACTGGGTCAGCAGCAGAGCCAAGAGAAACCTGCGTGCTCACTCCCTGCCTTGCTCCCAGCTGCCRTTTGGCTCCTGGGATTAAAACACTGCTCTCCGCTTTGCAGCTCTGGGCTGTTTTGCCAGGGAGGGCAGCTTGCAGCTTAGGGGAGCCGCCTTGCAGACAGGCAGTGTCCATGTCACACGTCACAGAGCACAGGTAAAGGGGCACCCCTGCACCTGCAACGCACCCCTGCCTCACACGTACCCTGGATGTTTTCAAATCTAGATAYCATATTGCAACAACTGTCCAACCGAGCTTCCTGACAGCTCTGGGTAGGAGATGTGGCTGACKGGACATGTACCSAAGCAGGAACCGAGCGCAGCGGCTRGACAAAGACTTTGCTGGATGCTCAGCAGCTGAGCGAATACACACCTGGAGAACTCGGATCACTTCTACCAGCATTGGCCCCAGACACCTGGTGGTATAGAAACCAGGCCCATCCTRGGGGAGAGAAGTGCAACAGGAAGATAGGTAAGTTCAAACAGCAGGAAGATTGCCTTTACTGATCACACAAGAACTGTTTCACAGTCTGAGCTGCAGTTCAGGCACTGACAGGCAGAGACACTGAACTGCTCTATTTTTAATGGTACGTAATCGACTCCTAGAACAGGTTTTACCTGTAGGGCTCACAAGGGTCTGAAGACCTTCATAAATTTACTCCCTGGAAGTCCCCAGAGTGTTTTTATTTAAAATAGTGCCTGGAGGTCCCAGGCAGGCTGCAGAAGTCCCCTTGTTTCACACCAAGCCCAAAAGGCTGCCTGGTGGTAAAGGGTGCTTAGCATTAGTGTAATGGGCATTAATCTGTTGTTTCAACTGCTGACATTGCCCACAAAGTCAGGAAGCAACAGATTAGCTGCAGTCTGCCATTCAGGGAAGCATCTAATCTGGGAGGGAGGATTAGAGAAGCACAGTGTCTCCACTGGCCTATAGACACACCTAGAGCACTTGTAGCCAAGCCAATGTTACCAGCACCACAGCAAACACCTGCTCCACAGCACTGGCGACCTCACACTTCAATGAAAAGACAAATCTGAACATACACTTCTCAAACTGCTCTGAACCTACAAGCTAATCCTGCTGCACGAGTGAAATGGCATCACTGATGCTTTCTATTACGGAGCATGAGACCTGCTCTGTTTAGAGGGGCATGTGCTTAACAGCAACTGTCAACCTAATAAACCAGCCAAAACCAACGGCTTTGTGCTCTGCTGCCTCTTCCTAGAGGCCACCACAGTTCATTCACAACTCCTGACTTGCTGAGCTGCACTCAGTCCTCTCTCCTTGCTTTGTGCAGCTCTTCCCTGACACTTGCACATGTATTTCTGCACTTCCTCTCACACAAGATTTGAATCCAAAAAGAGAGGAGGATTACTGCTCACAGGTCCCTCTATTTCTGCTGCTCCGCAGGGAGAAGAGGCAGTGACAGTCCTGCCCAGACTCTGCTCTCAGATGCCACTTGAGACTTCAGCCTCCTGAGGGATCACCTAGGCACTAGGCCTCTTCCAACCTCCATTTTGACTTCACAGCATGCGTAGCTAATGTCAGTGTATTCACAGCCATGTTACATCCTCACCTCAGTGCACAAGACTGCCCTTTATTTATTAACCCAGCTCCTATTTGGGCAGTATTCCCTCACCTTTACCACGATGACAACTTTGCCCTGTTTGAGCCCGACAGCAACAGCAGAGGCAGCTGTGTCCTGGGATGTTTTGTCTGTGGTGATGATTTCCAGCAGCTGCATTCTGTCAACAGGGGAGAAGTAGTGCATCCCGATCACCTAAGGCAGGAGGAAGAACGGAGGGTTAAAACAGAATCTGGTCTCAGACTCACAGGTACCTCTAACAGTTGGGACACACATTTTTACTCTATAACTTTTACAGGTGTCCACAGAACTTCTATAGGAAGATGAGCAGCAGAGGCAGTGAACTGCCCTGGGTAGATCTGAGACCCTTGTAGGAACTGTAGGAATTTAGGGAAGCAGCTGAAGGCACCTGTGCAGCAGCATTTGTGTAACACTTTCTGACAGAGCTCTAGAGCTTCCCTTTCCTTCTCCCAAAGCTGCTACTGCCTCCCCTTCCCATCTATCTCAGAGAGCCTGGTTCTTGCCATGGGACCATCTTGCCGTGGGACCATCTTGCCATGGGACATGCTCACTGGCCTGCATTTTCTGCAGCCTGCAGCAAGCAGGCAAAGCAGATTCCTCAAGCTGGGGGAAAGTATTTTCCCCTTGTTGTATCAAGGCCGCCCAGACTGATGCTTAGCTGTTGGGAGGTGACTCTACCTGATCACACAGATCCCTCACACCACTTTGGACGCTGCAGTGTCATGTCTGGCCTCCTGCTGCTGCTCTGAAGGGTGCAGGTCTCTTGTAAGGCCTGCGTCAGATCTGCCAGCCTCATGTTAACGGATTATCACAGATGCCCTCAGCAGTCATGGACACCACTACAAAACTGTGTGTGCAGCTGACTGCTCTCAATCCAGTGCATTTGCCTGCCTCAGATAGTAACTCCACCAAATGTGTCCCTCAGGGCAGGCTGCTCCATGTGAAACAGAGTTCGACCCGGATAGCCTTTTCTGGGCTATGGCTAGGGGATGAGGATGCAGCTACCAGGGAGGAGACTTAGGTAGAAGCAATAAAGTACCACCCTGTTCAGGTGGATCATCTGGAGCCACAGAGAAAACCTACCACCTGCCTCAGGAGCTGATCTTACGGCTGACTAGTAAAAAAAAAAAATGGGTCCATGGTCCCAGTTTCAGCACCAGTTCTGAGTTCAGCTACCAGCCACCGACTTTTCTTCCCTTTTTGCTGTTACATTAACACCCTTCTCCCTACGAAGGTACTTCCCCACCATGGCAAGTGACTCCTATGCCTATTGAATTTTCTCAGCTTGAGTCCTTCCACAGCTTCTCTGCCTCTTGCGTGCATTGATGCTTCCTGAAGGACTGATCTCCCTGCAGTACTGTGCCCTGCTGCACCAACATCTCACTTGGGGCAAGTCCACCTTCATCCCCTTTGTACCTATCCAAGGTCACAAGCTCATTGTTCAAAGCTTGCACTGGAGGCAGAGGTCGAGCTGTTTCGTGTTCTGAGGAGGAAGCAGAAGATCCCAGCCCTCATCAACAACAAAGCCATTTGCCACTAGCAGGCAGCTCAAGACTCACAGCAGGCCCATGGTGCCGGGCACTCACCTTCTCTGGCCTCTTGCTAACAGTAGCAATTTGGCCGATTGGGAGGGCAGATGTGTTACTGGCAAAGATGCAGTGAGCAGGGATCACCTGTGGAGGAGGGGGGGAAAAAGACAGTTTAAACATCCAAGGCCAGATGTGGACTGTGATGCACAAAGCCCTGAAAGAACAGCGCTAGCACAGAGCATCCCAGCATTTGGTAACGCCTTACGAACAAGACAAACCTCTTTCAATCCGTCAGGGCAGACGGCATTAGAAACTCATCCTAAAGCAGCGTTCCAAGTCAGCCAGATCTGACTTGCAGGACAGCTACACTGATCTCCCTCCAGGTTTGTGACACTGGTCTGTCTCAAATCCACCATGATTCTGCCAGTTCATCGCGACCACACCAGAAACTGTGAGGAGGGACCCCAGGGAGGAGCACAGGCCGACTCCTTGAACATACACAGCCACTTTCTCAAGTGTACTCTTGAACAGAAAAGGAGCAGTGGCAGCGAGCTAGGGATAGCAGGTAAAGGTCTATATATTGTGCAGATACAGAAGGACACACCTGTCACATCAAAGTACTCAGACAAACGGAAAAGTTTTTGGAGTGGCTCCCAGGAGTCCAGGTATATCAGAACTGGATAGGAAAACCGCTGTTGGCACCCACCCACATACTGAAATGAGTAAATAGTACCAAGCACTAAACCACAGCACAGAGGAGACATGAAAAACCCAGGAGGGCAAGACACACTGAGTCTCCACCGTACAGGGGCTATGTCCAGCACAAGCTGCTCAGAACTGACACTCACGGCCTCCACTTCCTTCAGCACTTTGTGCTTGATGTTAATGTCCTCGAACACAGCCTCGATCACCATGTCTGCTTTCTCAAAGCCTCTGTAGTCCAGCTGGCTCGTCAGGTTGCTGAGAATCGAGTCCCTCTCAAACGAGGTCAGACTCTTCTTCTTCACCTTGCTGTTCAGCCTAGGGAAGGACAGCTCCATCAGAGCTCCAAGGTAGGCCCTGGTTCATCGTGACACCAAGCTCATCCATCCCTCCTGGAGCTGGGACCCAAAACACCATCTCCAATCCAGCAAGACTGTCACTCTGCCTACTGGCCCCTCTTTCCATCCGGAAGGAGTAGGGCCCTGCTCACACAACTCTTGGTATATTAGTCTGAAGGTCAATCGTTTACAATCCTTAGAGTTGTGCAGCTGAGCACTATCTCTGCTGAGCCAGGAGCACGGGGGAAAGAAATCCAGCTTTTCAGAGGTCTGACCCGATGCGTCCAGACATGGGAACACCCCTCCCCTTTGTTCTATAAGCTACTGCTAAATCTAAAAACTAAAGCAGTCACGTATTCGGTGGTCTACCTACCTAAGGAACTAAGGCTGAATACACTGGACCTATTTCGTAGCAATATCCCAGCACACTGCATAGGGCAACCTTAAAAGAAAGCATTGTTGTGATATCTACTGGAAGGAGACTCCAAAGGAACAGACGTGTCAGGAGTTCCTGATTGCCTAAAAGCAGAAGAGTATTTTGACTAAAGGAGGCCTCAGCCACTCCTGAGCGAATGCCTTTAAGCTCACATACCCCTTGAAGACCTGCTGCTGTCCTCTGTCCAAGCCTTGCTGTGCTGTGTCCTTCAGAATGGTCTTCAGTCCTTTATCCACTGAAACCTGTGCAATTCCAGCTCCCATGAGCCCTGCTCCCAGCACAGCCAAGGTCCTACACAGAAAGGAGAAACATGTTCAAAGCCAGAAATAGCTGAATTTCTACTGCCAGTCAGATTCATACAGATCCTGCACAGATCCATCTAGGCAGTACTTCTAGTGAGGTCACACAAGAAGATTTTACTTGCGAGCGAGACCTCTGAACTGCAGAAGATTGGCCTTCTGGAAATCTCTCTGCTGCGCTATGCTGCTTTTCAGGGCTAGGCCAGTCAGCCCCAACAGCCTTTCAGCAGAGGTTCTCCAACTGCTCCTTTAGGCATCCCACACTTGCACTTACTTGACCTCTCGCTGAGGTGTTCCAAACTTGTTCTTCTTGCATTGCACCTGCCCGTGGTAAAGTCCAAGCAGCGCCTTGCTTTCTTTAGTCATTGCAAGTTGGCCAAAATTCTGGAAGAAAGGAGAGAGGGAAGCAAAAAGTTTGGCCTTGAACAGCTGTCACACTTCCAACATGGGCGCATCAAAAATAGGGCAAAGGGGCAGCACAATCACCCATGCCATTGCACAGACTAGTAACCTGAACAGAAACGGAAGAGCAGACAGGGCATGTGTGCCCTCTTTTCACAGAGTTACCTTCAGTGCTAAGCCACATAGGCTGCCAGAAGGCTGCTCTTTCAATGCCCTTTTCCATAACAGGAACAAGAATAGCCATGATACTTCTTTGTCCAAGTCCTTCGTACCCACTGACCCACTCACAGCTTGTTTCCACTCCTCGTAGGACTCTCCCACCACACTCTGGGAAAGAGCATTCACTGGCAGTTCACTGTTGTGCTGGTAAACCAGATGCAACGCTGCCGCCTCAACCAGCCAGCAGCTGTGGAGTCAGTATGAGATCAATGCAGGAGCCAATTTACTTCCCCCAGTGGCAGGATTTTACTTCACTGATAAGGGACCAGGGCAAGTACGTGGCCCTTTCTACCCCACACACATCCTCAGCCAGCTGGGGACCGGTGCCCCAGTGACTGCCAGGTAAAAGGATCCTGCCCTCAGACTTTGAGGCACCTTAACTTTCAAATTGTTAAACAAGCCAGCTCTCACCGAGAACTGTAGCCTGATGCTATTTTCAGATGATCAGGGGTGGGCAACAAAATCAAAGCAGTCAGCATGAAACAGGAATGGAAGAAGGAAGACAAGAGACAGTCTGAGGTGACAGCAAACTAACAAGGCTGTCCATGTCAAACCAGCTAAGGAAAATCCAGCTCTAGGAAAACCATCAATACAATATTTTAGAGCAGGCAATATCTTCCTTCACTACTGTCCCGTGAGTTAGAGACTTGTTAAAATACCAGACACATGAAGCCTGTAAGAGAATCTGCAAGCCTCCTATCCYGGGGGAGAGAAATATATTTAAAAAAAAAAAAAAAAAAAAAAAAGACATCATACAGACACTTTGTCTTTAGAGGGTTCTGGGAAGATCTCCATCCTGCTGCTATTTTGAGGAAAAAACATTCTTTCCCTTCTGAAAGGAACAAAGGGTCCCAAAACTTTTATTTAGCCTCAGATCAAATGTAGGTGGAATGAATAACTGGAACAGAAGGGGTACATCCAGGAGGTCACTGTTAAGGTATGAAGCAGATGGCTACATCTCAGACCAGGACCTAGTCACTGGAAGAGAACAAAAGAAACTACTAGACACGGCATGAGAAACTGCTGGACATGGCAGGTAACCGAGTGAGAAGGCGACAAAAGCTACAGATGACAACAGCTATGATGAACAGCTGGATTTCACTGGTGGTTAAGGGGGAGTGACATGAGAGATGACCAAACTGCACAGATAAATGGATGGGAGTATTCAGGACCTTCCGGGGTGTCAAGTCTTGCAAGGCCAGCAGTGCCCAGGTAACCGTATCAGTAACACTGTGTAAGGCCAACATTACCTTATCAGTATCAAAATTTCCAATGTGGGTATAGATATAGCAAAATTGGGGCCAATGAAGGAAAAGTAATTAGGAACATGTTGTTTATTAGGGAGGAGACAAGGGCAGAGAAAGGGAGGGATCGACATGGCTGGAGGAAGAACAAGCACATGAAAATGAAGAGAAGTGGGGAATAAAAGGGTCAGGCATAAGCGAGCTGTTGGTCAGAACATTTCTCCGGCCAAGCGCTGCACCTGATCACCACAGGCTGTCCTGTCTGCATATTAAACTCTAGGCCTGTCTTTCTGTTTGTGTGCGTGTCTCTAATTACTAGCAAACTTCCGGCTGGACTGGATAGCATGTAGGACAAGAGGTCTGGGTGCCAGCAACTGGAGAGACTGGGCCCTGGGGCCAGCTTCTTGATAGACCAAGCATCTACAGCCAGCTACTGGAGGGACATGTGTGTGTGCACATACACACACGTATAACCACTAGCAAGTCTCAATTCTGATCAGCCAAACAGGAATAACAGCATTGGTCACCCCTGTTGTTCATGTCTACACGACTGCTGTCTGTGTTTATGTGAGTGCTAGTAAAGGCGCTGATCTGTCTGTGCTGATCTGTGCGGCCAGCTGTGTGCATATGTATCTGCATCTTTGCAATACCTGCTCATTCTCACCACTGGCTGGACCTATGAAGGGGAAAAAGCAGCAAACAGTCTGAGAGGAGAAATACTTTGGGCCCTAAAATGCATGAGGTTCGACTTCCCTTAACAGTTGCTACTGGTACTAAACTTAACCAACATGCCAAGAAACTAAAGGACTGAAGGCAAAGTGAAATAGAGGCTTATTTCATAGAATCACAGAACAGTTCAGCTTGGCAGGGACCTCTGGAGATTGTCTAGTCCAAACCTGCTGATCAAAGCAGGGCCAGCTAGAACAGGCTGCTCAGGACTGTGTCCAGTCAGGTTTCGAGCATCTCCAAGGATGGAGACTCTACCACCTCTCTGGGCAACCTGTTCCAGTGTTCAATCACCCTTACAGTAAAAAAGTTTCTTCTTAGGTTTAGGTGGAATTTTCTGTATTTCAGTGTGGCCCATTGTCACTTGTCCTTTCACTGGGTGCCACTGAAAAGAGTCTGGCTCTGTCTTCTTTACTGCCTTCCATCAGGTAGTTACACACATTGATAAGATCACCCTGAGCCTTCTCTTCTCCAGGCTAAACAATCCCAGCTCTCTCAGCCTCTCCTTATGTGTCATATGCTGCAATCCCATAATCATCTTCATGGCCCTTTGCTGGACTTGCTCCAGTAGCTCCATGTCTTTCTTGTACTGGAGAGTTCAGAACCGGACACAGGACTCCAGATGTGGCCTCACCAGGGCTGAGTAGAGGGGAAGGATCACCTCCCTCGACCTGCTGGCAGTGCTCTGCCTAAGGCAACTGAGGATGTTGTTGGCCGCCTTTGCCACAAGGGCACCTTGCTGACTCATGGTCAACTTGTTGCCGACCAGGACTCCTAAGCCCTTCTCCGCAGAGCTGCTTTCCAGCAGGCTAGCCCCCAGCCTGTACTGGTGCCTGGGGCTATTTTTCCCCAGGTGCAGGCCTTTGCATTTCCCATGCTTGAACTTCATGAGATTCCTGTTTGTCCAGTTCTCTAGGCTGTCAGCGTCCCTCTGAAAGGCAAGAACCAGCCAGTGTTCTGACTGGAGCGGTAAATAGACAGGTAAGATCCACAGAGGGACAGAGAAGAGAAGTCCTGTTTTGGATGAGAAACAAGAACTGAAAAACAACATCTATTCAATTATCCATGGGTGAAAAAGGGCTAGCACTAAGTATCTGGACTAGAAAACATGACAAACAGCAAAACAAAAGTAACGGAGAATCAACACTCTAAGCAAAGATGATGGTGGAAAAAAGGTGGCAGAGGAAACTGAACACTGGTAAAAATGAAAGGTAACAAGTTTAGGAAGAAATGACTTATTTGCACCACATTAGCAAGGAATACTCGTGAGACTAAGACAGCACTATACCCACCTATAAAGTACCTGTCCCATACAACAATCTAAAAAAAAAGAAAAAAAGAAAATATAAAATCCTACTATGGGACATGCAGAATGGTGAACTTTATCTGGTCACTCTTGACTCAAAAAAGATAAAACACACAGGAATAAAAAAGGCCACAAGCTCTTTTCATAGATGAAGAAACTTGAAAAATGTTTCTTTTGTTTAAGATAAGCCATTTTTCACAGTCCCACCGCCGGAAGAGGGGGCAGGGATCAAGACACCATTTTGAGCAGCCTATGAAGAGTATTTTCCTTTGTGCAAGGCTAAACACAGATCTTCCACATCCATATAACCTACCAATTACTACTAGGGACCTAATCTCCTTACCTGGGATTCAGAGAGGTATCCAGCGTCACGCCCCTGATCAAGACCAGTCTTTACAACCTAGTCAAAGAAGAGCAGTAAAGATATGCCACTGTTAAGGCATGCCTGCCAACAGCTACAGTTTAATTACTTGTTTAGCTGTGCCTCCTGATTTCACCATCAGTCCCTCCCCAACATGCAAGGGACAGCTGAGACACTCTGGGTCCTGTCAACGCTGTCCAAGGCAGAGCTATGAACCATCTTGTCCTTCTAGCAGAGTAGCTACAACAGCAATACACTTTCTGTCAGGTTAAGTTTTACACATACCTTGCACTTTCAGGAATTGTTTCAGTGGGACCATGGTCCCAGGGTCAGAGGGGGACATTCACGGGTTTTAGAGAAGTCTTGGCAACAGTTTAAATAGTGAAAAGTAATTTTAAAATAATTCAACCATGGGCAATGTTTTCAAGTAACACAATGCCTGTGTTACTTAGGGGACTAGGTATTAAAGTTTTGGGTGCTTAATGTTATGAAAATAGCAACTTCCCTTGCTTCAAACAGGTTAATTATCTCATTAAGAACTGCACAGGAAACCTGAAGAAACTGCAGCTGAAAGTTGTACAGAAAGTATTCCAGCTAAGCCTTCCCTCATTCGCGATTATTGATCTTTCCCTTACTGGTGCCAGTACCACATGAATTGCTGGTGATATTCTGGGAAGCTATTCTGAATTTGAATGTTTGCTCAATACAACACACAACTAGCACCCATCAAGGCTGATCTTCTGTAAGGTAATGTATGATTTGACTCAGACGAAGGAACCACCTTCCCTCTCTCTGTTGCCATGTTATCCTGCAGATTCACCTTCATTGTAGTTTCATGTGTCTCAGCAGGGATTACCTCAATGATTTTTAGTGGAGCAGGGTAGAGTCCTTTGGTCTGCTTCTGAACTTTGCTCTCCACTCTCTTGTAGACTTGCTGCCTCACAAATGGAATAGCCATGGCATAATCTGTTACCTCTGTAAGACGAGACAAAATGCATCTCAGCATGGCCCTATATGCATAACCAGCCTTTAAATGACTAACCTGAATGCTGAAGACTACAGGTTTGAATGCTGAACAGCTGGAATAGAAAGGTGCCCCTGAAACCCAGTTAGACACAGCTAGCATTGGGCTGGTCAGGTGGATTTCTACGGCTTGTTCCAAGGACATGTCCCTTTTAGGGCTAAACTATCCTCCTAATGCCGTCAGTGACAGACTGCAAAACTGACCTGTGGAGCAGAACTTGCACAGACAAATGTCATCATTTATGGGCTCTGCTAATTGCATAAGGGCTCTGCTAAAGAGGATCAATCAGTGCAGTGCAGGTCCATGTGCCTCTCCCCACTTGATTACACAAGCTTGGCACAAAACTTGCTACTAAAGCTTACAAGATGGATAGTTCTCTGGAGGAGGTGCTGTTTCCTCCCCCAGGCCTGGCTCCCTCCTAGTACACTTCAGGAGCCACCATGCACAGCTCTGGCAATGCCACTTGAAGATCAGACCTGCAGAGTCGTCTTTTCTCTATCAACTCATCTGGTTCTAGAGACTATTACAACATGAAAGAACTTTGTTTTGAAGCTGGAATTAAGAAAGAGCATGAACATACCCCTGAGAATCAAAGTTGCATTATACTCATTACAGTCTCTTGGGAGTTGGCTATGATACCCATAGACTTACTCTGTACTAGCCCTTTCGATCTTTTGGCAGACACAGTCTTGTTGGCTAGTCCTCTGGCAAAGCCAATTGCTACTTCCTCCAAGTACTCGATTGTTCGCGCTTCTGGAGTTTTCAGACCTGGCCCTGTGAACAAAAGAAAAGTTATGAACAAGATGGAAAGGCTCAGCAGGAAAGCATTTAAAGAGACCAAAACATTTAATATCCATGGCATTACGCAGAAATGCCAAAATGCCAACCCCCAACAGGAGCAGACAACAGTATGTCATTTAAATGTCAACACTGCTTTCATGGAACCATGGAATAATTTTGTCGCAAGGGAAGACTGGAGGCCATCTGATCTAACCCACTGCTGAAAGCAGGGCCAACTTCCAAGTTAAATCCAACTTCAGAATTACATCGGGTTGCTCAGGGATGTGCTCTGACATGCTCTGAGCACTTCCAGGGATGGAGATCCTGCCACCTCTCTGGACTCCCGTTCAATGTCTGACCACTCTCATTATGAAGATCTTTTTATAACATCTAACTGAAATTTCCCTTGCTGCAATTTGTCTCTATTCCTTCTCATCCTTTCGCTTTTTGTAGCTGCAAGCAACACCTATATCTTAACAGAACATGTGTCCGGCCTTCCCACCTCTTGTTGCACATCTGCTTTCTTATGTGGTACAGTAAGTCTGCACAACTGAGTTGTACTATTGCTATTAAACATCCAGGCAACACTTATTGACAGCAGCATCCTTAAAAATTACCTGTACTGGTGCCACTGTACAATAAAACCTCAACCTTTGACCTTAGGTGCAGGAAATCTCTCACTTGCTTTAGCTGGTACCAACTACAATAAACTCTGACCAGATCCCAAGTGGCATGCAATCCACCTCACTGCCCATCTGTGCTAACTCCAGGCTGTCCTAAAAACAAAGCAAGCCATTACAAAGGCATGTTTTAGCAAACTCTGGGGGTGGGTTGCACAATTTCGAAGCACAGGGCTGATGTCATTAACACAGAACAGAGTACAGAGTTGAAAATGCAGTTATGCATATTAAGCTGTTGGAGGCAAACAAAATGAGTCATTAATGAAGGAGCACTGTCCACTAATTTTTCACAGGACCACCACAAGGAAACTGCAGCTAAAAGTGCAGCCTTTTGCTGGGCTGCCTCTGAACTAGCAGAACAAACCTGACAAGATTACAACTCTGCATCCTTAGGCTGGGCAATCTCATTAATCTTTGCTGGAAACAGCTCCGACCACCCCCACGTGCTGTACGGGGTCCTCAGAGCTAAGAACATACCGCAGCAGACAACTCCCTGATAGGGGAAACAGTTATTCAAAAAACAAACCAAAAAACCCAACAAAAACAAAGAAAAATCACCCCCCCCAACCCTATACAACTTGAAGGTTTCACTTTTCACAGAAACTCGAGAGCACATATTCTGCAGACTCCAGATCCTGCTGGAGGGTCTCCTGGCAAGGAGCAGATAAAGGAACACGCTCATTTTGACCAGATCATAAGAGCTCACCATTAGGAAGTTTCACCTTACCCTGGCAGTAAGTCAGAGCCAGTTTAGAGAAAAACTGTCCAAACTTAATGATACAGCAGATTTCATTTTACAGTCAGCTCGGAAAACTTACCCCAGAGCTGCTGCCTAGTCTGTATTTCACCAATGACCAACAGCTTCTAGAGCATTCATCGGAAACTTGAGAGCATTCCTACCTCTAAGGGTGAAGGGATTTCTGAGCTGAAACCTTACCAGCCTCCCAGTTCCCTTCCACCACTTCAAGGCAACATGGGACCTTTAGCTTTAGCGATCTGAAGTGCTACGGTACGTGGATACCTGATTTCCCCTTTCCATTAGCTTTGTGTTCAATGCCCACAAGCTCTGGACTTTGATACTGCAGCTGGAGAAAACACTTCATTTATACCACCTGCTTCTGCACCATGCCCGCTAGATGAAATTGTGTCCTGATTAACACTGCCTTTTTCCTTTAAAGCTTGCTATTATCAGTTAAAGCATCACCACAGATAGAGCTGCTTTTGCCCAGACATTCAGAATGAACATGAGAATACTCAGCAAAAAGCCTTCTGGCACTGGGTGCTGCTTGGATGAACAAAGAATGCCTCTAACGTTCACAGATTTTTTTTTTTTGTTCCTCCTAAATGCTTATTTGGTCCGAGTTACAATTCCTAACAGCTCTTTGGAAGTTCAGGTTTTCTTTTAGCAAGCCAGACTAATCATTGGTATAAAAAGCCACATTTACAATACCATGCTTAAGCAACTATGCAGTGGTAAAGTTTGTTCGGCAGGTTTTTAACTCAAGCCCGGGTACCACTGACCCATTTCACAAGTCAGAGGAAAGCTAAAGACATCTCACGCAGCTGAACAGTGCTATGTGAGACAGAACAGACACTGGGGCTTCCCCTGCTTTTCTCAGGATGGGCAGATTTTTTTGTTCATCAAATTAAGGCACGAATGGCCCACTGGGTCCTTCGGCCATGCTCTGGCTGGGGAAACTGAGCTCAGCACTCTGCAGCTACGTGGTAGTATCAGCTGCCACAATGGTTTCTTACTCCCGGCTGCAGCTGTTCAGAGCTTTCAGCAGAGGCTGCAGAGGGTTGGCCCCTCCTGTTACCTTCCAAAAAAGTGGCCCTGAGGCAGGAAGAGCAGAAGCAAGCAATTATTCCTTAGCCCACTTAGTAGCTGGAAGTGCAATTGGGTGTGCACCTTGCAAGGAATTTCTCCATCCAACTGAAAGTCAGTCAGCAAGTCAAAGCACCCGAGCTGTGGGTGTTGGCTTCTTCTCAAGATCTTGTCATTGAGATTAACATCTGCAAGCTGCATAAATGTAGGCATGGGTCACTTATTCTCCTTTTATTAGGGGTTGCAATCTGTCCCTCTGACATGATAAATGAGGAATGCAGGTTCTTATCTGCATAATTAGCTTATGCAAGAGAGCCAACAGGCCGACCCTTTATTCTAACCTTTCCCAACTAGCTTTAGCCTGAGCCTGACATTTCAAGGTCCCTGTGCACATGCTTCTTAGGTGGGAATGGTGATTGCACTGCAGAGCACTGTAAGGACTTTCCACCAGACCACACACTCTGCCTGCGTTAGACTGCTGGCTGCATGGAGGGCTTCTGCACCCATTTCAGCACGGTGGGGAGGTTAACCGACAGGCAGGAGATCAGCTCCCTAAGCAGCTGGAAGACAACGCTAGCATCCTCACGTCTGACCTAGTGGGTCCACCAGCTGGTCAACCAGACCCATCTTCTTTGCTCTGTCAGCACGGATGTTCCTCCCAGTCAGCATCATGTCAAAGGCAGCAGGAAGTCCCACCTGGAAGGGCAGAAAGGGGTTTTCAGAGTGGGAGCATGCTGTGAAGCAGAAGGGGATATTAAGAATTTTTCTCCTACTTACCATCTTCGGCAGCCTCTGAGTGCCCCCTGCCCCTGGCAGGAGTCCCAGTAACACTTCAGGTGTGGCCAAGACTGTTTTCCTCTCCTTCGTCGCTATTCTGTAGTGACAGGCAATGGCAACCTTAAAACGAGGAGAGAAAACAACTCAAGATTTCCCTTTGAGAGACCACAGAAGAACTGGGCACCCATCACAAAGCTCCCTTCCACACCCTGCCCCCGCTCTCCTCCTGACTCATCCCCAATTCCCTAGTTCGACAGCCCAAATTCCCTCTGTGCTCATTCATGGCTTCCTCCAGTGAGAGGAGGGCAAACAGGGCTGATGATAGCAAGCAGCTATTGGCACAAACACAAGGGTACAGATTTGAGCCAAGCTATTTTTAAAATCTCATCTGGACTCTCAGGGGCTAAATTCATTCACTGCATTCAGGGCGCAGTCCCATTTATAGATCAGCCATGATGCTCAGTCTGTCACTGGATCAGATTCTTCACTATTGTGCTTGCAAAAAGCTGAAATTGCTTGAGAAATCAGTAAACAGCTGAAGAGACTCCATTCCCAGAAACAAAGTTATTCCATTTTAGTAAAAACTTTGCTGCAGGAACAATCACAGAGCCTTTCAATTTACAAAGCCGCTTCCTTGCCTCATCATTACCCTGGGCAAAGATGAGAGGATTAGCTACTTAAGAGTGCATAATCCTAAATAGAAATTATGAAGCAAATATTGCACCCAGCTGAAGCAGCAAGTGAGAGGGAACGTAGGCCAGGTTGGAGCCTGACCAGGTTCCCCACACTCACCCTCCTCGCAAGAAGAGAACACAAGAATCTTTAAAAGAACAGAAGTTGCTGGGATGCGAGGCTTATTTCAACTGAAAAGCAGCTATTTCCAGCCTGGATTCTGCCAGCAGCATTTATCTAGATCCAATGCCTGCTGGAAACAGCTTGGTTTCCCAGGAGTGCTCTCATCTAAATATTAGCCTAGCACACACAGATTCATATTTGATTAGCTCTCTTTCAACAGTAGCAGAAAAAATAGCATGGCAGAGCCCTGAAGCATGACCAAACCATTAATTTGCCACAGATTTGTTTGAATGGACATACAGAATTCACGTCAGGTCTCAGATCTCTCTCTCTTGCACCCTTTCAGGATAGTCCTGCCGGCATCATTTGGCTAGTTTAGAGAACCAGCGCTACCGACTGCCACTGCTGCTTGGCAGACCCCAAACTGTCCGATACCTCCAGTCCTCCTCCCAGGCAGGAGCCACTGATGGCAGCAACTATGGGCTTTGGAGACTGCTCAATTTTTTCTAACATCTTCTGTCCTTCCTGAGAGAGCTGAGTCACTTCCTGAGAAGTCTTGCAGGCTTCAATCATGCTGCAGTGAGGCAGAAAGGCTGATCAGAATTGGAAAAGCACTGAGAAAACAGCAGTAAAATGGAGAGTGCTTCAAGGATTTTATTCCCCTCTTCCCACAAAGCTCCAGTGACTGACAGACAGGCAAGAGCTATTTAGCCCCACAGATTTAGATCAATGGACAACACAGGAAGACTACTAAAATCAGTGGGTTAAGTCACTGCATACTGACATTGGACTGTGCCTGCAGGCAGTGAATGAGTTTCCTTGTGTCAGAGCTCTGAAAGCCTTTTGGGGAGAGAAGGAAGGGTCATAGGAAGCTTCAAAGCACTTGCCAGGAAGGGTGGAAGGGAGAGCCCAAGATCACTTTTTAGAGAAGCAGATGGCCAGCGCTCTGACGTTGCGCTCCGCCAATTAGAGACTCCCCGAGCCAATTATTCTCACAGAGGCTAGCAGTCTTTGCCAGGCAGGCACAATTCAGCAGGCTCACAGCGTTGAGACCAGCAGAAACCCCTTAAACGCAGCCTGTCCTTTTGCCCTGCTTATCAGCTAAAGCTACTGCCTCCTTCCCACCACAGGATAGATCAAGTCTCTGCTCCCAAATAAGGCTGGACAGAAAGATAACAAGTTTTTGAAGGGCTGATGTGTAGTTTACCTTCTTAGCTCAGAGCTTCCTGGCTTTTAATGTCTTTAGACAACTGTTCTGTTGTTACGAACGCAGGACTGACAACCGGTTGCACTCCAGGCCCAGGTGAGAGCACCCACGCAGGAGCTACTCACACCCCGCAAGTTACTCAGCCTGGGAAGCTGCTCAGATGCTCCATATGGCAGAGAGCCAAGGCTGCCTAACCAAGGGGCTGTGCTGGCAGCCCGCCAGGCACTCGAGAGCCAGCCTAAATGAAGCTCTGCATGTAAATTATCTGCTCTTGTTGCGCCCCAGACCAAAGCACCCCTGAGCCAGAAGGGGAACTTTCCTTGGTTGCACCCTGGCACGCAGGAAGGAGTGACCCAATCCTAGAAGCAAATGGGGTTTAAGGCCTAGCCATGTTCCTCTTTATCAAGGCCCTAACTTCATTTAAGCAAGTCCCTGTGAAGTTACACATCCTGTGCACATGGATTTCATATCCATTCTCTGCCTCGCTCCTGTGGAGATGTCAATGACAAACTGCTCAGTCTTCACAGCACACCAGACCTTTTGCCCCGGATGCCGGGCTTCAGAAAAAGCTCCACCAGCATAATTTCTACCGCCAGCCAAACTTACTCAAGGTCTGCTCCAGCGATGAAAGAGCCTGGCTTTGAAGAGATGAGGACGACACTTTTGACAGTTTCATTGGCCCAGATTTCATTCATCACATCTGTAAGCTCTGAGTGCACTTGTCTGGATAGAGTGTTCACCTGAAGGCAGCAAATACACGTTGTAAATAGAGAGCCCAGGAGACAGTGGAGTTAAACCTCTGATTAAGTGCTGGACTCGATCATCATATCATCAGAAAACTCTCACAGAAGAAAGACCGAACAAAAAGCCAAAGCCAATGATAAGCCTAAATGGATTTTCCAATCTGTCTAAAGCCAGTAGAAGCAGTAGCTCTACAGCCTTTCAAAAACTGCATTCTGGCACGATTATGTTTCCAGGCACACAAATTGAGCCCAGATTTGCTATAAAGTTTATTTCACCCTGTATCACAACACAGCCAGAAAGAAAACCCCAAAAGGAAACCCTGCAGCAGGTCATCAACCTCACAAACAGTGGGTTTTAAGAGCTTCTAAGCTGTTTTGTTCTACAGAACGGACACTCTCCTTAATCATTTTGAATTCAGAACTTAATAACGTTCAGTGATATGTTGTGCTAGTGAGAGAGACAAGTTATTTTGGTACATACAAAATATCTCCATTGGGCACTTTCCAGTATCTTCTTTTATTATATGCCCTAATTCTCATTCTCAAATTTCTACTTTATTGAAATCTGACAGACAGCAGGTTAGAAAAGTTCTTAGTCTTAAATTAGCAATTTTCCATGCCTTCTCTGTACCACCTGTATTCCTGCTATTTCCTCTGATATGTCTATTAATCACAGCCAACAAAATCGTACCTTTGAATTTGGTGTGTTGAAACGTACAACAGCAACATCTCCTTTGATATCACAGGTAAGGTGGGTTCTAGCTGGAAACAAATGGAAACACTTTATCAGCTTGTGTTTAGTGGATTTTAGGAAAGAAAAATCAAACACACATGCAAAAGCTTTACGCTTACCCTGAAGAGCAGTGGAGGTGGAGATGTTGCGGCAAGCATAACCTAAGGGAGAGATGTTGCATATGTTACAGGCATTCTCAGTAAGCTCTGGAGGAGATCTCAGCTTAACTGCCCATAATTAATACACTCTCCCATCCTCCCTTATCTGCTGAGGCCGGTGTTTCAGAGAATCCTGAATATCAGCCAGTTCCTTCAGCTGTGGCTGGACCTGTGCCACCTCCAGAATTCAACGGACCCTATGCTACTGAAGTGACATTCACAGTACAGATCCCATAGGGGACTTTCCACTACCAGGAATGCCAAACTGTGGGCGAAAATCAAAACCTTCTTACCAAAGAGTTGACAACAGATTAAGCAGGGGACCTACAGGGGTGTTTTGACAACAGGTGTGCACAGTTCAACACTTCATGTGCTAAACTAGAGAGACCTTACTGCCTTTTGGACAGTTTCGAGCCTGCAGTGTTAAGCTCTCCCCAGATCAAACACAAATAACCTAGAATATTTCTGCAAAAATACACTATTATGCCAGTAAACTTTGCCACTGCAAGTGTTACTTCACAGATCACAGGGAACATACCTGGTAAGCCACAAAGAAACAGCACAAAATGTTTATTCTCTCCTCTACAGTCTACCAATGAAATAGTTGATCCATCTCTACAAATTACATGTGCAAGCGCCTAGACAAACTTGTCTTGTTTCAAAGCACTCTGAAAAATCAGAACGAGGTATGACCAAATTCTGTTTAAAAGTGAAGTGCTTTTACTCCCACAAACATCCCAGATTCCCCTTTCCTGCCAAGAGCTTGTATTTTGCCTGATGATCTCTCACTACGCAAATGAGTCTCAGTTCTGTTCAGGTGACCTTGATCTTGACCGAGAGGATCCTCCAACGCAGATCTAGGCTGAATCTCTGCCAAAGCTGTTTTAATTCTGAAAGTCTGAAAGTATTACTTGTTAAGCAACATACTGTACACCTCCCAGTTGGAACACAGCCATTTACTACTCAGCACGGGTAAAATGCTCAGAGCTGAAACAATCCCCTTCCCAGCAGCAAGAAGGCAGAAAGTCCAGAAGAGTGAAAACAGCCTTAAAACCTTGGCCTGCACCTTGCCAACAGGCACGTTTCCCTCCCTACAGCCCCGCGACACGGGCTCAGGGCTAGAGCTCCTTTGCACTTTGACCCTCTTTCCACTTTGTCTCGGCTGCTGGCACCGGGGAATGGCCTTTGCGCTCCATTCCCGGAGCCCAGGATACCGGCGGGATGCCGCGCAGTGGGGATGGAAATTGTGTGTCAGTCCGTCCCAGCAGACTCCTCTCTGACGGGAGGTGTCATGTGCTTGCAATACCATTTCATAAACAACGTGTGAACTGGTTTCCACTCCAAAGCTCCTTTAAAATATTGCTGGACTGGAACAAGGCCCAGACTGCAATTACTCAGGTCAACATTAATTTCCATAGAGTTTTTGTGCACTAAAGCCGGGTACTCCTGAAACCAAGCACCAACTCTCATTTTCCACAAAACAGAGCATTGCCTGCCAATGGCTTCTCCACTGACATAGGTGCCTCAGCAAAACGTGATGCACTTTATCGAGTTAAAATAACCCAATTAACAAGCCACCCACAGAATCGCAGAATGGTTGAGGTTGGAAGGGACCTTTAGAGATCATTAGTCCAACCCCCTGCTCAGGCAGGGTCACCTAGAGCAGGCTGCCCATCCAACTCCAGCACGTCAGAAAGGTGAGCACTGAACAAACTTACTGAATTTCGCCACTTTAATCCTTGCATTGCTCCACAGTGATAGGCATGGCAGAAGGGAGAATCCGATCAAGCAAACATCTCAGCTGCAAATCAAGTGATAACACTTCCCTTCCACACCCTCAGTCGGGCATCTCCTAAAGCCGGGATGGGGGAAGGTGAGCAGCATATCACTCTCTCCAACGCCTACCCAGAGCAAGGCGCTGCCTATAAGGTATAACTACATAGTATACAAAACAGACAATCTCAATGCAAAATAGAAAAGTGAACAGATGAATTATTCTTCTCCTCTTTCTACAGGCCAACACACTTTGTCCTTTACTCTTTGAAACCACTTTCTGAAGACACTGCTTCCAAGAAAATCTTAAACCTTTGATTCCACTTCGCCTTTCAGTTTTAACATAACAACAGATACAAAGCAGGAAAAAAAAAATCAAGGGCAAGACAGAACAAACCCCATTGCATTTTAATATGAGCTCTTTTGGGAAATACACTGTTGTTAGAGTAACAGTTGCTTAATATTTGAGTAAGAGTTTTTTAATTATAACTTTCTGTGTTCTATTCTTGACAATATTTTATTTTAGGGTCCAGTATTCTCTTGGAAAACAATTTCTATGTCTAAAATTAAAAGCGCATTTATGCGGTCACAGTCATAGTACAACTGCTCTAGGCTTTGATTCATTCAGAAGTAGCAGTGATAACTTGCCAGGATTGAAGCCAGAAAAATCCTCTTCCAAATTCTGGAGGCATAACAGCAGGCCAGATGTACACTTCTACCATTTTATTATTGCTCGTTCTAGAACTCAAAGCCCTGAATATATATTCAATTTTCACTACTTCACACTCTTTGGACAACTGAAAGACTGTCTATAAAAAGGAATACCAAACACTTCAGAAAATTGCTCTCAGGATTTAGCAGGGAGCCTCAGAAGGAAGCAGAGAATGGAAAAGGCCCCTTTCACACAGTCTAGCTGGGACCTGCTTCTTCCCACTTTCTCTTTCCTCTATCATTTCCCTGGCGGCTTCCTTGTCCTGCACTTCTCCTTCCTGCCCTTCCACTCACCCGGAGACAGCACGTCACTTGAAGTGTGAACACCACCCACAGATGGTATGGGAGAAAAGGTGTCTCGTAGTCCTGGACTGAGCCAAGCACCAGCAGAACAAAAGAGCTGAAGCTCACGACGACGGCTACTGCCTACGCTTCCAGCCTGTACCTGCGACCTGACCGCGCAGGGCAATTCTTTTTTTGGTGAGCCCTCGACAGATTTGCATCCATTTTGGCAGATGCTTTGTTACGGAGGAACACCGCTTAGGAAGACTGCGATGAATTATGCCGAATGACAAAGTCCTGGTAGCAGTCCCAGAACAAAGCATTTGTAATGAAGAATACTGCCAGTTATAACGAGAAACCCACAAGCAGCAGTCTGAGCAACCTCTGGAGTTACTGTAGCTCCGCTCGTTATCAGTTGTGGTGCTCTGCTCCTCTAGCAACCAAGTCACATATAAGCTTGTTCCAATCCTGTTTTCATAAAACAGGCATTAGGCTTAAATGAAACATTGCCAGATTCCAGCTCTACATCGATACCACATCCTAAGGCCTTCAAAGCACAGAAATAAGAGCTTGTTCCCAGTGACTCTAAGCCTCGGCCTTAGGCCTGCGCAGGGGCACCTGGCACCTCCTTCCTTTGGCACCTCTGTGACAAAGCAGCAAGACTCGGCCCTCAGCAGTCACTGAGCACAAGCAAGAGGGTGCTGGGGCTTTGCCTCGGTCAGCACGTCACAGGGAAACAGTGGTCAATGACCGAGATGCCTGTAAATGTGACCTAGACACGGTCTAAAGACGGACCGTGAGGTGCCTGGAGACACAGATGTACAGGCGGACGTTCGCCCCTCTCCCCCACACGGGGACGGGGGATGCCGTCCCCTCAGGGCCACACACACAGACCCCGAGGACAAAGCTCTCCCCCGGGGGGCACATACACACGCGTGGGGACACAAAACCCCCCTTCCCCCATATACAAAGAGACACGTGTGGGGAAACGCTCCTGGAGAACAGGCCCAGTCCTGGAGAACAGCCCCAGGAGACGCAGGTGCAAGGACGCGGGGACGCCCCCGTGCACGCTCGCACGGACACAGCGTGTGAGGACACAAGCACACCCCCTCCCCGCAGGGCAGCTCGCACGCACAGCACGGCCCTGCCTGCAGACCCGGCCAACACGCAGGCTCGCAGGGACCCCCCCCCCCCGCCCC
>PTFA01000351.1:508788-557812 GCA_003342895.1 Casuarius casuarius
CCCGAGGGGCGCCGGGTGAAGGGGGGAGCTTGTGCGTGTGACAGCGGGCCGTGTGTGTTTTTATATACATATATATATATGTACGTGTATGTTATGTGTCCGGGGAGCGGGTGCGTGGCGCGTCTGGGGCGGCCGTGAGGCGTCCGAGGTGCGTGAGAGACAGGGCCGCGTAGCCTGGGGGTGTTGGTGCGTGTCCGGAGCGGGCGTGTAGCGCGGGGGTGCGGGGCGCGGGCGTGTGGTGGGGGGGAGCGTGTGTTTGGGGTGTGCGGTGCGTGTCTGGGGTGTGTGAGAGAGAAGGGGACGTGTAGTGGGGGTGTGTGTTTGGGGTGTGCGGTGTGTGTCTGGGGTGTGTGTGAGAGAAATGAGTGTGTAGTAGGGGGGTGTGTGTGTCTGGGGTGCGCAGTGTGTATTTGGGGTGTGCGGCGTGTGTCTGGGGTGTGTGTGAGGAGTGTGGTGAGTGTGCGAGGAGTGTGGTGTGTGTGTGTCTCGGATGCGCAGTGTATATCTGGGTCGTGCGAACTGAGGTTTCCGCAAGAGAAGCAGATGTGTAGCATGGGGGTGTGCGGCCTGCGTGTGTAGGAGAAGCGGGGGTGTAGTGTGCCTGAAGAGTGTGGTGCGTGTGTACGAAGCATCCATGTGGGGTGTGTGAGCTGCCTGGGCTGTGTGTGCGAAGAGTGACTGTCCAGTGCGTGGCGTGTGCCCATGAGGAGGGTGTGTAGTGTGTCTGCGGGGCTGTGGCGCGTGTGAGCACGGGGACGGGGTGTAGCGTGTGTGGGGTGTGCGGACTGTGTGAGCTGCCCAGGGTGAGCGCGAGGGGAGCGGCAGCGTGGCGTGGCGGGTGTGCGTGGGACGCGTAGGTACAAGGAGTGGGTGTACGTGCTGGGGACGAGACCAGTCAGAGCTGCGTGTGTGTGAGGGAGCAGCCGTGCGGGGCGCAGCGGGTGCGTCTGCTCTGGGTCCCTGGAGAGGAGGAAAAGCAGGTGACGTGTGTAAACTGAGCAGGGATGATTGCGAGGGAGATTCACTTGGGTTTGAGGAGAAATCTGGACGCAGATGGAGGAAGGGAACTTGCACAGAGGCAGCAGAGAAAAGGGTGTCTTGAGGGAGGTCTCTTTTTTTGGACCTTCATCGATGAGGGGACACAAGGGTAACTGAGAGGAATAGGGAATGAGGAATGCTGTATAGGTTGTCTGAGCTGTAGGGAGCGAGATGCAAGTGTGGAAGGGGGTGGCTGGCAGGATTTGAGTTTTGAGATGCTGAAGGGAGCTGCTGTACTTGGGTGAGGATGGGCTGGGAGTGGGACTGCAAGTGTTCCTCTAACCCTCTAGAGAAAGTGCGCGTGTGTGTATTTGGAAGAGAGAGAGCACTGTTACTTTGAACATTAAAAGCGTGAAAGAGTAAGTCCTGTAGTGAATGTTGTTTGGAGGCAGCTTAAGAGCTGGAGCTGCAAGGCCCTTTTTTGCTCTTGGCAGGAAACACTGCAGATGCGGGTTTGTCCGTAGGGAAGCCTGGTGATCCTGCTTTGGGATGAGCTCTGAGAAGGCTGCAGGGGAAGCCTTGGGGGGATGGTTACCAGCTTGTTCTGCTTCCTACGGGGATGCACAGCACCAGTTACTGAGGTTAGAATCAGCAGTTAAAACTCAGGGTAGTGGCATGAGGTTGTGCCAAGGAGAGCGCGTTAGGAGAGTCACGCTGGCAGTGAGGTTGGCTGGGCTCTGAGACAATTTTCCAGTGGGGAAGTGGTGGAGCAGTTATTGCGAGGGGAATCTAAAACTGTGCTGGCTGCTGCACTGCTGACAGTGCACTGCTGGGTCATCAGGGAGACGACTATTTATTTACAGGAATGTTTGCGGGCCACAGTCATAAGCCAGACTAATCCTGTGTTAAATTCTATTCAAAAAGCGCAACAGAAAGTAGTGCCCTGTGCTGCTGCGCTTGACTGCCCTTGATGTGTCTTCTCTTTCTCCACTTTTTTGACTTGTGTGAATCGGGAAGACTGCTTACCGTGAAATTGTTCTGAATAAGTCAGATTGGACTAATAGTGGTCTTTCTTCACCTCTCTAGATCTCAAAATGACTTCCATGTTGACCCGTGTCATCAGAAACCTCCCTGCTTCCTCAGCATGGGCTGCCAGGGTCTGTAAGTATCTTTACGTTCATTAAAGACTTGAATTGGTAGGTCATAAAGTTCTGTTTGTTTTAAGCATTACATTTGGAAGGGACATTCGTGTCTGAATCTCTGTTATATTGTAATTTTTCTTTTTCTTTTTTTTTTTTAACAACTAGTTCCATTGTTGACATATTTGTTGTTTCCCACATCTTCTAGTGTGGGAGGAATCTCATGTTAACTGGTAATATATACTATATTGTTTTAATGAAAACAGTAGACTTTAAGAAAAGCTTGTAAATGTTCAGGTGCACTTGTCATATTGGAACATGATCTTTTTTAACATTTCTTATAAAAATAACTAGAAATGTTTTTATCATTTGTGATTTGACAAATCCTACTTTTTTGGTTCTTATTTTCCAGCTGTGAGATCACTCAGCTGCTCTTCGCAGTTACAAGCAGCAGGTAAGGTAAAAGCATCAGGAATCTCTGTGGGTTTGTATTAGAGACTATTTTTGAAGCTGCCTCCCTTTTCCAGAGACTCGTTCTACTTATATTTCAGAAACACAAGGCAGCCTTTGTTAATCAAGAGTGCCCTTCTAAAGTTGCAGACTAGTAAAACTACGGGAAAACAGTGTTTCCAGTGAAGAGTCCTCTAAACACCTGAATCCCCCTCTTCCCCAACAACTGTGCCCAGTCTGGAGCTCGTGCCACATTATCACCTGACAGATTGCTATTTCTAGGATCCGAACGGAGAGGCTAAGCTAGGAGGTTCTGAGTTGCCTGGTTATAACCAGGCCCAGGAGGGGCGGGCACTGTCCCTGGCTGGGAGAGGCTTGTGGAATTAGCTCTGAGATCCGGTAAGACCCGTGAGAGGCTCAGGTCTCAGTAGAGCAGCTCAGCGCACACAATTACATTGATTGTTATATGTGACTTTTTTTAAGCAGTTTGGGTAATGTGGGGTTCTGGGACTCGTTCTGGGGTTGCTCAGGTGACTGTGATGCTTTGAGCTGCCTGGATCGTGGAAACTGGCCTAGACTGCAGCTCCCGCTTGTCTCCTTAGCTTTCCCCATTGAGCCCTCTTCTATAACTCAAGTGTACTGCTGGAGTTCCATACTTGTGCTTTCACTTGCTTGAGCACAGTATTTAGCTGGATTTAATCTGCTTTTACGTGCCTTTTCCTTTTCTGGCTTGTAAATGCAGCTGCCTCATGCTGTTGTGTATGTTGATTAAGAATTTGAACTCACTGATCTCATTGAACTCCTTGTTAAGTGTCACTCTAGAATAGCTCTGACAGTGGCCTATTAAATGACACTGTATCATGACCTTGCTTTATCTCAAACCTAAGATACTCCCACGCGTTATGAGGAAGTAGTTAAGTTACCCACAGCAGCTGTATGCACTTTTTTGCTACTACTTTCCTATGGAAGTGAAAGTTAGTTGACTTCCTGCACTGTGTTTTGATTTACTGTGAGTTATCTCACCTTTGCTGTGCAGTAAGAGCACATATGTGAGCAGCTGCTGTGGAAGGTGAATTGTTGTTTGCAGTCCTTGCTGCTCCCCAGGTGAGAGACTTTGAGATCTTTCTCTGGTTGCAGGGCTTTGATTTGGTCTGCCTCATTTATATCCGAAGTCATGCAGCATTTTTAGAGGTGTCTTTTCCTGCAATATTTTTGTCAGTAGTACTGGAGATTGAGAATTATATGCCTTTATTCTCAGCTGTGCCATTGCCTCAGTATAGCTATAGATGAATCTCTCTGTTGATGGGCGAAGATGAAGTCCTGTGTTGTTAAATCATTTTTCACAGATTACATGCTCAACCAGAGACAAGATTTCACCCCAGGTCTCCTCCCTACTCCGTTTTTGACTTACACACCAAAGGAGACTCTTTCTCAAGTTTTCTAGTAGCTTTAACAGGATCTTGCTTTAAGCTTGCTCAGATTTGTGTTAATAATTACTTAAACTTCTCTCTAAGCTGTCCAGCCTAAGAGTAAGAAGACATTAGCCAAAAGTGGCGTGAAGAATATTGTTGTGGTAGAGGGCGTCCGTATTCCGTTTTTGCAATCTGGCACCTCGTAAGTATAAAATAATAAGAAAATATATGTTTATTTGGTTAATAGTAGAATCTTTCTGTGAAAAATGTTGGGTACAGTTTGCTCTGTTGATTTCAATGTAGTTACTTTTGTACATAAAAATACTGAAATGGCAGAGTTAGACTGCTGACAGGTTTTTTTTCCACCTTATATTATGAAAAAATGTGGCTTGAGGAAGATTGGCCATGAATGTGAGTTCAAAGGAGAATGCAAATTTGTGCTGCACATCTGGAGGACCCCAATGATGCCCCTATAGCAGATAAAGCAAAGAGTTTCCCAAAACTAGCTGGACAGGAGCGGAGAATCTGCTGTAGACTCTTTCTTGTTAGACTATTATACCACCAAATTCACAGCCAAATTAGGACCACAGGGGATATCTTTATTCTGTTACTGCTGCTTTTCAGTGCTTTAGTATAGTGATTGTATGCTGTAGATAGTCCTCATAACCTCAGATTTGAAATGTTTGCTTACACGTGCACTGTCCCTGTGATTCAGAGCATTTCTGGTGTCTTCACCACTTCTGTGCTGCTGGTGTACACTTAGTGCTCTGGTGAAAAAGACACCTGCGTTGGTTTCTGACACTGAGTTTCTGCCTCTCTTCTTAAACTTCAGGTATGCGGATCTTATGCCACATGACTTAGCCAGAGCATCATTGCAGTAAGTAAACTGAATGTCAAAAGAGCCCCAAAACTGTCTTCCACCGGACTCCTGGGGTCCCGGTGTTGGTACAGTGGCTTCAGCAAAGCCGAGAGCCAAGGTTCTAGTTTTGTTGCTGAACAATACAATCCAAGTGCTTCATTTTTCGTGATCTGCCACTGCCTTAGTAGGTGGTTCAAGCAGTAGGGTGTACAACAGACCTGTGCAAAAGGGTATTGTTAAAAGCAGATCACATTGTTGTCCTGCTTGACTAATTTCAGTTGATTTGAATTCTTGTTGTGTATGGTTTTCTAGTAGAGGTCGTAGCTACTGTCTCAGTGTGCTTACAGCTCAAGACAAAAACACCTGGGCAATTCAAAGAAGCTAAGTGACTTGGAGAGTAACAAGCTAATTCTGTTGTCTTGCATGTCACTTCCATCCTGCTTGGACTTGACAGGAGCTGTAGGTCTCTAGCAGTGTTTTTTTTAAATTAAGAAACAGGGCAAAACGCTGTCAAGAAGAGTACTGTTGACCAGGCATGACCTGGACATCTCAAGTCATGAGGAAGGATCGCGAGGTGCAGGGTTGCAGTCATGCCAAATCCGAATGCCGTCTTCGGGGAGCCAGAGGAAGGCCAATTAGGTTGACAGGCAGTGTGTTAAGTGTGTGAGGGCTGTGCCCCAGCGACTGAAGGCTGAGGTGGTTTTAATGCCCTGCTGGAGAGAAGATCTTTACTAAGGTGTTTTTAGTTTTATTTGGTGTTTTGCAATGCATGAAACTACATTTGAATCCCACTAGCCTTAATCAGTGCCCACAACGGGATGTGCTGTCTTAGCACAGTTGCCAAGATGTTCTGGCAAATTGTGCGATGTGTTTTCTAATGAACTGTGAAAACTTAACTGCTCATTTTCTGTATGTCTTTTTGAGACTCTTACATGTTCCTACACTGAAGGTAATTGGCTTCGTTATCCCTAAGGCCTTATTCCTTTAGTTCTGATGTCAGAATGTTCCAAATTAGGGAAGATGTTAACAGCCACTTCTATGGGGGAAGAAGAGTTAACTGCTTTCATGAAACTGCCTATATAGTCATTTATATAGTGATAGTATCACTATGATTATTTGCAGTCTATAGTCAATTACACCTTTTGTTAAGTATATGTGCATGCAAGATTTCTTCTGAATTAGGGGTACAATATGTAGCTCTATTGTTGCCAGACAGATGTTTGAGGGCTATGACAAGGTTATTGCTTACCTGGTGCAAATTCTGTTTGTTTCTCTCTCCTCCTCAGAGGGTTGCTGAACCGGACCAGTGTCCCAAAGGATGTTGTTGATTACATCGTTTATGGCACAGTTATTCAGGAAGTGAAAACAAGTAATGTTGCCAGAGAGGTGGGTTATGTGCAACATTTCTCCTGTAAGCCTGATTTAAACAGCTAGCATAAAGATAACAAACCGTGTGGAAGAGAATCTATTTTTGCAGTTCATTTAAACATGATTTGGGAGTATGAGCTAGCTGTGCAGTATTGTCCATAAAATAACTGTGTGGGACTCTGCCTCCTGTTGAAATCTACCGTAGATGAAGTTTATTTTGATGCTGTGAAGCCTCTGCTTGATTCTTCCCTGAAGGGGAGCTTTTGTTGATGATTGCAGATCACTCAACCCTAACTGCCAGTTAGACTTGAATGCTGGCTTGCCAGAAGTACTTGACAGGATCAGAACATGCTGTGATACGTTGTGGTATTTATTGTGGTATTTATTTATTTTATTTGGCTCATCCAATGCAGCATTTGAATGATTTGAAATGTAGTAGCTTGGCTGCGTGTTCTTTTGGCAAGCAAAAAACCACAATTCATGTCTGGTACAAAGAAAAGTCCTGGTCCACTAAAGTAATGTTACGGAGATGGCATGTGATTTTTCTGTAATCTGGAGCCTCTGATACTGTTTGCAAATGCCCGAAAGCATTACGTAACCGGTGCTGGAAAGACTTAAGAGATGATCAGTGTCTCCAATTCCATTGGCAGTTTTATCCTTGTGTATGTAAATACTTGCTTTGGTCATGTACCAGTCAGATAAGGCTGTGGTTTAATTTTAACTTGGGAACAACTGTTGAACTTTAAACTAGTTGGCCACGTCTCAACTAGGGAAGGTCCTGGTGTAGGCGGTTCTCCTGTAATGGGAGCCTGTGCTCTTGGCTGGGTCAAACGAGACACTGCTTTCTGGCCAGCTGAACTACAGGAAGTGTTTTCTGTTCTGCCCAGAGCAAGTCACAGTGCCTTGTGCTCAGAGGTCTACCTGAATAATTCTTTTCACGTGCTACCTTTGCAAATAAGGGGAAGCAAAGACAATGTTGTATGTTTGAAAGCTCTTTTTGGAATCGTGAGGTGTATGATTAACTTGCCCCTTTATTAATTGGGGGGGGTGATGGGGGGGGAGGGCTCGTGGTTACCCCCGTAACCTGCCTGAGATCTTGGGCAGCTGCCTTCTCTTCTTGTTTCTAGAATCCGGCCGGGGAGGGGGGATAGCTGATGCAATAACTGGTTGGAGAGAAACTTGATGCGCTTGTTTTCAGCTTAGTCTGCAAAGGTGTGTCACTGGGCAGAAGGCAGCTCTAGCACCGCAGAGGTAGAGGCATAGGTGTAACAGTCATTCTTAATTGCTCGTAGGCTGCCTTGGGAGCTGGTTTCTCTGACAAAACTCCAGCCCACACAGTCACTATGGCTTGCATTTCTTCAAACCAGGCTATGACTACAGGTATGTTGGCTGGAAGAATGAGTTGTGGTTTTGAAAGCTAAGCATCTGAAGAAATTCTCGGATGGAAGGGGAAAGTTTTTGAACCAACAAAATATAATACAAATTGAGTATCTGCTGTAGGCCTGCCAGCAGCTTGACACCATTCGCATTCAGCAGTAGTCTCTGCTCAGTGTCCATGTTGGCTTGAGAGGTTAAAGACTCAAGATTGATCAGGAAGTTGCTGCCTTTTAGGAAGGCTACTGTCATCTTTGATTTAGCCTGAACTGAGCAAAAAAATTGACCCAGTTACTATCCTGAATCACTAAGGAGACTGTTCTCCCAACTGCCACATGTGACAAAGAGAAGTGGAGGTAAAGTTACAGAGCTAGTATGAGTCAGAAAACTCGCATTCAACCTGCTCAGTCTCTGTTTAGTATGTGTTGTATAACTTGGCTAAAGCTAGAGGCTGGAGAAGGAAACAAAATGTAGTAACATCCAAGGACATCTGCTGATAATGCTGTGGTAAGTGTTACTTCTCCCCAGAGTTCTCATGGGAAACTCTGTCTCGTTCTGTAGGTGTGAGTATGATTGCGGCTGGCCAGTGCGATGTCGTCGTAGCAGGGGGTGTGGAGTTGATGTCAGATGTTCCCATTCGTCACAGTAGGAAGATGAGGAAGACTATGCTCACGCTTAACAGAGCCAAGACTTTGGGCCAAAAGCTCTCTCTGATTTCCAAAATTCGCCCTGGCCACTTTGCTCCCGAGGTAATTTTTTCACGCATTTAGATATTTGAGCTAAACTATTTTATAAGGAGGTGTGAAACTCACTGGAGAGGTTAAAAGGATTTAAGAAGGGGTGAGACTGCTTTCTGTGGCTCACCTTTATTGGATGTCTGTCATCCTGTGCTTTAGGTTAGAAGTGCAATTGATTAATGCAAGTTCTGTAGCATTCTTGAATCTCTGCTTTGTTTTTAATTTGTTTTCTTACATGTTGGTCTTCAGTAGGCCTAACTTATTTCAAGACTTCAAAATCCCCCTCTCTTTCTGCATCTCCTAGCCCAATGTGTGCTGGAGACTCTACAAAGAAGCCTTTTTCATCAAAATAAGGCTTATGCAAGAGTCCTAAAGGCCCAAAGGAATTTTTTTTCCTTAGCAGTAGAAGTAACACACTTAATATACTGAGGATGTTTGTCTCTGATATTAAAGTAATTGTTGTTTGATTAATGCATCTGAAATACACAATTTAATGACTCTTCCTGGCCAAATCCTGCCGGGTACTGAATGTGTTCAGCTCCCATGTGTGGGCTGTGATGAGAACTGGCAGTCTTCTGGTTAGTGTCAGGAGCTTACTGTAGAGGGAGCTGCTCTCCTCCGTCTTTGAGATCATGGGGAAGGTGAACTGTGAAATGATGGAGATGGGAAGGAAAAGTATTCCCTTCCTCGCTACCAGTGAGCAATCTGAGAAAACTGTGTGCATTCATGCTGCTGACGGCCTCCTTTAGCTTGAGTGCTGCGATGCACGGAAGTGCAGTGTACGTACAGTAGAGATGAGATCGAGTCCAAATAAGGTATGAAAATTGCAGGCTTAAATGCATGCAGGAATTTCCTACGTGCTGTTGAAAGAATAAAAGCTCAGCTGAACTTAGCAACTAATTTCACTCAGCAGCTAATACATTTGATGAAGTGGATTCTGGTATGGTACCACATGTTATTTGTGTAGCTCTAACAGTGACTGCTCTATTTAATGGGAGGACCTCACTGATTATATAGGGCTTAACTAACTTCTGAACTTTAATCGTGTTTCATAACTGCCTGTAACTGCTGCAGGGGCAGGTGTGTATGTGCTGACTTTACTTTTCCTTTCTGTAGCTACCAGCTGTGGCAGAGTTCTCCACCAATGAGACTATGGGGCACTCTGCTGATCGTTTGGCTGCTGCCTTTTCAATCTCCCGCGTGGAGCAAGATGAATATGCCCTCCGTTCACACACACTAGCCAAGAAAGCCCAGGATGGAGGCTTGCTACTYGATGTGGTACCCTTCAAAGTGCCAGGTAAAACTGCAAGTGTTTCTTAGCTAGCATGTGGTAGTTCAGTAAAGAAATATTTTATTTCAAAAAGGAGAGGAAGGGCTGGGCTCAGATACGTAGTTTTCTGTGCATCTCAGTTATGGATTTTAACTCTTTGATATGCAGCCTGTTTGTCTCTGAAAAAGTCCTATCTAAGAACATGTTTCTAAACTGTTCTTGCATGTCTCAATTCTGTAGTACCCATCTCCTCTCCCTGCTAACGTGACGATAGAGCAAGGAAAATCAGAACTATTTGATGAAGAATCCCTCTGCTCTTTGAGTCAGACAAGAGAACCAATTTTTATACCCCAAACTATTAACAGCAAATAGTAAGCCTAATGAAATCCTGGTTTGATAAATCAGGTGCTGTTTAGGAAGACTTAAAATGTGATTCACTTGGAAGACTTCAGTTCACCAACCATCATGGTCATTGCTCAGATATGAAGCAGCTTGGGGACAAATTTTAAACTGTCCCTTCTGTGGACTGATTTCCACCCTCATCCTGCAATCAGCCAGTGGGAGGGCTTTGGTGTACCTATTCGTTTGTACTTTGTCGTTAGTTTCMTAAAGAGACCTTACCTATAGATCCACAGTCAGATAGTYTTTAAGCTAAAATTGGTACTTTCTGTAAACTGTCTTATTTAAGCAGACAGTGTAGTTGAAGGTGAATATATTTGTTTCCTCATGGTGGTCTGTCTTCCTCAGAATTTGTGACACAGGCATGTACTGATTTAGAAACAGTTCTCCAATTCAGATTTTATAATCTAAGTTTAAATTCTTTTATCAAGTGTTTTTTTCCAAGTGGTAATTTTTTCTTATGTAAGYAGACTTCAGCACTTAATATTTAATATCTTTAAAGAGAAAGTAATGTAGCTTCAATTTTTTTAAGTGTTAATTTTTAGCCACATTAAAATTATTCTGATACCATTAATGGATTTTCCCTTTTTTCTCCTCCCACTTGTCATAAAAAGAGTTTTCTGAATTTTTTTCTGGACTTCTGATGTGCAAATTCATGTATGTTGCTGATTTTTCTTAATATAAATACTTTTTTTTTCCATCAACAGGCAAAGATACAGTAACCAAAGATAATGGAATCCGTCCTTCCTCAATGGAGCAGATGGGCAAGCTGAAGCCGTCTTTTGTCAAGCCGTATGGAACTGTCACAGCTGCCAACTCATCCTTCCTGGTAATGCATGTTCCCATCACCGTGTGAGCTAGAGGGGAAAACTGTTTTACCCTCTGCTTCGCACGGGTACCTAGATTAAGATGGTATAATCTGTTTGAATGAATCAGCTCCTATGTGATACCACCTGTTTTAAGACTTTGCAAGGGTAGCTTTGAACTGCGTTATCATCTAGAGAATTTGGGTGCYGGATGGATTGTTTCTATTTAAAATCCAGAACTAAACCCCTAAAGTTTTGCAGTGTTTTACCTGTTTGTGTTTTTGGTAACTGCCTTTTGAAGAGGATAAAGCAGTCRACGTTCAAAGGCACATGCAGAAATTCTGTCCCAGGATGGGATTAATCATATTTTAAATCTAGAACTCGTCACTTTAGGGCTTACCCTGAAATCTGCAGAGGGCTGGGAGAGATTTCTTTAGTGCGTTTATGATGAGCTCTGTTGTTCTAAAGGTGCAGCTTTCTCTAGTACCTTTAGAGGGAGCCTTTTAGATGCTGAAGTCTAAAGTAGTAGTGTAAATTAGGCTAGGAGAATCTGAGCCCCAGTTTCTGTGACTCGGTAGAAAGTGATTGCCACGGAAAGTCTCCCACAGAAGGCTTGAGCTGACTGTCTTTTTCCTGCTTGCAGCCTTGATGGATTCTTGTATGTTTAAAAGGCAGTTTCACACTCCATAATGAGTACTTCAAAGAAAGCAAGTAATTAATGCTGGGGCTCTTTCAGCAGCAATTACACTTACTCTTTAGGGTTCAYTGGGGGGACTTACGAAAGCCTGGTAATGCCATAGTCTTGGTGGTGTTAGGAACTGTTGAGTCTCTGTTGGTGTGCTGTACAGAGCAAATGCAGCTTAGGGGTGTTATCCCAGGAATAAGTGCCCATGAGCCAAGGACATCATGTTCATTTTTTGCAATGTGRTGAACCCATGGCTTGTGTCATCTGAGGATTATACTCCAGTTTTGGAATGGAGCTGAACAGGCAGGTGAGTGTTTGGGAAAACCAGCTTGTCCTCAGGGTTGACAGGGCAGTTAGGCACCTCTGTCCTGCTTGAAATTAGGGAGTTTGGGTATTTGGACTGTGGTGAGGTGCTTCAGCAGTGTGTTTGCTAACATCATTCACAGATCATCTATCCACCTGCTTAGTCATGGAGACTCGTTTTTTGTCCCGTACCATAAGGCTTCTGCATGTCCTAGGAGAGAAATAATTTCTCGTGAAAATGTCTTCTTGGGTGAGGCCTGTGTCTGGTTATAGCTCTTTGGCAAACAGTTATTCATGGGAATGCAGCAGCAAAGTCTGCTCTGAACGTCTTTGGGTGCCGTGGCAGAGCCTGGAAACTGGTTATGTTTGGGATACTGTTTTGCCAGCTACTCTGCAACAGTCGTCAGGCTTGTTTTGTGCGCATGGTGTGGCTGCTCTTCCGGCATTTGCCTCACGGGGTTGGTTTGTCTGCCTGTTTCAGACAGATGGTGCTTCGGCAGTTCTGCTCATGTCCGAGGAGAAGGCTCTGGCCATGGGATACAAACCAAAGGCCTACCTGAGGTAAGGAGGGAGTGCTCTGGCCTCTGAAATCTGCCCTTGCTCCCTTCCTCTCCTCTTTCTGTTACTAATAGCATTTTTCCTCTGCAGGGACTTTGTGTATGTGTCCCAGGATCCAAAGGACCAACTGCTACTCGGGTAGGTGACGATAATGAAGAGCATCCCCTAGCAGTCCTGTACTACTAGCACAACAGCCTTGTCTTACCATTGCATTTTTGCTTTTTGTGAAGTGGCTAATTAAAACGCTGCGTCTCTTCAGGCCCTTCTCGCAAGGTGTAAGAGCTGCGGTATCAGATGTGACTCAGTTTGGGGAGGTGGCAGGAGCTGTGGCAGAAACATTCACCATCATTTGTTGAGGGGCATCTCAGCATGTTGATGCTACTAGTAGTTACCTGGGGTTGTGTTTTGGTCRGAGTGGAACAGGCTGGGAACTGTACCATGCATCCTGGAGAGGAGGAATGTGATGTGGCTTGCTGTGGAGAAGGGGGCAGTACTGTGAGGAAACACGTTCATGTTTAACCTCTGTTTCTAAACTCTTATTCAGCCCAACATATGCTACTCCCAAAGTGCTAGAGAAGGCTGGTCTAACCATGGCTGATATTGATGTATTTGAATTTCACGAAGCCTTTGCTGTAAGTAACTCTGGAACTCTAAGGGCATCTCTAAAATTGCATTCTGTAGACTTCTGTTTTCATGTTGGTGAAAGTTCTTATTAACACTCTCACTAAATGTAGAGCTGCATATAGATACAAATATAAAATTACATTTATGTGTAAGTACTGTATGTGTTTTAAATATATAACTGACATTTTATACACTAACATAATCTGTGCTGAAGATGGCTTATGTTGCTTGCAGTCACCAGGTGAGTACCGATTCTTCTAAAGCAGCCTGAAAAATCGAACTTCACCAAGACCCTTGTGTGGGGGAAAAAACCCCACTTCTCCAAGTCATCTACTGATTGGTTTGGGGATATGTATTAATATGGTGACATGGCATGTTAATTGGACAGTGTGTTTCTCAAACTAGGTTTGAGCTAATATTGGGGTGATCCTGTAAAATACTTTTCTGCAGTTGGATGTATTAGGTTTTTTGGCTGTAGCTAATCTCAAGATATCTCTCAGCGCTGGATAGCTAGCACTGTCCATAGGCTTTCCTTCAAGTCTGCTGTTATCCCTGTTCAAGTTGCCCTCTTTTCCCTTCTAGGGGCAAATTCTGGCCACCATGAAAGCTATGGATTCAGACTGGTTTGCACAAAACTACATGGGCAGAAAGTCGAAGGTAAGGACACAAATCAGGRAGCTTTTATCTTCAGTTTTAGTATTGTTCATATTCCACATGACAGAAAGATATGCCAGTGCTGCAAAGCAGAGCTTTTATTATGTTCAGTGAGAAGTAATGTTTCATGAACTTTGGGTTAGCAAATCCCAGTATGAGCAGTTTCTTTGGGAATGATGGTATTCCTGTTGACAGCAGGAGGTGGAGATCTAGAGTCATAATACTAATAGTTGGGGAGGAGAAGATTAAAAGTGATGGGAGAATCTTTGTCCTTCTGCATACCTTCTAGCAGCTTGTGGTACACCTGACTGSAGATGAAGCAGTAAAGCCTTTGGCATGGTTTTGTACTGTCGTTGGGTGTTTCTGCGTGCTAAGGAACACTTTGCAGCCRCCCAGGCTGGCCTTGTAGGTTTGGTGGTGTCGTGGCAAGGCCAGGAAGTCTCCTTCCACACCGGTGATTGTGTGTGCGTCTCTGCGTGTTCTTGCAGGTTGGAGCCCCACCGCTGGATAAGTTCAATATCTGGGGTGGCTCCCTGTCGCTGGGACATCCTTTTGCTGCCACTGGTTGCCGTCTAGTAATTACTGCTGCTCATAGATTGAAGAAGGAGGGAGGACAGTACGGTCTGGTTGCTGCTTGTGCTGCAGGAGGACAGGTAATGGTGCTCTTTGTCTGTCCTGTTTCCTCGGAAGAGGGGCAGTAACTGGCTGCATGTCTGGAACAATTAACCCTTTCTGTGACTGTTCTTCTCTCCCTTCATTTCAGGGGCACGCGATGATCGTGGAGGCTTACCCTCAGTAATAGGACAAGGGACTGCTGAACGGATATTCATGCGTCCTGTGCCTGGCAATGCCATTTCAATGCACTAATAATAACACGTATAATCCTTCTGAGGATTTTTGGTGGCCTTTGTAAATATCTTCTAGCTACTCAGCTAATAATTTTCAACCAATGAACACACACTAGAAAATATTCCCTGTCCCCAGAAGAGTTAATATGGTTCTTAGTCTGTCTAGGGTCCTTGTAACCAAACAGATTTCCACTGTAAATCTTCTATAAGCAAGACTTTTTTTTTGGGGGGGGGGGGAAGATACGGAGAAAAAGAACGATTCCAAAACTATGTACAAAGAATTACGTTTGGAGTTAAGGAGAACTGTAAAGTGTTGAATGTCTGCAGGCTAAGATGTGAGCTAGTGTGCCCTTGTAGAGAGTAACAGTTATTTTTAGAAACAGGTTCAAACTGAGTTGGCTGACCTCGTTTGTAAGGAGGAAGCATGCTGCAGGATGTCAAAACAGTACTGGAATTAGCAAATTGCTTCTGAGAAATGAATATCACTGATGTTAGCCACAATACAGCCACAATAAAAGGAAAAATAAAGTTTGACCCCCCTCCCCTTCTCCTTGCCTGCAATGTATAGACTTTTTCTGAGCTGCTTGTTCTGAAGGCTGTGTGCTCTGAGATGTTACCGGGTATCTGCTTTCTGATCTCTTGAAAATGGGACACAGACTATCCGAAAACTGCCCAGAATTCACCTTGAGCTCTAGAGCCTAAATAAATCACCAAGATAACACATGCTTTTATGAGAGGCTCTTTTTTGGTGATTCCTGCTTCTCTGTGAACCCCTAATTGCACATTTTCAGTGTCTAGCATTTTGAAAATGCAGAAATAGCRCAACACAGCACTTATTCAGAATCAAGTTGTTGATAAACTTCAGTTGTTCTTAGCCTTTTGGTTAATACTCTGGATTATGGTGTCCTGCTTCCCAGGCATAGCTGAGCTGTTGGCAGATCAGGAATGGCCGTGCAGCGCCGTGCTGAAGAGATGTGGCATCAGCACCCGCACGCTCTCTCGACAGACACCTTGTGGGTTGAGCTGCAGTCAGACTCATTTGGCCTCCAAAGCGACTGAAAATTGGTCCCTACATCCACGTTTAGGAAAGCAAGCTAAGTCTAGTCTGAGCTTTATGTGGTATCTGGGCTGAGGAAGCAGAACTGCTGCTTCAGACATGTGTTTTCTGTTATTAGTACAGAGGTCAGTCSAGGTCTAATGGCAGGGAGAAACGCTGTAGTTTGGACTGTGCGAGGTAAGGTGTGAATACGYGCATCTGCACCAGCCTTTCTGTGCTCCCAAGCCATTACGTTTGCACACCGCTGCAGACTAAACCAGCACCACCGCGGTGCCCTTGGTTCCCCTGTGGGTAAGTGCATTTTCCATAGCCGCGGTTGATGCATCAGCTAAATCCTCCATTTGCTGGCCAATGTAACCAAATTGCACCCAATTGTGGCTGAGAGGAATGCACATAATTAGCAGGGAGGCTGATAACCATTATAATGAACCATTTGGGTGGATAAAGGAGAATTTCTGCTGCTTGGAAGGAATGTGGCCAGGTGGGAAACGCTCCCTTCCCAGCCGTGACCCTCCAAGCTGTCCCGGGGATGGACCGACCTCTGCTCAGCCTGGGGCTGGGCTGGGCTGGGTGTGTTGCTTAATTTATTAGCACTGGTGTGACTTGGTTTTACTTGCTCTCGCCGGCAGGCAGCCTGCGGCGTTGCGGCTCTGGTTATCCCAGGGCGACGAAACCGAGCCGGGGAGCGGCCAGGCTGCAGGCAGCAGGACGCCGGGGTCCACCARGAGCCATCGCCAGCCCGGTCCTTCCGCCTCCTCGCAGGGCCCGTTCGGCTCAGCAGCGCAAACTGTGCGGGCTTGCAAAGGCCTCCTGAAGTGCTCCCTGGGGCAGCCGCGCTCCCGCTCGCCTGGCTGTTGCTTTTTAATGACTTAATGGACTGATGCGCCGTTAATGAATTTTGGCGTCTACATTCCCAGTGCAAGTGTCTCCGGCATCGTCACTTGTTTGCTGGCAAAGCAGGGGGAAGGGGGCTGAGTGTCACAGCAGACATGGCCCGTATGAGGCAGGCAAGCAGCAACTTAAAACACACTGCCTGGGAGCTCGGAGAGGCTCCTACTTCTAGCAAATTCGTCTTTGCTTTGGACCGGGGCAGCCCCATCCGTCTGGGCTCCGTCAGCCCGACCCGTTGGCGGAGACGAGCCGGCGCGGGGATTTATAGCTGTCCCTCGTGCGGGATGCTCGGCATCTCCATCGGAGCAGGGCGTAGGCAAATAAATCACTGCAGCCGTTCCCGTTAAGGCTCTCCGCGCTCCACTTTATCCTTCTGACAGCCTAATTAATGCATTGGGCCTTGGGTAATTAACACCATACAGCACAAAAAAATTAAAGCGTTATTTAACTAATCCACCCTAAATGCTCAGCTAATAGTCCTTCTCCAAGAAAAGCCCTTGGAGGGAAGCCCTGCATGCTGGAAGGAGCCGGTGCGGGACGGGGCTTGTGACGGGCTGGCGTCTCCCTGGGCAGGACCCCGCAGTATCCCTTGGACCCGGGGAATGGTGAAGGGCTGGAGCGGGACAGCTTGCAAGGGATGAGCAAGCCCCAGGCAGGGATTCGCCCTGCTCCAGCCTTTGCGCTTTCATCCCTCCGGTGCGATTTGCTGACGCTGTTGGTCTGGGGGGTGACGAACGTGGGGGCCGTTCACCTTAGTGCAGGGGAGRTTTTATTGCCTCGTTATTGCAGTTGTACCCTGGGGTGCACARAGACCCGSTGGCACGRGGCAGAGCATGCTCGTCCACCCCTYGGAGCCGTGGTCCAGGTTAATCAGCACCCCAGGGAAAGCCCAGGGTTGCATCCAGGTGGGATCCAGTCCTCTTGGAGCATCATCCCCTGGCAGCAGTCAAGCCGACAGCTTCTCCCCAGGGTGCAGCTGGGATTTCCTTCTGCTAGGAGAGCATCAGCACACCGGGAGCGCTCCCACCGCGCGGATGTCCCCGCAGCCCTGCTGCAGTTGCTGACACCACCCTCAGAGACACCACGGCTCCACGCGCTCCTTGTSCTGCCTTTGACCGTGACCAGCATCRGCCACCTCGGAGCAAGGGGCAGGAAGCCAAGCGCTGAGGCTGGGGGATGTCCCTGGAGCTGGAGGCAGTGCCTTGAAGCGAGAGATGCACAGCCCCCAGGTTAGCAGGCAGGAGTTAATCTATTATTCAGGGCCAACCTGTTGGGCTGTTTTTTTTAATATATATATWTTTTTAAGAGTCATTTTAAAGGCCAACAGGCCATAAATCCCCTCAGTTTCCTAGCTCTGGAGCTGTTTCACAGCCTATATATCAGGACGCCCCCCCACCAAGCAGCTTTGCAGGCGTTGTGCTCCGTGCTCGGTCCATCCACACACCAAATTTCCTGGTGTGCTCGGGAAGGGGGTTCAGCACGCTCTGGGGAGCCGATCCAGATGACTATGGTGGGCAAGGATGGCTGGGCTACATAAGAGGTCAGCCTGGGTGAGAGCAAAGGTCCTTAATTCTTGTCGTGGAAGAGGTGATACCCAGTCAGTCTCTACCTGCGGTGTCCAAGACACCCATGATTTTGCAGCCCTCTATCATATTTCCAACTCGCTTGTCTCTGTTCCACACCCATCTCCTAGTTTACAAGCTCTGTGGTCCCTCTGTGGTCCTGCCACCCTGGAGRGAAGTGGCAGAGGTCTGGGTATCTCTCTGCCATGTGCAGACTGCGGCCAGATGTTCTCCTTGGCCTGGGGCCCTGCAGGGTGATAAGGGTGTAAAACTTGTGCTTACGCTCTAGGAAAGGGGTAATTCCCCCTGTCACACCCAGGAGCAGTCTGAACCCTCGGCTTTCAGAGGTGCCCTCTAAGAGCAAGTGCCACATGGGCAATCTGCGTCTCCTGCCCACCCAGCTGCGGTGGGTTTGGTAGAAAATAATGAGTGACTGCGAGCAGCTCACGAGCAGCATCTTCCTGGCAGAAGGCCGCATGGYCGGTCTGAGGGTTTGACCCTCGCTTGCCGCAGCCAGGCAGTTCGGGTTTGAAGGGGAGCAGACGGATCCCACAGCCTTGCACCATTTCCCATTTTGGATCCCACCGAAATGGGCTTCTTTAAGCCCAGCAACCCCTCTTCCTGGCCACGTGGGCTGCTTCTCGGGGTCTGGAGGCTGCTTTGCATCCACATTTGCATGGTTCTTTTTAATCCCTCAGAAAAACACTGTGGCCAACCAGCACAAAAAGGCTCCCTGATTAGTGCCTGGAGGTGGGCGGTGAATGCTAACTAGTTGCTGTGAATGCTAACTGGTATTTAATAAGCTCCAGCTTACTAAAGTGTCACGCTGGGATCACACCTAGCAGGAGCAGATCTCACTGCTGACATATCAACGTTGAGCAGCAACATCCCCATGATTGACAGGCCATTAAACCATCACCCAGATTTTAATAATTCTGCTGAAGCACGGGGAGTTTTCATCAGCTTTTATTTATTTGTATTTGAGTGATGCCGACGAGCCCAGAGCGCTCCTTTCCCCATGGAGAGCAGGGGAGGAATCACCACTATGGGATCCAGGGGATGGACTCAAGCGGTGGCTCTTCCCCTCTGGTTGCTGGTAGAAGGCCAGACTGTCCTTCGGAGAGGGACATTGCTGCCTCCTGCTTCCATGCTGTGCCCAGGAGCTCGTGTGGGACCGAAAAACCACTTCTGCCACCTGGGCTCTGGACATGATGCTTCAGCGATGACATGGGCCAACAGATGCGTGCAGGAGAGACTGGGCAAAGGGCTGGAGAATGTGGCTAGCAAGGAAAGATTTCACGTACTAAGGGGGGGGGGTCATTTTGTGGAAGAGAAAATGGAGCAYGAGACCAGACTTTAAATGCACATATTTCTGGGGAAAAAAAAAAATCTGCTGGCAGTGTCCATAGGATCAGAGCAAGGAGTAATGGTCTAAAACRGCTGTGAGGGGATTTGGGGCAGCTGTGAGCAAAGGCCGTGTGATGGTGGGGGTATCTGCCTGCCAGGAGGGCTGGCTGGGAGGCATGGGAGCTCCAGACCTGCTGGTTTCAAGCAATAGAGAGATGGGGGCTCTTCGGGGAGGGTTTAGGTAAAGCCGATCGGGTCTCAGGACAGGGGCTGGGGAAGATGGCTGGGGGATTTAGGGTTCTCCTGGTCTGTCTCCTCTCCTCCAGATCACACCAGCACTTGGGGTGTGATTCACCGCATCCGGCAGCCGACAGCTCAGACGGGATGGTTGGGCAGTGTCCTAAAAGTGCCTGTTTCTCTCTGCTGATTTAAAGGTTACCAGCTTTGATGCAGGCATTTGCAGTACGAAATCAGGAATTAGGGGAGAGGCGTCCTACCTGCCCGTGCTGTCATGGCATTAGTTCCTAGAAGTAGGTGTCCCCACGGCATTTTACATCACTTGAGGCTGCTTTTCTGTGAATCCCCTCGTTTAACTCCTCTTTGAACTACAGCAGATCTTTCAGAAAAGCATTGCAGTTTGAGCGAAAATTCCCCAGCGCTGGTGAATCCGCTGCAGCTCTGAGCACGCCAGTCCTGGGGTTAACTGTCTTCGCTGCAACAGATGTGTGTTTCAGCAGAGGTGTCTGGGCGCAAGCAGGTTAGTCCTGGGGGCCCTGGCAGAGCCCCCATCTCCCATTTGCTCCCTCTTCACCAATTCTCCCGTGCCCTAAAGCACGGGGGAAAGAAGATGCAAGCTCAGCACTTGGGGCACCTGGGACCCTATGTGCAGTTGAGCTGATCTGCAACAGGAGACTGGATTGGACCTCTCACTTTTACCTGCAGAGCCCGTGCTGGGTGACACGCAGGCCAGGAGAGCGGTGGGAAAGAGCAGGATCCAGGGAAAATGCTCAGGGCAACAACCCTTCTCCTGTTGGCATTTCTGATGGCATGTGGTGGGGGGAAGAGGCGGCTGGCAAATGGAGCCTTTTTCTGAGAAAACCAGCCGGGTCTTCCAAGGAAGCAGCAGCTCTTGGCAGGCAAAGCCCTCCGTCGCATCTAGCCTGGGAGTGGGGCCAGCGCCACTCCGCCGCGCGCTGGGTGACGTCTGCACGGCTGTACCTGCTGGGCTGGCATCTTCTGTGGGGCTGGAAGGAGTGGGCAGAGGTGGTGGGCTCCCTGAGTCAAAAATTAGTGGTCAAAGGAAAAAAAAATGAGCCAAAGAAATCACTTGAAGTGTCAGAGAAGGAGAGATGCTCCTACAGCACGCAAAGGGCATCCTGGCAGTGTCTTCATCTCCCCAGCAAAAATCCTCAGGGATTTCTTTATAGCCAGAGGGACTGGGCCAGCCGTTGGCTCGGGGCTGGGTTTGGGAGGAGATGTGCTTCCAGTTCGTAGCAAACTCAAAGCTGAACTGTCCGACTATAGGACCCTATTTTTTCTTTCTTTTAGTGCCAGGCACTTAGTGAATCAGAAGTACAGTCAAGCAAATGTTATTGATATTCTTCTGGGCTGCTCAGCTGATGAGAGACAAAATGCACCATCAATAACACCTCGGTGCGCTTTCCTGCGCTGCCCGGGCACAGCAGCAGCCTGATTTCTTACCTCTGCTAATTGAGATTCCAGGTTCCTCTCCAGTCTTACCAGGGGAAGAGCAAATGTGAGGCCAAGTTCACTCAGTAATCAGGGAGCCATCACAAGCTGGGGTGACCTGATCTGGCAGCTCATAGCGGCTTGGGGGGGGGGGTCCGGTCTGCACACATCACCCGCCTCCTCCCAGCAGACACGATGATGAGGAGCTGCTGCGCAACTCCAGCCCCCCGTTCATGTGGCACATGCAGAAGGCCATGTTTGTTGGGGTGCTGCAGACAGGGCTGAGTGTGGATCAGACCCGTGGGGCGGCCGGGGTTCAACCCCCCGGAAGGGGCTGCCAGGCGGCTGAAGGCCTGGGGCAGAGCTGGGGATGGTGGGGCAGACAGGGCTGACAGCAGGACCCCACTGTGGCGGGGTGGGGAGTGCAGATCGAGCCCAGATGTCAGGACAACTCTCTGGGTAGCTTCAGGTCCCTCCCGGGTGTCACGTCCCATGTCTGTATGATGGGGTCAGGACTAAGTAGCAGTGTACTCTGAGGTCCCACGAAAGAGGACTTGCAAGTGCCCAGTGCCCTCAGCCAGGGCCAGTTTCCAGATTGCTCAGGGTCCTGGATGCTGAGCTCCCTGGAGCATCTGGCCACATAGCCAGGACGTGCCCAAGGCAGACCTGGGCTGGCTGGCCCCTTCCTGTCCCTGGCTGTAACGCATTTCTGCTTCTGTCCCATCGCTCTTCCTCCATCTCTTCCAGATCCCATCGATAATGCGATCTATAGAGGAAGACAAAGTGCCGGCCCTTCGGCAGCAGACTCAGCTCCTGTGGGAGACCTGTTTTTCCTCGGTAGAGAAAATTGTGCTGACCACACTGGAGGCAAGGACTGCAGCTGGCGGAGAGAGGGTGTGCAGCGATGCCGTTGTGCCGTTAGAAGAAGAGATGATGCCTTCCAAGGCAGCTCTCTCCGTGTGTGCACGTACACACGCACCGTGTGTGTCTGCTCCGCCTGTGCATGCGTGGGTAAGGCTGCCGGCACGCAAAGGGCTGTGCGTCCGTGTGCCTGCCCACGGGGAGGACTGTGCACCCGCAGCACCAGTCACGCGGCTTGGAGGGCTCCCCAGCATATTTGGGGTGAACATAAAGGTTTTCTAGCTCGCTGTAGGTAGGACTCGTGCAGCCCGAGAGGCCCTGCTGGGTTGCATTGCCTAGTGCATGATGCACCCGTGGGTTTGAATCCCGTCTGTGTCCCTGTGTCTCCTGGCAGTCTCCCTGCCTTGGTTCCCCAAGTGCTACTCTGTGAATGGCACGTGTCCTGTAGCGTGACATTTTGTCCTTGGACAATGCAAGATCTGTCAGTGTGTGGGATTGATGGGATTAGTAAAATCTGACCTGCCCATCTGACATTGCCTAAAGGTTGCTCTGTGCCCCATTTCTTTCCCTTCCTGTGAGGAACTTGGAGCAGCCCTCGGCACAGAGCAGCAGGTGAGCTGAGCTCAGCGCGGGCTGGATGCGGACAGTACTGCAGGGATGTGATGGCTTCAGCCCAAACCAGCCACTGCTGCAAGTCGTGCTCACAAACCAGGGACTGCTGTCCTGGAGCAGTCCCAGATCCGGAGAAGAGCCAGCTGAGGCCCCACTCCGCAGAGGACAAGGCTGATATGAGAGGTCTCTGGCAGGGTGCTCTGGGCCAGGCCAAAGGAATCCAGCAAGAAGCCAGCTACCAAATGAGGCATAAAGCACAAGGGACTCTGCCCTAGTCATGGGACTGGGCAGACTCGGAAAGAAAAGCAACTCCCTGGCTCAAGTCATGCTGCAGCCAGAAGCCACAAAGACATTCAAGAGCACATGGTCTTTCAAAGCTGTTCAAGAGAGGGCTCCTGCCCACAGCAGAGAATGAGTGATTTGCCCTGGCGAGGGTGAGGGGCTCTGGGAAAGCCTTTGGAAACTCCACAGTTCCCCAGGGTCTTCAGTACACCAGCCCAAAACGTCTCCTGCTGACGGGCTCTGTGATGCAAAATTGTTCCCCTCCTGACTTTGCTGCTTTCCCAATAAAAGGCACTGTGGAGACTGGAGGAAGGAAGAGCCATTTATTTATGTCTTTCTGTATTAAATAATTACCAGCTGGACCATTAGAGCCTGGCCTATGCTAAAAATCACGTGGGCCCTGGGACAGAGCCCTTTCCTCAGAGGGTTGGGGGAGCAAGTTGCAGGCATTCAGCACGATGATGCAAATCTGTCCCTCTCCCACGAATCTTCAAAGCATCGCTGCAGCAGTGCTCACCTCCTGGAGGTCCCAGGATGGCAACACCCCAGAGACAGGGACTGCCTGCCTCCCTCGGATGGAAAACCCTAAGACCAGAGAGCTACGAGGAGGTTTCTCAGCAAAGCGCCTTGTGCAAACAGGGCTGCTGGGCTTGCTAGAGGTGGAGCACGGCTTCCTAATCCCTCCTGTTCGAGAGGTTGTGGCACTGCTAGTGTGAGCAACCAAGGATGATTTAGTGCAGAGACCTGGTTTAACTCTAACCTGGACAACAGCAATGAGTAAGAGCCTGCACCCCGGTTTTGGCAGCGACAGCCCACCACCAGCATTCCTCTGTTCCTCTCTCCTTCCCCCGCGCACACCCTCCACCAAACCCCAGGCACCTGTCCGCACCCAGCTGTATGCATTTTATAAAGAACCATCCGTAAAATACAAAATCCCCGTTCAAATAGCTGTGAATGCACATTTTGTATCAGGATTTGTTGAATTAAACTGAACCGGCACTTTTTGTGGAAGCCTGTGCTCTGATTTCTGTCCATGGTCTTTCCAGGGTGGATTGGTCTGTGATCCCACTGCACTGTGAGCAGGTACAACTATTGCGGCATTGCTTTCCTGGATGTCAGAGCTCAACTGTCTTCTCTCCCGGCCCTGGGCAGGCAGAGAGACTCCAATATACCTGTAACACTCAGCAACAGGGGAAGCATCCCATGCCAGTGGGTTCCAGGTCCTCCATCCAGAGGGAGGCCAGCAAAGCTGCCCTTCTGAGCCTGTTTCAGAGGAGTCAGAGACGTGACAGGAATAGCCCGTGGCAAGGCCAGCACTGAATAAGGCCTGAACACGTTGAGAGTGTTGATGACTGGTCCACCAATGCACAGAGGTGGTAACATTACAGCTACAGCAGCAGGATGACCATAGGCAATGTCTACAGCAGCAGGGAGTGTGGTGCAATAAAAGCACATCTGTGGAGTGGTACTGGGGACTTGACATCTGGGCTATACATATTTGTAGGTAGTTCAACTTAGCTCTGGTCTGGCTGCATGTTTGGAGACCATCTTTCGGTTCAATTTCACTGGAATGATCCAGTCTATGCTCCAAGACTGCTCTGCAACAGAGCATCTTCTAGCACAGAGCAGTATCAAGCCATGGATAGTATATGAATATCAACTTATCCCAAGAACATGCACTTTCAATGGCCCCAAACCCTGGTGCTGAGCACCTGTTTCAAGGTGCTGAGGCTCTCAGTCACCTCCAGAGGTGGATCCGGTGGATCCAAGGGAAACAGCCCTGGAGACTCCCTAAGCTAAGGGTGTTAGATTAGTGCCACAGGATCAGGCCAAGGTGCTGAGGGATGAAGTGGACACAGACAGACTTGGTCAGAGTGTGGAAACTGGAGCTATTTCTTTTTCCCTTTCCTATTCCTGGAGGTACCAAATCTCCTGTCCCGAGCATTGGATGCCACCTAGTGCGCAGTGCAGAGCAGGATTCGGCACGGAGCAGCATGCACTACGGAGGGACGTGCACATTCTCTACAGCATCCCTCTGCAGGGATGGACTTGCCTGGAAGGCGGGAGGGGCTCGACTCCCTCCATCCCATTCCCTTCCCTCACATCGCATCCCATCCCTACATCAGCACGTGCCGCCTGCCCATTCACGCTGTTGCTGTCTCTACCCTTGGAACGTCTCCTGCTCCATTGCTGGGTATCCAGCAGGACAAATCCCCTCTCTTCAACAGGGAGATGCCCTCCTAGCTCTGGCAGGGCAACTTCAACATACCCTCCAGGCTGTGCTACCTGGAGCTTGTGGGTGGTTGAGCTTCTTCCTCCTACCCACAGAAAAAAATCAGGTCTGAGCAGAGTCCTTCAGGCCTTTCGGCTGCCTCTCCTGCCCTGGAACAAGATGTTTTGTCTGCTATGACTGACCAGGGTGGGTGGTGCACTCATATCTGGTTCCCTTCTCTCCGAGCTCAGACAAGGGTGGTCCTCCCCTGCCTTGGCTGCCTTCCCTCTACAGATTGTCTGGCTGGAGGTGCAGATCCTGGCCCTCCAGCTCTGCCTTGACTCAGAACATGCAGGACCCTGCGGGGGCTGCGGACACCTAGAGCGGCCGGGAGATGGGCTGCAGAGTGTGCTGGGCGTGGGAGGGCTGGTGGCGGAGGAGGCAGCCCCAGCAGGGCTGGTGCATGCCATGCCGTGCCTCCCCGGAGAACTGCTGATGGGCTGGGGATGAGGCAGAAAGGGTCTGTGGGGATGCTGCAGTGCTGGAGAAGTGGGCAGGGCCCCAAGGCAGGCAGCCCAGTGCTCAGGGGGCCCTGCCAGTTGCTAGAGCCTGGAGGCTGAAGCAGCCTTCACGGTAGCCCTGAATGGTAGCATGCATGATGCCACCCAGGTGAGGGATGTACCGGGCTCTGCAGAATGGGGAAGAGCCCCAGCTCTGCCCTGTGTTGGGGCTTTCCCAGCTTGAGCGAGGAGCTCCCCATCCACCGCATCCTTCCCCCACTATTCAGATCCCTGGATCTCACAAGGGGTCCTTCATGAGGGGACTCCCTGCGCCCCTAAGCCTTCAGGGTTGCTCGCTGAGTACAAAGGCAAAGCAGCTGTGTCACATGGGTAGGCAAGGCCTTCCCTAAATTACAGGCATGGTTTGGAGAGGCTCAGAGGGGCAGACGATTAGTGAATGCTGTGTGGATAGAGGTGCTGCCTTGGAGTTTGCACTACTGAATCCTGTCTAACTGCACTGGTTTCAGCTCACGGGTCCCTCCTGTGTGCTAACCCAAGCTTCCTCCATATAGATGATTCCTTCTGGCCTTATTTCACTGACAAACTTTGATACGACACAGCAATGTCAGTGAGAGGCAGAAAGTGATCATCGTCTAGCAGCTGGGAAGAAAAGCACAGATGCTGCTGTGCGTGCTGAGCCACCCGTGTGCTTGTTGGCTGCTGTGCTCCTGCTGCTGTCTCTGGCATGGGTAAAGACCATGCTTAGTGTCCCAGCAAACTGGTGATGGAGGTGTTTCTGCCGGCCCTAAACTCCCTGCAAAGCAGGGTGGGCTTACGGTCCACAGAACTTAAGCTAAAAAGCACTGCGTGCCATCTACCATGCGATTAAAACTGAGACTGTTTCCTTCACAGTTGGAAATGATTTCACTTCCTCCAGATAAAAGCAGTAAGTTAGTCTGGCTGCCAGGCCGGAAAGGGAGAGGCCTAGAGAGACACTCAAGGTTCGTGAGAGGTTAAACAGCAGATTTCATGAAGGATGTACGCTCCAGACTCCTGGGGAACCTTGCCAAGAGGCCGCAGATGGGGGCTGCGGGACGCAGGGGTTGGACGACTGGGTGGGACTCCTCTATTTACCAGAAGTATTTCCTTATGTCGACCATGCTAAGCTCGAGTAGTTCACAGCCAGTAACAAAACGGAGTATGTATGCCCGGCCCTGGCTGGTTTCAGGGTGCAGATACCGCGGGGCTGCTTTCACGTACTCGGCCAGGCACCCGACTCCTTGCCAGATCTCTCGCAGGCGTCCTTGCTACAGCTGCCACGAAGGCAGGCTGGCGAACACAAAGGGCAGCAAGCAAACAGGAGAAACACAGACTGGAAACCTCCAGATGCCGGGTGTGAAAAAGGTGATGGGGCCTCTTTCAGAGAGGGATGCAGAGCAAGTGCGAGGCTTGAAGGCAGCTGTGTTTGTAGCATACCATCACTTCTCAAAGTGACACTTTCAGGAAAATGCAGGAGTCAATCACGCAGACCGGGGAAGAACTGCTGCATTTCGAGTGAAAGGAACCCAACAGCAACCACCCTCAGGAAAAGTGGCAGCAGTTTCTCTTGCTAAAAGTAAAAGCGATGAAAAGCTTGAACAGCTCATAGAGGTGCCACAGGCTCTTTAATAGCCACATGCACTTGGGGCATCCCAGCAGCAGCAGCAGTGGGAGCAGCAGCCCCACAGCAGGGATTTCTAGCCCTAGTATTTCACAAGCTCATTTACTAGCCCTACCGGCATGGCAACGGCAGGAGCAGGGTCACCCCAATATTCTTTACTGATATTAATATCAGTAAATATCAGTTCTTTAATGATACATAGTTGGCAATGAAGAGCTATCTGATGGGGGAGATTTCCTCTGGTCTCATGCTCTCTTGAAGCAGGGGGCAACCTGTATTTTCACTTGACAGTCACAAGCAGTTGTGTTCTGACTGTTAAATTGATGGGTATTTATCTAAAGCAGATGTTGCAACTGAGAGCTGTAAGTTTTGGGGGTGAAAAGAAAATGCATGAACAGGACAACACCTTGCTCTGAGGAGGCCGATGGTCAGGTGGAAGCACGTGAAAAGCTCAGGGCTGGCTTGTGAGAAGAGTCATTCCTGTTTGCAGCAGGGAGCATTTACAGCTTGATTTGGGGGACCGTGCCCATTTTGCTTCTGTCTTACCTGGGAGGGTGAGGTATGATCAGATGGTTAACAGAGCCTGCAGTGCCAGCAGAGCTCAGGTTACAAAAAGGGAAAGACCAGGTTAGAGGCCACTTAGGTGGGAGAAATGTTTCCAGATCTTCTAGGACTGACAGAATTCATCCCCGCGGAGAACTGGCCAAAGTCAGAAGCCAGAGCTGTTATCCTGGAGGGTGGGCAGGCTGTGTCAGTGCCATGGCTGGGTGCTGCACCTTGACCGTCAGCCCAGGCCTAGCATGGGTGTGGGGGGGCAGCCAATGTGCCCACCCCTGGCAGGGTCAGGGGTTAGCCCGGGGCAGGGCATCCCTGGGGCAGTTCTCATGGCTCTCCTTCTTGGGGACGGCAGGAGGTGAGGGAGTTCATATCAGCAGCGGCTGTCACTCTGCTCCGCTGTGCTCTCTCCTTGAGCTACAGTGATAAACTGCTTCTGCTCTGACCTGAACCTAAATTGTATTCCATTTTTTTCCATGACAATAGTGCTAGACGTCGCAGTTTTAGAACATGTGGACAAGCTGTCCAGAGGAGATGAGGGAAAGTCGCCAGAGATCCAAGAAAGTACAGCCTGTGGGGAAAAGCTGAAGAGAAGAAACATGATAGAGATCTTCAATGACGTAAGAGGTAGCTCCAAAGTGAAAGAAATTGAACTCTCCTCTGTGTCCTCTGTAGGTTAGATTATAGTAAAGGAAACCCAAGGTAGGGCAAATTTTTCAACAAGACTAGGAAGCACTCAGATAGTTAGACTGTCCGATAAGGAATTAAATATTCATTTTTGGAGGTGCTTATGGGCAGAGATAATAACTGATCATGCTCAGAAAAGCTTTACATGATATCTCAAGGTTTTAACGACCTCTCAAGATCTATGTAGTCCTATTCAGAGTCATAGAGTGATTCTAAAAAAGAAGAATCGACTGCTGCAGCTGCCGGGTTTCACTTTTCACGAGATGCCTCAGCGGTGCCCTTGAATACATGTGATTTCCCAGAAAGCGCACGCCCTTTCCACCGGTCTGCATAAAGGGGAGAGGAGATTATTTTTAAGACGACTTGTGTCCATATAGAAAGAACAGCTTGAGCTGGGCTGAGAACACCGCAGGGAGATGCAGAGCACTGGAGAAGAAGGTCTGATTTTTCTCCGCCTATGTGCTCTAGGGCAGGGAGGAGGGGGAAGCAGGACTGACTGGGGGTCTTGTTTGTCCTCTGCTTTGCATCTGATGTATTTTTTTGATGAAGTGAGAGATGCCAGGGAAGAAGAGAAGGGATTTTAGCACACGAGACAAAGGGGTGTCTGCTCTGGAGCGTGGGATGGAGGAAGCAGCGGCCGAAGGCTTCAGCAAATCTAGCCACTCATGCTAAGCAAGTTTTATATAAGTTGTGCTAAGTGGCTACCTCTAGACAGTTTCAGTTCAATATTCTTTAACATAAGAGAATCTACTATTATCAGAAAATCCCTGAGACACATTAGGGTGCTGATGATAAATCCCGGTTAGCGCATTTGGATTTAGGACGAGCTTTTAAGACACACTCTCTGAGCCCTGGTGCCATTTCCCGTTCCAGTGCTAACAGCAGCTCGCTCTCTGTGTCTCTAGTACCCTTGAACACCCTTCTTGGCCTCCTCTTACAACTTGGCTATGAGGCTATTTTGAGTCAATCTGTCTTAGGTGCCTTGCACTCCAGACGTCCATGGGGATGGGTGAAACAGGTGCTTTCACAATTCAAGAGACTGGGGAAGAATGACAATTAATTCTCTTTAGGGTTAAAAAAAATCTTCACTGACTGTCTTTAGGGTATGTCTGCACAGTCTTATAACTCTTTAATCTAAATACCCTATCCCCTTCTTTGTTAAGGGAGCCCACCCTTTTCCTATGTTTAGCCATTCCACCAGAGTATTTATATATTGGTTTTATTTGCATCACTATCAGTGTTTTCTGGGGATCAGTCTCAGTGTGCAGATTGGCACTTCTGTATCCCTTGGTCTCTGGCTCACTCTGTTCAGGCACCTTTTGCCATGTATATAGAGACTTTGCAAGCTTTTACCTTAAAAGTAAAAAGCAATTATTTATTTGCTACTGTACACAATAGACGGCTAGGACTAACGAGCTCTCTGGCTCAGAATTAGTCAGCTTAGTACCCCCAGCGAGGCCCTGGATGAGTCTTTGGTGGCTGGGCCGTCATCAGTCAGGAGAGGAAAGGTCAACCTCCACTATTCTTTAGAAACGATCCTAGATGATGCTAAGCCATCATCTCCTGACTCTCTGTTCTTTCATTTTGGGGCAAGACTGGAGAGTGATCAGAAGGTCAAAGGTTGGAGGTGAAGGGAGAGGGAATGAAGAGCAGAGCAGGCAGAAAATGGTGGCAAAAGTGACTGTGATGAGTAGGAGGCTGAGGCTGGGATGGGAAAAGATGCAGAGCAGGAGAGGAGAGATGAAAAGGAATGACAGGAGACTGCCTTTGCAGAATGGGAACTAGGTGGAAAGAACTGGAGCACCTGGGGGTGGCGTCCAGCCCTCAGACCCCGGGTAGGCATACCTAGGGGTAACCTGGGCTCCGTCTCCAAACTCCCACTGTGCCCAACCAAGCCTAGAGCAAGAATCAGCTTGCCCCAGGGCAGACAACCAGGACTGGCTCTTCCATGGAGGCAGACAGACACCTCACTGCAGAGACCTCATGCTGCACAAGCTGAACCTCTCTGAGCTGCCCAGCTCAGCTGAACAGCTGTGGTGTGAAACCTGGAGAGAAACAACTGACAGAAAATGCATGCAGTGAAGGGGAAGCAGACATTTTTGAAGAGAATGAATGAAATCTGTAAGAACAACAGACAGAAAGATGCAAAAGTGGGCTCGAGGAGGACGCTACTGAGTGAAAGAGGATGGGGAAAGGAGGACTGAGGGGAAGAGAAGCATGTCAGAGAGATTTTCAGCAGGGTCTTGAAGGCTGTCCAGCCCCTGCTCTTTGCTCTCTCCCTTTAACACTGAGATCACGGTCAGCAGCACCACTCTGCAGAAGCAACAGAAACAATCAGGAAACAGAGGAAGGAAAAGCTAGGGAGCCAGGAATGGAAATCTAGCTCCCTCCACAGGGGTCAGATGTTGCTCTTCAGTCGACTGCTGCAGCTGCCAGGTTTCACTTTCACAAGGTCCCTCATTGGTGCCTGTGAATACATGTGATTTCCCAGAAAGCGCACGCCCTTTCCACCGGTCTGCATAAAGGGGAGAGGAGATTATTTTTAAGACGACTTGTGTCCATATAGAAAGAACAGCTTGAGCTGGGCTGAGAACACCGCAGGGAGATGCAGAGCACTGGAGAAGAAGGTCTGATTTTTCTCTGCCTATGTGCTCTAGGGCAGGGAGGAGGGGGAAGCAGGACTGACTGGGGGTCTTGTTTGTCCTCTGCTTTGCATCTGATGTATTTTTTTGATGAAGTGAGAGATGCCAGGGAAGAAGAGAAGGGATTTTAGCACACGAGGCAAAGGGGTGTCTGCTCTGGAATGTGGGATGGAGGAAGCAGCTTTTCCTCGTCAGTCTGTTCAAGAAGTTCGTGGTGCCTGTGGCGTGAGGGCAGAATTGGGAGGGTATGACGGAGGCAGGAGGGTTGCATGCAGGAGCAGGCTGGAAAGAAGAGATCCAGAGAGGGTTTCAGGGACAGACTGATGTAAGCAAAGGTGAAAAGCCTGGGTTCCAGAGCTGGCAACAGGACTGAATGGAGAGAGAATTGCTGTCTATTCCAGGAAAATAACCACTGTGGAGCCCCTTCCCTGCTGCGAGCCCCTGGCCAGGCTGGCCACAGCCAGCCTGGGAGACTCTCCCCACCAGCCAGGGCTCATCCAAGCTGCCCTAGGGATGCCCCTTCCCTGGGCGAAACCCTGCCTTCTCTGGGAATGGGCCCTGGGCTGGGTGTGCTGGCCTGAAGCCCACCCGTGCCTGGCAGTGTCCCAGAGTGGACGGCTGTGGAGTTGCGCCTGTGCCCTGGTGCTGTTCTAGAAACAGAGCTGTGTCCAGAAGCCGACTGCTGAAGTCAGGGCAGGGTGTCAAGCGTGGCAGGCAGCTCTCCACTGCTAGACCACACAAGTGAGGCTGGTGACGTAGCAGGTATCTGCAAGTAGGGGCTGAGCTCGGAGCTGGGAGAAAGATATTCAGGAGCAGGCAATAACAAAGTAGGTCAGCAGCAGAGTGGTACAGCTCAAAGAAGCAGGGATGGACTTGGGGGGAGTGCAGACCCGACGAGCGGGTGAGAGAGCAGGCTGGAAGCTGAAGAGTGGCCCCATAGGAGTCAGGAAGGGGTAGTCCATTAAGAAGGGGTGTGGTGAGATTATTGCATGCTGGGTCCAGGAGCAAGGCAAGAAGGTGAGATAAGGGGAGGGATATTCAGAAAGAAGTGGGGAATGGAAGCATGAAGGAACCAAGATCCGGATATGGGAGTGTTGAGCAAAACCATGCCAGCCGTTTCAATAGCAGGTTGGCCTGTTCCTAGCCTGGAGGAGCTGTTTTTGGATACAGTCAATGTGTAAGTTCTTCTAGTAACAGAGTGATTGAACAGGGAAATTCAGGGACCAGGGGTCAGGAATGGAAAATGTTAAGGTGAATTTGAGCAGGTGTCCCTGGGAGGAAAGTGGGGCCCCATCAGAAAAGTCTTGCCAGCTCTGAAAAATGAATCAAAGAATCACTGAATGGTTGAGGTTGAAAGGGACCTTGGAGATCATCTAGTCCAACCTCCCTGCTCAGCAGGGTCACCTAGAGCATATTGCTCAGGATCCTGTCCAGAGGGCTTTTGAGTATCTCCAAGGATGGACTCCACAACCTCCCTGGGCAACCTATTCCAGTGCTCAGCCACCCTCACAGTAGAGAAGTTTTTGCTCATGTTCAGACGGACCTTCCTGTGTTTCTGTTTGTGCCCATTGCCTCTTGTCCTGTCACTGGGCACCACTGAAAAGGGTCTGGCCCCATCCTCTTTACACTCTTCCTTCAGATGCTTATACCCATTGATAAGATCCCCCCTCAGTCTTCTCTTCTCCAGGCTGAAGAGTCCCAACTTTCTCAGCCTTTCCTCATAGGAGAGATGCTCCAGTCCCTTCATCATCTTAGTGGCCCTTTGCTGGACTCGATCCAGTATGTCCATGTCTCTCTTGTACTGGGGAGCCCAGCACTGGACACAGGACTCCAGATGTGGCCTCACCAGGGCTGAGTGGAGGGGCAGGATCACCTCCCTCAACCTGCTGGCAATGCTTTTCCTAAGGCAACCCAGGATACCATTGGCCTTCTTGGCCACAAGGGCACATTGCTGGCTCATGGTCAACTTGTTGTCCCCCAGGACTCCCAGCTCCTTCTCTGCAGAGCTGCTTCCCAGCAGGTCAGCCTCCAGCCTGTCCTGGTGCATGGGGTTATTCCTCCCCAGGTGCAGGACCCTGCATTTCCCTTCGCTGAACTCCATGAGGTTCCTCTCTGCCCCTTTCTCCAGCCTGTCAAGGTCTCTTTGAATGGCAGCACAGCCCTTCGGGGTATCAGCCACTCCTCCCAGTTTTGTATCGCCAGCAAACTTGCGGAGGTGCACTCTGTCCCTTCATCCAGGTCGTTAATGAATAAGTTGAACAATACTGGACCCAGTGGTGACCCCGGGGGACACTGCTACCTACAGGCCTCCAACTAGACTCTATGCTGCTGATCACAACCCTCTGAGCTCTGCCATTCAGCCACTTCTCAATCCACCTCACTCTCCACTCATCTAGCCCACACTTCCTGAGCTGACCTATGAGGATGCTATGGGAGACAGTGTTGAAAGCCTTGCTGAATCAAGGTAGACAACATCCACTGCTCTCCCTTCATCTACCCAGCCAGTCATTCCACCATAGAAGGCTATCAGGTTGGTGAAGCATGACTTCCCCTTGGTGAATCCACGCTGACTACTCCTGATCACCTTCTTTCCCTCCACATGCTTAGAGATGACATCCAGGATGAGCTGCTCCATCACCTTTCCAGGGATCAAGGTGAGGCTGACTGGCCTGTAGTTTCCTGAGCCCTCCTTCTTGCCCTTTTTGAAGACTGGAGTGACACTGGCTTTCTTCCACTCCTCAGGCACCTCTCCTGTTCTCCCTGACCTTTCAAAGATGATGGAGAGTGGCTTAGCAATATCTGCCAGCGCCCTTAGCACTCTTAGGTGCAGCCCATCGGGGCCCATGGCTTTGTGGGTGTCAAGTTTGCCTAAATGATCTCTAACCTGATCCTCTTCGACCAAGGGAAAGTCTTCCTCTCTCCAGACTTTCTCTCTTGTCTCCAGGGTCTGGGATTCCTGAGGGCTGGCCTTAGCAGTAAAGCCTGAAGCAAAAAAGGCATTCAGTAACTCTGCCTTCTCTGTATCTTTTGTCACCAGGGCACCCACCCCATTCAGCAGCAGGCCCACATTTTCCCTAGTCTTCCTTTTGCTACTGATGTATTTAAAGAAGCCCTTCTTGTTGTTCTTGACATCCCTTGCCAGATTTAATTCCAAATGGGCCTTAGCCTTCCTCATTGCATCCCTGCATACTCTGACAATGTTCCTATATTCGTCCCCTGTCCCTTCTTCCACATTCTGCATACTTCCTTCTTCTGTTTGAGTTTTGCCAGGAGCTCCTTGCTCATCCATGCAGATCTCCTGCCCCCTTTGCTTGACTTCTTACTCATAGGGATGCACTGATCTTGAGCTTGGAGGAAGTGATGCTTGAATATCGACCAGCTCTCTTGGACCCCCTCTTCCTTCTAGAGCCCTAACCCATTCCTAACTCATAACCCTAGCCCAATTCCTGGGCTAATGTACACAATGGGTATCTGGGTTTAGCTCCCAGGCTAAATGCTAGTCTGCTCATACCCCCAAAAGCTGCTGATGAGTCTCTGCTGGTTGGGCAGTCATTGAGTGGGTAGAGAAGGGCTGGCTTCCATAGCTCCCTGGAATGAATCCTTGATGTTCATGGGTTGCCATCTCCTGACTGCCTGTTTTTCTCCTTTAGGATTTTGTAACTTTCCATCTTGGTGTTTTTATTCTTGAATTGTTGAGGTGCTCCCTATCTGCATCTTTACCATCCTGCCTTGTTGACTGAGCCTGACGTGTGACGGTTGAACTTCCCTTTATTGTCTGGAGAGCCAACCATCTGACCAAAAAGAGCAACTGCTGTAGGGTGAGATGGATCAGATCCCAAATCCATTAGCTGTATTGTCTAAATATACAATGGCTGTAAAATACAAGTTGACATTAAAGGCCCTGAAAGGTCAAAGAGTACAGTAACAAATATGTAGGATCAATACCTATGTTGGACAAGGTCAGTAAGAAAGTGGGAGTAAGCAGGTGTGAGGAAAGCTGAATACACATGGAAGTTTTATGCACTGAAAAATTCTCTTCAGTGACAAAAGTATGTTTTGCTCCTTCACAGCCATGGATTCTCAAGAGGGCAGATCAGAGGATGCCAAAAAGGGACATCTGGCTAGAAAATTACTGGCAGAAAGCTGTGAGAGAGAAGGGCTGGATGCAGAATACTGGCTCCCGAGGCTGTCGGACATACTGGGGGTTAGGTCCAGAGAAGCTCTGAAACATCTGCAATACGAAGACTACCTTAAGCTGGAATGTGAAGTACAGTATCCCTGGGAAAAAAATGCGCTCCAACAACTCCTGGAAATAACAGACAAGAAGAGAACTGTTGAGGAGTTGCAGAAGAAGCGCTTGGAGATGACAAAAAAGAGGCAAGAAGCAGCCAAGTTAGCCCTGAAGGAGTTGAAAGAAATGCACAACAGCAACAGCCACACCAAGGAATTTATAAGAAAGAAAGAGGAGGCGCTGTGGAAAGCCTTGGACATTCCCCAGGAGTACTGGACACTCTCTGAGGAGACATTGGTGGAGGTGTTGGAGAGGATCCAAAAGCAACTGGAGCAGCAGGAAGAATCAGTGTGCAGGTGTGAGAATGTCTCCGATAAGGAAGTCTTGCGGCGAGCATCAGGGGGACTGGCCCTGCAGGGCATTTACAGAACCAACAGCCTCCCGGACATGCTGGCAAAGCGAGAGCAGCTCATCAGCATTCCTGATGGATTCAAGCTTGCTGGTCCAGAACAAGGGTCGCTGCTTGAGAAGAAAGAGTTTTCATCTTCTGCAGCAGAAGCTACTTTCACCAAGTCCATGCAGCAGCTGGGGTTCAGCATCAGCGTCGCTGCCGAAGCTGGGTTCTGGAAGCTTAGTGTTGCAGCTGCTGTAGATCACAGCAGCTCCTCACAGTCAGAGGAAACCCACAAGTCATGCTCTGAGCAGGCATACATTTGTACCACCAAGTATCAGTACATCCCTCTGGCCTCCTGCTACTTCCAAAAGCATCAGCTTCACCTCTCAGATGCAGCCCTGCAGGAGCTGCAAGGCATTGAGCAACTTTTGAGCATCACCCCGGAAGCAAACAGGCTCAACATGCTGAAAAGCAGGTGTGGCAACTTCTTCAGCAGGTTTGGCTCCCACATAAACCAGGGCCCCCTACACTTTGGGGGAATATTCTGGTGGAAAGCATCTACGGAAGGATTCAAGGCTGAACAGAGGGAAGAGATGAAAAGACAAGCATCTGAAGCACTAAACTGCTACGTTCGGGCCACCTTTTATGTCTGTCCAGCAGTGAGTGCTGATACTTCAAAATCCAGTTCTGAGGCATCATTTCAGGGAAGAGACAGAAGAGATGCGCAGACAGCAATTGAGCTCTTTGTGACCAAAACAGGAGGCCCATCACAGGTGGATTCCCTTGCTCAGTGGAAATCTGCGCTAGTAACTAGTAACACAACTTGGTCTGTTATTGACCGAGGCTTCCAGCTCATCCCAGTATGGGATATAGTCCTGGCTAACCACAGCAATGACTTTAAATCTGTTCATCAAATGAGTAGCAGCCTCCGGACTGCGTATGAAGCTCTAACTAATCACAATGTCAGCATGTTGTTTGGAGAGGAACTAGTCAGTGTGGTGGAAGAGGCCAGAGCTTTCATAGAAGGAGTGAAGGCCTGGGGGGTCACAGCGGATGAAAGTAAATTGTTCACGTTAATAGATTTCAAACAGCATCTGAATGAAAAAACAAAAAATCACAGTGTCTGGATCCATGTGTGCCTGTCAGACAAAGCATTGCAGGAGTTCCTGGTAAACACCGTTTTGTCTTGCCAGAAGTCATCTTCAGAAAACACCCCATATATCAAATCTCTGCTGCAGTGCCTGCTGGATCCTCATGTGTATTCTGTTAAGGATTTTCCCAGGGCTTCTTTTATTATGCAATGGATCTTTCACACTGAGCGCACAATTCCTGAAACTCCCAATATTTCTGAGTTTGAAGATCTCACTAAGACACTGCTGCAAATGAAAGAGTACATCCAGGAAGTCACCTATGCACCAGAAGCCTCTGCATCTGCTATTCACGAAGCAAAGATAAAAGCCACTCTGACCATAAGTCTATCGGTTAATTCCTTACTCCGGTTTCTCCAAGACAGGGTGCAGAAAGACCTAGAACTGTTAGTGCTCTTAGTTACGACCAGCACAGGGTACCAAGTGGAAAGCAGCGCTTTTCAGCACCTCCTTGGATGTCCAGAAATCAATTTCATGATAAAGGAAATGGAAATGGCACATAAAGAATATCTGAATCTGAAGGACCAGGACGTTTACAGAGCTCAGGCCTTCCTGCTGCTGACGGGTCTAACTGTAACACCCGACTATAAAGAGCTGTCTCTTGAGCAGAAGTATGACCGTTTAGTTGTCATGAAAGATCAAATGAAAAATTCATGGTCCACAGAGATAAAAACTCTCCTTGAAAAGCACGATGCATACAAAGACTGGGAGATGCTGGAAAGAGACTTGCAATCCTTTACCAATGGACGCTTGGATGACACATGCAGTGATCTGAAACAACACAATATAATCAAAGACATGGAAGACACTTTTCAAGAAATAAAACCTTCTAGTCAATCTATATCAAAATCGGAGCAGAAATCTTGTAGTGAATCCAAAATAAATGAAGAAATTGCAAACCAGGAGTTCCTCAACTTACTCAGGCGCCTTGGACTAGAAAGTTACTATCCAAGAAAAATGGGGACAGAAGACTTCCACCTAATACACACGACATCTTTACATGACAGCCAGCCCAGCAAGAACAATGAACTACCATTTTACTTCTTGCAAAAGCTATTAACGGTGGATTATCGGGTGAGATACATAGTTTGCAAAGACGAAAGTAACCAAGAAGTAACACGTATAACAAAAACCGCAGAAAATGAGCCTGAACCCCCTGACACCTTCGATGATTTTTTCACTGATTTTGGTGAAGCGTCCAATGAGCCTGCAAATAGGGAGAGTCATGTGCACCCCATGGACCTCCAGATGGCGATTTTTCATTGTGCCAATGATTTCATGAGACAGTACCTTGCAACAAAGCTCGCTTTCTGCCAGTTTGCGCTTCCCCTCCTGGTTCCAGACCCATGCACCTCACGGATAGAGTTCCCTCTCTGGTCCCTCAGCCAAATTAAAAAGAGCTGGAAAGGGATGGCAAAATTGGGAAAGCAGACCACAATTAAGAGTCACAAAAACAAACTGATTTATCAGGCAGAGACACCCATTGTGTCCTTCATACGGATTGGGAGTTCTCCTTCCTCTTCCAAGTCACAGATCCTGAATGCTCTGCTGAGTAAACACAGACATGACACTTTCTTCCATCGACACTGCAAAGGCAGCACCAAAGACTGTCTTCTGATGAAAGGTGTTGTGGAGATCTCTTGGTACTGTCCCAGTGGCAGTGCTGATGACACTTTTGACTACTGTGTTGCCTTCTGTAATCTGCATGGAGATGCAAGAGACCATGAACCACAATTGCAGTTTTTACAGGAGATATCTTCTGTGAATGTGGTGCTTTTATCTGAGTCTGAGCAGAGCGACAAGAAAGGCATGAAGATTTTACGTGACCTGTGGCAGTCTCAAAAGCCTTTGATTTGTCTTTTCACTGAAAAAGAGAATGTTGCATCTGGCCGATCTAGTCAGAACAGAAAAATAGGTATCAAGAACAGAAATGAAGCAGAATTAATAGGTGAGCTGATAGAAACAATCAGAGATCTACTAGCAGGCTCAAACGACCTTTTAAGTCTTGATGCCTGTCAGGATGTAGCTCGCCAACATGGATTCATTGTTGATGAAGATGCAGAAGAGTGTGTGACAGCCAAAGCAAAGGCAAAAACCTTGGTGCAACTCCTGAAAAAAGAGAAATTGTCTGAGATCAAATCACAGCTATTGCCTCTTCAAGGAAAACTATGGTATACCTGGTGTAAAAAGGACAAAGAGCTCACCCGCTTGCAGGAAAAGAGGAACAAGAGCATAGAACATCATCGGAGCCAAATTGAGTCAGAGAAGTCTGCAATACGAAGAAAGCAATTAGACAGAGCATTCCCCCTCAATCAGCTGATGAAATCAGTCCTTGTCTTTCTCCAGTCACAGTCAGAAGATACCAAGAAATACTTCCTGCAATGGATGAAGGTCTTTATGGATGACCTGTCCTCTGACCGCCTTGATGAACTTCGGAAAGAATATCATCAGTTATGGTATCAAATCCTGGCAATAAAGAAAAGCAACGAAAAAAACAATCTGAAAACTCTATTGCTGCATAAATTAGAAGCCCTCTCAAAAGAAATCAATGATTCATCCATTGGTCTTGAGCATATTTTGAGAGAGGTAGGGCAGATTCATGAAGCTCTAGAATCAATGAACTCAAAAGATAAATGTTTTGTCAAACTACCTGAAATTGCAGCCGATCTGATGGTTTCAGGGTATCCAATTGAATTGATGGATGGTGATGCTTCCTATGTACCAATACGATGGGTTGGGGCAATCTTTGACAGATTAATTGAGAAGCTGGGGGACAAAAGAGTGTATGTTCTTTCAGTGCTTGGCATCCAGAGCACAGGGAAGTCAACCTTGCTGAATGCCATGTTTGGTCTTCAGTTTAATGTCAGTGCGGGGAGGTGCACCCGGGGAGCATTTATGCAGCTGCTTAAGGTGGACGAGAATCTCCGACAGGATGTGAACTTTGATTACATGCTGATTGTTGACACAGAAGGACTTCGTGCTGTAGAGATGGCCAATAAACAGTCACTTAATCATGACAATGAGCTAGCCACCTTCGTCATTGGCATTGGCAACATGACTCTGATCAATATCTTTGGAGAAAATCCTTCAGAAATGCAAGATGTCCTTCAGATAGCTGTGCAGGCTTTTCTGAGGATGAAGCAAGTCAATCTCTCCCCAAGCTGCTTGTTTGTGCACCAAAATGTTGGAGAAATAACTGCAAAGGAACAAAACATGGAAGGACAAAGACGCCTGCAGGAAAAGCTGGATGAAATGACAGTGATAGCCGCCCAGCAGGAATTCTGTGATGTCACCTGCTTCAGCGAAGTCATCCGCTTTGATGTGAACACCCACATTCATTACTTTGCTCACCTCTGGGAAGGAAACCCACCAATGGCGCCACCCAACCCCACTTACAGCCAAAACGTGCAGGAGCTAAAGAGCAAAATCCTCCAAGCTGCCAAGAAGGAATCGCAGAGCAGTATTTTAAGGCTCTCAAGCTTGAAAGTTCGTATTAGTGACCTGTGGAATGCTTTGCTGAATGAAAACTTTGTTTTTAGCTTCAAGAATTCAGTGGAGATTGCCACATACAAGAAACTGGAAACAGCACTTAGCCAGTGGACCTGGCAGCTGAGAAGTCACATCCTGGATTTGCAAATGAAACTGGACAATCGAATTCGGAACGGGGAATTGCAGGTGGTCACCAGAGAATACCTTGAAAAACTAATGAAAGAAAAATATAATGCCATCATGAAAGACCTGGAAAAGTATTTCAGTGAAGACAAAGACTGTGATACACTGGTTCAGTGGAAATCCAATACTGACCGGAAGCTGAAGGAAACAAAAGAGTCACTTCTTGCTGAAACTAGCAGGAAATGTGAGAAACTTATTGAATTAAAGAAGAACCAGGGTAAACTGGATGAAAGGAAGTCAAAATATGAAAATGAGCTCCTGAAAAGGAGCAGGGAGCTGGCTCTGTCTATAAAAGGCCAGAAATTAAGTGGAAAAGAATTGAGAGAGAACTTTGATGGTCTCTGGGCCATCTTTGTTACTGAAATGTCCTCTGCTGCTCTGCCTCCAGAACAGGTTAATATTGATGTAGATATAGAAGATGTCCTTCTAGACCATTTTAAGGAGCCTAATCTAGCAGCAAGAATCAAGATATTTTCCGAAAAGCACACATTTTCTGTTGACTTGAAGAAACATATCATTAAGAAAAAATCTTGGGGCATGTGGTCTGCCAGTTTAGATGATGCTGAGGTGAGCAACATACATCGCATTACACATAACATTACAGCGCATGTGAGGGCAAACCTTAATAAGAAAGAGAAGGACAAAATGGATTACAGTAGAAGCTTTATTTATGAAATACTGAATGAAGTAGAGAAAGGTATAAACTCTGTCCCTAACAATGCAAAATATAGTTTTAATAAAGATTACAGAATAGATTTATCACTGCATCTGTGTGGAATGGCAGCACAAAGGTTTAAAGACATGCATGCAGCATTCAAAAAAGCGAATGATCCAGTCATCTACCTAGAAAGTAAGAGAGAAGATTTCTTTAAATGTTTCCAGATTTCCTGTGAAGGAGCAACTTCTATCACAACATTTTCTGATTTTCTGTGCAATAAGATTTCTCCAGCTCTTTGCCAGGCAGTCTATGGGAAGACAGCTCTTGTCATAGCTCAAGACATGAAGATGAAAATCCCAGATTTTGGTGGCAATAGATCTCAACTGGAGGCTTGCATATTGAAATACCTGGCACAAGAGGAAAATTTTGAGAAATTCAGTCACTACCTTCATTCCCCCAAAGATTTTTTTGAGGAGTATATCAAGAAACGTGTTGATGAGTACTGCTTAGATAAGAACAGGAGGCTGGAGATGTTCTTAAATGACTCTCTTACTCATTACTATGAAAACATTCAGTCAGCTGTTTTTACATCAACCAGAGTTGTCAAAGATAGAAAGGACAGAAATGACAAAATCTCTCTTTGGCTAGATGAATTCTGCAGCACACTTGGAGACGTGCTGAACTTGCCCAGAAAGGACCTGAAAGGCATTGAACATCTGAAGCTAACAGACATAGAGTTCCTGAAAAATGCCATGACAGAAGCACTGGCTCCCCTGCAAGATGAACTGAAGCAAGGGTTTGCTAACGCTGATATGAGCTCATTTGAAAGGCAGCCACACACAATTCTGGCTGAGCAGTTTGCAGGGTGCTGGGAGCAGTGTCCCTTTTGTGGGGCTGTTTGCACAAACATGTCTAAACATGATGGAGACCACCAGCTTCCTTTCCATCGTCCTCAAGTTTTGACGGGATACAGGTGGCATAAAACAGACAATCTAGTTATTGACATTTGTTCTAGTAGTGTTGCAAGTGAATGTTTATTCAAGATTGGTGAAGACACATGGATTCCTTACAGGAAATACCGGAATGCAGGGCATCCTTATTCTACTTGGAAGATTCTACCTGATTCATCTACGCAAGCATACTGGAAATGGTTTGTGTGTCATTTCAGGACACAGCTAGAACAACAGCACAATGGGAAATTTCAAGGCAAAGGAGAAATACCTGATTCATGGGAGAGAATTACAAAGCAGGAAGCAATCTCTGAACTGGACAAATTTTAGGTTAAGTTGATAGGAAGGAAGAACTGCAAGTGCTCTGCATTTTAGAAGAATGTAATACAAGTATATCCAGAAAATACTATGATGATCATGTCCTCAAGCCATGCAAAGAAAACTATCTAACTGCTCAGAGATTTGGGTGAAATAAAGGGCGCTACTCCTGACCCTTATTCCTGCTCAGTTCTATTGCTTCCTGATGAAGTCAGAGTTTTCTTCCCTTCTTGCCACAAACATTGAACTCAGTTTTGTGTTAGAGCAAAAAGAAAAGCATTACTGCAGCAAGTAGTCATATGGTCAAGATCAAGCACCAGATGAGGAGCAAAGATGACATTGGAAAGCACCAGTCTTATCAGCTGTTATGAGAAAATGGCACTGCCAAAAATTAGCTTCCCTGCAGCAAATACTTGTCTCACTTAAAGAGAGAACTGTGCTATCTGAGAGCGGTTTGACAGTTGTGGGGACCTGTGCTATTTTGGTTTTTTGGAATTATTGTTCGTTTATATATAATCAAGTGACTTTCCATCTGTCTTTGAAGTTGCTAAAGCAGTTAATATCAGCAGCCTGTGTGGCCTTAGACAGTGATTTAATTCATGTTTACTAGGTGTATTTCACATGTTAAGATGTACCCAGGCTTCCGTGCCCCATTATTACTCAGGTGCCTGGGCCTAGCTAAACTTCCTCTAGCTCTTAGCCAAGCCAACTGCTTTTGTGATTTGCTAGTTGTTAAGAGCTTTCGTGCAACCAATTTAGAGAATGACATATTTTGCAGCTTCAGCAGCAATTCTCAGCGTGTGATCTTAGTGTTTCTGCTGTCAAGACAGACAAGTGTGACTTGTGTAATGGTGTGGAGAATGTGCAACCGGCTGAGACTATACCAGTGACCAAGGAGACAGATGGGTAGGTGAGTATGGAGTGTTTGCTCCACAGTTCCTGCAACACACCTGGAACTCCAAGGACCTGAGACTCCTGCAGTTGGCCAAGGGTGGTGATTTGTTATAATCGCTTGTAGTCTTTGATAATAAATGTGTTGAATTGGAGCAGACTGGTCTCTGTAAGCCGTATTTCCATGTGAGTCCCAAATTGTGATCACCACCAAGGAACACTGAAGCTGAATCCAGGCAGAACGTCAGTGCCCCTCTGCTGTGTGGGGAAGACTTCCTGTGCCCAGTGCCAGCAAATTCATATGCAAGGCACCCCTCATGCCCCACCCCAAACCCGCATGGGTGTCTCTGCACATTTGAGGCATTAGAGTCCCTTCCCAGGGCATGCTCAGCATGCTCCCAGCCCATCTCCTCCACGCCTACCTACCGGGGTAGGGGAAGAACTGGGTGAGGAGCCCTCTGCTCCCCAAAGACTGCCCATGCCATATTGAGAGTAGGGAACCTGTCCTCATGCCCCAGGCCACCCTCCACATGCCTGCATAGCCTCCAAGTACAAATAAATGCTGGGCATTTCTATCCCAGCCTCCTCCTCAAAGCAGGGTCAGCACTTAAACTGAGACCTGCTCAGGCTTTGTCCAGTCTGTTCTTGAAAACCTCCAAAGACAGAGATCCTTCCGCCTCTCTGGGACCCTCACTTCACTGCAAGGGGGTACAACCAGCCTTCGAGAAACCGTCGGACCCAGCTCCCTCAGCACTCCCGTAACAAGCCTGGCTCTGCTCGGCTTCCCCCCAAACAGGCCCAGCTGCCCTACAAGGCCCAGCACCCGCGTAACAGGCCTAGCTCCCCTCAGCTCCCCCATAACATGGCAGAGCACCTCCATAAGAAGCCTAGTTCCCCTCAGCTCTCCTAAAACAGGGCCCAGCACCCTCATAACAAGCTCAGCAACCCTAGAACAGGCCAGCTCCCCACAGCTCCCCTGTGACGGGGCACAGTACCCCCATAACAGGCCCAGCACCCCCCAGACAAGGCCCAACTCCCCTCAGCACAGGGCAGGCAAAGCCTCACACTGCTGGCCTGCTGCCTCAGCAACCAGCCAATCAGGAAACAGCTAACAGTCCTACACCCACCAATCAGGAGACACCTACCAGGAGCCCTTGCTTCCAGCAGCTTCTAGAAGCTTCCCCAGGCTGGTGAGGATTTAGGAAATGACCAGAGAAAACGGACATAGGAAGAAGTGAATAAATGAATCCACAAATAGCTGCTTTGGGGGGAGAGAGCATCCCCACAATCCCTCCTGTGTCCGCATTAGTAAGCCCCCAAATGAAAATTAATAAAAAACACCCCAAAGAAATGGCTGGGGTGTGTGGTGGCAGAGAGTAGCTGAAAAATAAACAACCACCAGACCCGAACCCAGCCACCTTCAGATGGATAAATAAATAAAACCCTATGGTATGTAAGTAAATGAATGACCCTACGGGCGATTGCTTGTTTCGGGGCAGGGGGAACCCTGCTGAAAAAAACCAAGATAATTTCATAACTCCTAAGTAAATAAATAAAAACCCTGCAAACAAGCTGCTGAAATATGGGGAGCCACCACCCTCAATCTGCCAAAAACAGGGAGAAAAGAAAAAAAGGAAACAGTTGAAAATCAGAAAGGAAATGTCCTCCTAATGAAGGGAAAACGTGGGGAATCCTTCTCCCTTCCCCGCAATAGCTGCTCAAATAGCAGTTTGGGGTTGAGAAGGCTGCAGTGGAGGCTGCTGCGGTGGAGGCTGATGTGGTGAGAGCCGTCTGCGGCAGGACCTCCGGCTGGGCCACCCCCCGTACGGCCTCCTGGGCACTGCTGCCCGGATGGCTTCTCCCCTCGCGCCATGACGACTGCCCACATCTTGGGCAGCTCCTGGAGCGAGGACCTGCCCCTTGTCTCCCCACCCCACTGTCTCCAGGACCAGGAGAGGCCGTGGCTAGCGCTGGACCCGCTCTTCTGGTTTTCACACCTTGTCTCATTGCTTAAAGCTTGTCTCAATGCTTTAAGCATTGCTTAAATTGCTGCACTTCTGTGGTAGGAGCCGTGGAAATCTCTGTATCCACCACCTGAGCCGGGAGGGAGAGGTGGCCCTCTCGGGACAGCCTCCAGACCTCCCCGCAGAGCTGAGCATCCTGGGTCTGATTTTCCCACAGGAGAGCGTGACTGACTCTCACTAGGGTCAGCGGGAGACACCTGGACTCTGCGGCAAGGAAGTAATGGGGCTTGAGGACCCCCACCATCAGCCCCACAGGATGCTGCCCACATACAACGAGAGTGTCAGGAAGTGAGAGTACAAAACAACACAGAGACCTCTGGGAAAGCGCAGCTCTCACGTGCCGGTTCTGGCCCTGCACGACTCTGTCATTTTATACCTCTGTCTGCCCTGTGACTCTGTGGCCTCCTGGGGTGCATGTGGCCTTCTTTGCAAGCCATTGCAGCTGCGAGAGGAAACCTGACTGGTCCCCCAGCTCCCAAATGAGAGCTAGCACCTTCCTCTCTGGTCCCCTGCTTCCAGCAGCAGGGAGAGGAGGTCTGTCTGATCCATGCAGGGGGGATGAGGGGTGAGGAGGAGTGAAAGCAGAAGCTGTGACGGAGGGGCTGAAAGAAGGGATTGAGGAGCTGGGAGGCAGGCAGGAGAGTGGCATCAGCTGTGCAAAGGCAGGGCACAGGGAAGGGAGCACACGGGGAATGGGAAACGGCAGAGCATGATGATGGAGGAGGGCTCGGAGAGGAAATGGCTGGAGAAGGCAAGACATGGGACTGAGGCTGGAAAGAGACCAGGGGGATGGTGCTAGGAGGAGGCAGAGAGGGGCAGGTCCCATTGTAGCAACTTCACTTTCATCTTCACTTTCACCTTCTCCCATCATCCTCGTTCGACCTGTCCCCCTTCCCCATGTGCCCCCCTGCAGGGTTCCAAACACGAATCCCTTTTCCCCCCTGCCCCTGGAGCCCACGGGCTCTTCTCACCTGGGATTGTCACACCCTGCATGGCATTTCCAACCTGCCTGCAGCCACCCAGCTTTGCCATTCCCCAGACCCCTCGCTGCAAATGTGCAGGACAACAATGGAAATGCACTGCAGGGATGTCTTCCCAACCTGAAGACTCACTGGGGAAACGAGGACTGACCTCAACTGAGATGTTCTGGTCTCTGAGCCTTTTGGACCACCTTCCTCTTTCTCTGTTTCCTTTAAATTGAAAATTATACAACTGCAACAAAAATTAGAAGTGAAGTGAGCAGGACTGAGACTGGGCAGATGTTCCTGTGAGACAGGAAACTGAAAATATCAATGCTTTTCTTTCCATCTGGCAGGAAAAACAGAAATCCCAGAATTCCTCAGTAAACAACGAGGGGGGCAGAGGGAATGTGAGGGGCACAGCTCTGTTTGGCAGAATTTGTCCTTGATAGATAAAGATGTTGCAATCACAGCCTGTGACCTGCCCCCGCCCCCGCCCCGGCTGCTCTCTGCACTGCCCCACAAGGCACCCCATGGTCTGATTCCCACCATGGGCTCCCTGCTGCCACACGACAGGCTGCACCCACAGTGCCCTGAGTGGGTAACCCCTGTCCACCTCCAGCCTCATCGCCCCATGCATCTGGGGAAGCAGAGGGCACAGCCCACCCCTGCTCCACTTCTGGCAGGCTCCCGTGGCCAACATACTGCTAAAATATACCTTGGTGTCCCTAGCAAAAAGTGCAGCGGTGCCTTTGTGCCATGACTGGATCATCACTCAGCTGCCTGCTTCACTCTGCCCTGGGAAGGAACATGCATGGACCCCAGGTGCAGCTGGTTGTCTCATGTCCCCTCTGTGGTCCCCAAAGCCTCCTGCATCAGCCCCAGCCCTGATAGGACTTTCTCCCCATGGGCGCAGATGTCAGAGGGATTCCTGTGCTGCCCAGTCGCCTTGGATGTGGCTGCCCAGCAGGTTTGCATACACTTGGTTATTGCAGAAAAACCTTCCTGTGACAGCAGTGCCAGGAGATCTTGGCCCAAATTTGCCTTGGCCCTGTGCTGGGCCCTGCGGTTCGTAGATCCTTGCTAGCCGCAAGACACGGTCCCACAGCTAAAGGCAGATGGTTGTACTGCAGTGTGTTGGCCAGTATCTGGGTCTGCGTGGATCCTGCCCACCTCCTCGCCCACCTCTGGGCTCTTGGATACGCTGTGAGCATGGTTCCACGTGGAGCTGTCTTCACTGAGCAACCTCCTCCCTGTCGATGCAGCACAGGGAGTGCTCCTGGATGAGGCTGGGCACCATGTGTGGTGGCCATCACGGTGCAGGGAGTGCTGTTTGCTCGGCAAAGGAGCCCAGTGACCAGCACTGCCCATACATCTGCTTACAAAACCTCAGCGGAGAGTTGCTGCAGAGAAGACGTCAGCCTGGCACAAGTCTACTAAAGACAGCAGAGTCAGTCCAAAATCAGTAGAGCTGGATGCAGGATCAAGCTAGGTAGGATCCCAGAAAAAAAAGTGGAGAAATACAGGTTAACTGAGGAAGATGAGTGGAGCTGCAACGCAGGAATATTTTTCCTTCTGTTTGGTTATTGATGGCTAGCAGTTTGCTGGATAAAACATTCCTAGTGGCAGTGTTCATGTATGTGTGGGCACACGCGTGTACATGCATGTGTGTGCGTGTACGTGTGTGTGCGTGGGCATGTGTGCACAGGTTGCATGTGTGGGCATCTGTGCACATTTTAGAGGTTACTAAAACTGCCAAGGCCACCCCGTTCACAGGCCGACGGTGCTCCAAGACTTCCACCCCCACACCGAAGAGCCAGGCAAAGAGCCTGCTCCCTCCGCGTATTGTAGCTTTTGGGTCACACCAGTGACCCAAAACTAGTGACTAGTGACCTCAGTGTCCCCGGCCACCATGTGCCTCGGGTGGTGCTAACAGCGTCACGAGCAGGAACGGCCACCGAGGAGGCCGAGCAGGCCCTGGTGGACGTGGCACCACCACGCTGGGAAGGGTGCTGGGGAGCGGTGACCTGCCCGGCAGGAGATCCCTGCTTGAGGAACGCCAGCGAGGCCCCTGGGTAGCACTTTCTTTTCCCTCCCCTCCCTCTCTCTTTTTATTTCTATTTTTCCCCCCAAAGTAACTCTGTAGACCGGACGGCTGCCCTCTGCTATGGGCCCCCTCATCAATCTCCCCACGCATCAACCCCTCTCGGCATCCTTTGCACGACGCTGTGGCGTCGTCCAGGGACCGAGCAGCGCAGGCGGCCTGCGGCAGCCGTCTGGGGACCGCAGAAAGCGCCTTCACCGAGGCCCCCGACCGGGACCGGCCGGGAAGCCGCAGCTCCCCGAGGGACCCGCTGGCACCGCCACGGCCAAGAGCCCGCCCTACGGCGCCGCCATCTTGTGCCCCTCCCGCCCGGCAGGGGGCGCACCGCGCCAAGATGGCGGCGCGCGGGAGGAGGGGGGCGTGGTGCGGGGCGGGGCGCGCGGTGACGTCAGGTCGCGCCGCCAGGGCCGGTGAGGAAGCGGCGGCGGCGGCGGGAGCGGCGCTACGGGAGCCGGCGGGGGCCGAGCGGGTGCGCGCCGGGCGGCGTGGTGAGGCGAGGCGAGGCGGCGGGGGCCGTGCGGCGGGGCCGCCCTGGGCGCCATGGAGTACGTGAGCGCCGAGCAGCTGGCCGGCTTCAGCAAGTACAAGGTACCGGGGGAGGCACCGGGCTGCGCGTCCCCCAATCCCCCTTTCCCGTCCTCCGCCGCGGCTGCG